>LR990621.1:600000-1132500 GCA_905147815.2 Phalera bucephala | reverse complement strand
CACGCCTGGGACCAGCGGGACATTGTGCTCCGCCCACGGCCCCTGCTACCGGTGGTGTAGTGCGCCGCATGAGATGGACTCCAGAATTAAATTTGAGTGTCATGCGGGCCTACTATGGTGCTACAGAGGGAGGAACCATCCTCACCGCTTACCGTCCGAAATTGTTGTCTCTGTTTCAGGGGCTTCACCCGACTGTCGCCGTTACTGCGCAACGACTATCGGATCAAGTACGTGCCATCCAGCGGTGCAAGTTGTTGGATGACACAGTGCTTGAGCGACTGCACCGCGAAGCACTTCCTGCTCGTACTGAATCCAACGTGCGAAGTGTTGAAGATCCTATCTCTTTGAATAACTTCGCACGATCGGAGGAGGTAAATAGCGAGCAGGTAAGTGTTAGTGACCAGCTACAGGAGCAGGTGAGGAGAGCTCTGGAGGATGCATTTGCGGAGTATCGGTCTGCACCGATATCCCTAAGACCATGCCCACCCCGTTTGCCCATGCATAGACGTAACATTTCGCTTGTGAGTGCCCTAGACAATGTTTTAAAGCCACACTGGGAGACCAGTGTGGACTTATGTGATACCCATTCTATTTTGTACTGTGGAGCGGTGGCGGTGTGTCGGGTGGCAGGTGTAAGATTTCCTAATCTACATCGAGCCACCCAATCCACAAATGCTAAACCACTCTGGCAGTGCAGAATAGAGCGGCGTATAAATATGGCTAGGACACTCATAGCGAAATTGTTGTGCTTCCAGGCTGGAAACAACCGCCCGAGAGTTGTGCGTTTCGTGACCCAAGCCTTTGCAGGCACACGAGTGGCTCCTGTGGACTATGTGGCAGGAGTCGCGGAACGCATAGACGACTGGAAGCAAAAAGTTTATGCATGGGCGAAGAGGATTCGCAGGTATAAGGCGAGAGCAGACAGATACCACGTGAATCGCACCTTCCGGACGAATCAAAGGAGTGTATACCAGGCTTGGGAGCGCCCCCAAGAGAGAGTGACTGACGTGCACTTGCCAAATGCGGCCGTGATGGCCGAGTTTTGGCGTAAAATTTGGTCAGTGCCCGTCACTCACTCCGAGGGCGAATGGTTTGATGTTGTTGGACGATCCTGTGGGCCCATTCAGGAAATGGAGCCCGTAGTCATAAGCCGTGAAGATCTGGCCTGTGCGGTTCGTGCGGCGCCGAACTGGAAAAGTCCGGGGCCGGATGGACTGCACGCATTCTGGCTCCAGGGCTCACATTCTCGTCTAGCGACTCAATTCCAAGAAGCTCTTCAATTGGGATCGCTTCCTAGTTTTATGACATCGGGTGTCACTCACTTGATTCACAAATCTGGCAGTACTTCGGAACCTAAAAATTATAGACCGATTACATGTCTACCTACGGTCTATAAACTCCTTACATCCATTCTGAGAATAAAAATCAATAATCACCTTAAGGCACAGCATATTCTATCGCCTACTCAGAATGGCTGTAAGGGGGGGTCCCGAGGTACAAAGGATTTGCTCCTCATTGATATTGCCATTTGCCAACAGGTACGACGATCCAGAAAGAATGTCTCCATGGCCTGGATTGACTATAAGAAGGCCTATGATTCGGTGCCTCATACATGGCTGGGGAGGGTGCTAGAGCTGTACAGAGTACACCCGGCGCTATGCTCTTTCCTCGGTTCGTGTATGAGGCAGTGGACCACAGTTCTTCGTCACCCAGGATGTGGTGGCCTTTCTGGTTCGTCGGACTTGATAAAGATAAGCAGGGGTATCTTTCAGGGCGACAGTTTGAGTCCGTTGTGGTTCTGCTTAGCTTTGAATCCATTAAGTGCTATACTTAAGGATTCAAAGCTAGGTTACCATTTGCGGAGGGAGAGTGAGCCTATATCTCATCTACTGTACATGGATGACCTCAAGTTGTACGCTTCGAAGAAAACAGACCTGATGGAGTTGCTCAAAATAACCGGCAATTTTAGCAACGACATCGGAATGGAGTTTGGAGTAGACAAGTGTGCGGTCATCCATGTACAAAGAGGGAGAGTTGAAGATTCTTTTAATCTACAGCTCTCTGAAGATATATCCCTCAGGTCTCTCTCTGAAATGGATTCCTACAAGTATCTTGGTATGTCACAAGCCTTAAGTATAGCGGAACAGGATATGAAACAATCATTGAGGGATCGGTTCTTTGCCCGCCTGATAAAAGTGTTAAAAAGCCTTCTATCAGGTGGAAATAGGGTCCGAGCTTTCAATGGTTGGGTCATGCCTGTTCTTACATACTCTTTTGGCATACTAAGGTGGACTCAGTCTGAACTGGATGCCCTGGATAGAAAGGTCCGTCGATTGCTGACAGCGTATCGTATGCATCACCCGCGGTCGTCTGTTATGAGGTTGTACATCCCGCGGAAGTGCGGTGGTCGTGGGTTTTTAAACGCTAAGACACTACACAACCGCGAGGTGTGCAATCTCAGACAGTACTTTTTGAGTGTATCCGTGGTGATGTATCGAGATGTTGCCGCAATCGATAGAGGCCTAACTCCGCTTTCCTTGGCAAACGGGAACTGGCGAAGGCCCCAGGTATTAAGTACTTCGGACCGCACAGCCATATGGAAGGGCAAGGAGCTACACGGACGGTTCTATCGGGCTCTTACAGGGCCTGATGTGGACCAGCTCGCTTCCGTGACCTGGCTACGCTTCAGCAACCTTTTTGGGGAAACTGAAGGCTTTGTCTTTGCAATTATGGACGAAGTTATCATGACGAACAACTACCGGAAGTACATCCTAAAGGACGGCACGGTTGACATTTGTCGGGCATGCCACCGTCCCGGTGAGTCTATTAGACATGTAGTTTCCGGTTGTTCTCGTCTTGCTAACGGAGAGTACTTGCACAGACACAACCAAGTGGCTAGGATTATCCATCAGCAACTTGCTCTTAAATATGGCCTTGTGGACTCTGAAGTACCGTACTACCAGTACCAGCCTCTTCCAGTTCTCGAAAGTGGTCATATCACGCTCTACTGGGATCGATCTGTTATCACGGATAGGACTATTGTAGCCAATAAACCTGATATCGTGATAATAGATCGATCGATGCGTCGTGTAATGCTAGTTGATGTCACCATTCCGCATGATGAGAACCTTGTAAAGGCCGAAAAAGAAAAATTATCAAAATATTTGGACCTGGCCCATGAGGTTACCGCCATGTGGAATGTTGATTCAACTATCATTATTCCGATGGTCGTTTCAGTCAACGGCCTTATAGCGAAGAGCTTCGATAAACACCTTGAGAAGCTCTCGCTAGGCAGTTGGGTGAAGGGCCTGATACAGAAGGCAGTAATGTTGGACACGGCACGCATTGTGAGGAGGTTCCTCTCTTTGGAGCCCTGACCGCCGGTAGCATGGGTCATAGACCTTGCTGTCGGTGGAGCACATTTTTTTTATACAATATATATAAGAATATTTGTATTTTATATTTTTATATATATTTTATAAGAAATTATACTGAATAAATATAAACATAATAATAATAATAGATATTTATAATAATAATAATATACATTTATAATAATAATAATAATATATTTATAAAAAAAAAACTAATATAAATGACATAATATATTTATTAAAAAATCTTTCACTACTGACTTCCTACCAACAATAACAGTTCGTAGCTAAGTATTTCAATATAAAAATTTAATAATATTTATTACTTTTAAACTAAAATTCCTACTAGTATTCCTCTCTCCTAAACACTTAGCTGTGCCCGACAGGTCCATGATTGTTACCTAGCTTTTAAGCTGATCAATGTAACCATCCAATCAACATTGTGGAACGCAAAATAAAATATGAATATGAATATGAGTTGATTTGCTTTTGCGGAAACCTTTTTTCTTTCATCTTACGAAAAATTGCCTTTCAGAGATGATAGTGTATTTTTCTAGAAAGCTAACTAGTCAATTGTTTACATCATCATCATTTATATCATCATACAATCGAATTTACTTAAAAACATAGGGAATAATAAATGATTATACAAACTTACCTGTATGTGAATTTCTATAGTAATTATTTGGATGAAGCCAGGGCGGCTTCATCCAAAGGGATTAATGAATAACACTTGTAATACCGCCTAATGGTTCGCTATTCACGCACTATACTTGAGGGTAGAAGAGAAAAAATTAATTATGTCAACGTTAAAGAGGTGAGGCACAATCCCACGTCCATCAATTAGTTTAGAGGATCGCAAGTATTTCACCAATAAGGGACATGGAATTATATGATTGTAGGGAGGGTGGGTTGATAGCCCTTCGGATAAAGCCAGAGCACAATTATGATAGAACTTCACGTACAGGTAAGTTCGTTTAATTATTAATTATGCTCTGGCTTCGTCCGAATTAATGAATAACATTTGTAGACTTTTAGAGATTACAGTAAAATATTTGCTTTATTTTAGCGGCTAACCTTTGCTGTGAAAATAACAATGATTTTAATTAGAATGTAACAATTACTAATGGTTAAAATTGATTATAATACACTCGTCGAATCAAATCCTCCAGATTGGAATGGTTTACTTACTTATGTTTTGTTATAGAATCGATAGAATGTGTCAGGAAACCACTCCATCCGGCAGTTCGTCTGATTTGTTCCAAACACACACCTACAATATGGGCCGCGGATGTGGCTGCGTGTCGGGTAATCCCAATCTTGTCCCAATTGTAAAGTCAAATTCCAATCTCAATTGTAAAGTGTCTTTAACCCATCGACTCAGGGTCTGAGAATCTACGGCCTTGTACAGTCTATTAAGGCTGACGAAGAGTGTGTCAATACTATTTCTCAAATCGTTAGTTTTTTCTAAGTGTTAAACAGCTCCTTACCTATATATATACGGTTTGTACTCTGTGAACGGTTAATAGAGCAATCATGGTAATTAGTTTTTATTTGAAATTTTATCAAGGAACAATGATTCATTTGAATATAAGGATTTAGTACTATTAACGTATCCCATGTTATTGCATACTTTGGTAACGCAGGTGGTAAACGAAAGATCCCCTTAAAAAAAAGTTTGAACTTTTCATCTTCTGCAATATGATTCCCCATATGAGCTAATGCGGATCTACAAGAATTAGGATTTTTATAATTTTGATAATTCTTTTTGCACTGGGTTCAGTATAGCTAAAAGGTAGTCCCATTTTAATTTCATTGGTATTGGATCTTGGACTATGAAGATACACCAGGGAACTCCTAACGACAAACAATAGGAATGTGCATATTGAGACAATATGGGTGTTACGTCAATCCTGTTGGTACCCTACTATAGAATTAAGCAGAATTTTAACCGACTTCAAAAAAGGAGGAGGTTCATAATTCATCTTGACGGACGATTTAGCGCAGTGGTTAAGAGCTTAAGCCGCTTCGCCCACTGCGTCTAATAGTCGCGGGTTCGATTCCCGCACGGGACAAATCTTTGTGTGATCCACAGTTATTTGTTCCGGTCTGGGTATTTGTGTATGTGAATTTTCATGTTTGTAAACGCACCCACGACACAGGAATAAATCCTAGTGTGGGGCTACGTTTTAAAAAAAAAAAAAAAAAAAAAAAAAAAAAAAAAAAAAAAAAAAAAAAAAGAAAAGAAAAAGAAAATCTGTGTTTTTTAGAACTTATTTTCTTATATATCGATTTTGGATGATTCTTTCTCCGCTGGATTCAATATAGTTTCAAGGTGATCCTATTTTAATTTTATCGGTATTGGACCTTGGACTTTGAAGATACACCAGGGAACTCCTTAACGACAAACAATACGAATGCGTAGATTGAGATACTATGGGTATTACGTCAATCCTATAGGTACCCTACTATAGAACTAAGCAAAATGTTAACCGACTTCAAAAAAGGAGGAGGTTCATAATTCGTCTGTATTCTTTTGTAATTTCTTTGCTTATAAACCGATTTTGATGATTATTTTTGCATTAGGTTCAGTATAGCACCGTGATGGAATGTAAATTTTATTGGTATTGGACAATGGGTAGAAGATACACTAGGGGTTTCGTATACGGCAAACAGCATGAATATGAAAATTCAGTTATTATGACTTTTATATCATTCTTGTAGGTACCTCATTGTATTTATTTATGTATTTTATTAGTACGGTTATATACCATTTACACTAATATATATATATATATAACAACTAAACATTAATTCGTAACGAGGTAATCCAACAAAAACCAAAGTTACCGACATAGCTCGCAAACTCAGTAAGCTAAAGTGGCAATGGGCTGGTCACATCTGCGAAAGGACCGACGGCCGATGGAGCAAACGTGTCCTAGAGTGGAGACCGCGACTTCGTAAGCGTAAGGTAGGACGGCGCCCAGCTAGAGGGACCGACGACCTCAAAAAGGTCACTGGGACAGACTGGATGCGGAAGGCGAAGGACCGTGTGCAATGGCGCATGTTAGGAGAGGCCTATGTCCAGCAGTGGACTGCGATAGGCTGATTGATTGAAACATTATATTTAATAAACTTAAAAGTATCAACATTCATTCATCCTTTTCACAAAACCTCTGACAATCATGTAAAATTTTCGATCATCCATCGGGAACATCACAGTTAGGATTAAAATTCAGGAGACGGTTGACCGCGGCGAGCGCGCGAGGTATCGTGGCGTTGGCGCGGGCGACGGTACGGCGCACGGGCGCCGCGAACAACCTGTGCCCCCTGGCGCGACTGTAATTGTTCGGGGCGAAAAACCTAGCCACCTCATTGTGCAGGTCGGGCGCATCAGATAGGCCGCGAAGAATCTTGCAGATTGTGATGATCTGATCGTTGTTCCTACGAACTTCAAGCGAGTTGAAACCGAGACATCCCAATAAAAACTTAGTAGGGTAAAGGTATGAATAATATATTAGCGTCGTTTATACAGATATCTTAGAAAAGTCTTTTGGACCTTTTCTAACAAAAGTGCGTATTTGCTTTCATGAGGGTTCCAGACACAAGAACTAGATTCAAGTTTACTTCGAACTAAGGCATTAAATATAATTCTGAGCGCATATTCGTTCTGAAACTCTCGAGTATTTCTAAGCACGAACCCCAAACGTTGAAATGACTCTTTAGCGAGAGTTAGAACATGGTCGTGAAATGTAAGCTTTCGGTCGAATACGACTCCTAGATCTTTCATGGCTGCTTTTTGAACAAGTATGCTATTATCTATTTTATATTCATAGATTATTGGATTGCGCATTCGGCCGAAAGACATTACATAACACTTGGACAAGTTAAACTCCATTCTGTTTTCAGAAGTCGACCTAAGAACAGCGTCAATATCATTCTGGACCACTATACAATCGGATTCTGAGTTGATCTCAAAGTAGAGTTTAAGGTCGTCTGCGTAGAGGAGGCACTTTGCCGTGTTAAGGACACGAGGAAGATCATTGACCATTATTAAAAATAATAAAGGTCCTAAAATCGATCCCTGACTTACTCCAGAACGCGTGTGATAGGGTCGAGATTCGTATATTTCGAGTCTGACATATTGCTGGCGATCTCGCAGATAATCAGCGATTAATCGGAGAAGTCGCGAACCCAGTAACACTAAGCTTCGTCAGCAGTATGTCATTGTTGACTCTATCAAACGCTTTTCGGAAGTCAAAGTAGAGTTCGTTCACTTGACGACCTTGATCTAACCTTGTGGAAACATATTCAACCAGAGTCAGCAGGTTGGTGTTAACCGATCTCTTTTTCCTAAAACCATGTTGTTCGTAGAGAATGCTTTCAAATACTTTAGCGGGCGATGACAAAATGGCTATTGGACGGTATTCTGCAACGGATAATTTGTTGTGTGTTTTGGGTATAGGGATTACTTTACTAAGCTTCCACTGAGATGGATAGACTCCAGATTGTAGTACAAGGTTCATGATATGACATAACGGCTGACAAAATACGTGTTCATATGTTTTAGTATAATCGGTGATATATTATCAGGGCCTGTTGAGCTGTTAGATTTTAATTTTTTAATACTGTGAGATATATCATGAGGGCTAAAATGACTAATATTTATATAACTGCTATCCATGCTAGTATCACATGCATTGGTTCGCTCGGCGTCGAGTTGAGGAATATCATGTAGGAAAACACCAGAGAAAAAATCGGTGACTGCTTCGGCTGCCTGAATTCCGCAGTGAGTACTACCCTTATACATATCAGCCTGAAATCCTCCCTTGGATCGCAAGTCAGAAATATGTCGCCAGAATTGGCAAGGATCCACTTTAATATTATTTTCAATGCGTTTCATGTGGGACATATTACTATATGTGATCTCCAAGAAGCGTGCCCCATTTTGGGCAAGCCCAAGGAACATCTACCTCCCGTGAACGTCTATCATTGAAGTACGCGTGCTGGGAAACAAAACCTCCGCGGCGCTACAACCTTCATGGCGTGACTCTACTGTCCACCTGTTGCGAGGGAGGCGAAACCGGCTACATCAAAGTTGTCAACATGTGCCCCAAACTATGATATGGCCGCTGGGAGAAGTCGTCAAACAAGGGCCGAGTACTGTCAGGAGCCTCAGCAAGACAGCCAGGTATGTTTCCTTTCTGCCAGCCATACTTTTGATAAGCAATATTCCATTAAGATAGCCGAAGCCAGCCATAGCCACTCATTCTAGCATAGGTGTCGAAAATAAGATATTAAGGTAGGATCATTAAATAATCAACATCATTCGCAATTAATCACTTTATTAACTAAATATAGACATAGTTTTGCATCCCGTATTCCGATTTAAGTTATATAAGTTTAGTGCAAATGAAAATCAAACTCTGTAGTCCATGCGGGCTTTCTTATAATGAACAACAAGCCTCGAGTTCCGAAGTAAAATAATTATTAAATGCAGACATTGTGAAGAGTTCCATTCAGTTTAAGCTTCACCGGTAATATTAGTTGAAGGACACACAAGCTGTGCTAAACCGGTGGAGTGAATATTTTGGAGAAATGTATGGAGATGACCCGGATGCTGATGCCGCAGACGTGCCTAAAGGCGAGATTGCGGCACCAGAATCAATGGAGGACATTACTATGGAAGAAGTTGAATGGGCGATAGGAAGTATGAAAAACGGTAAAGTTGCTGAAGTAGACATGATATCTGTCGAGATGATCAAATATGGTGGAACTTGCGTCCGGGACGCTTTCCGGGCCCTTGCAAACCTTTGCTGGAGGACCGGTAGAGTCCCTACAGATTGGCGCCGCGCAGTCATAGTACCCTTGTATAAAGGCAAGGGTTCACAATATGACTGCGCCAATTACAGAGCCATCAGTTTGATCAGCTTGGCAGCCAAGGTGTACGGTAAAATTATTGAACGGAGAATGCGCGTGAAGTCCGATGGAATGTTGTGCGAGGCACAAGGGGGTTTCAGGTCTGGAAGAGGATGTTCGGATCTAGACTTCTCACTCCGCAACATCGTAGAGAAGCATCTGGCAGTGGGCCGGAAGGTTTTCTGCGGTTTTGTAGATCTGGAGAAGGCATTTGACAGAGTTGTGCGAAAGAGACTTTGAAACATTTTGCCAGAGTATGGTATAGATGGCACTCTGTTGCGAGCCGTCCAGTCCACTTATGTGGACTGCAAGGCATGCGTACGGGTGGGTGGTAACAGGTCACCCTGGTTTGACGTTAAAATCGGCGTCAAGCAGGGTTGCGTGTTGTCCGCTAGACTGTTTATAATATATCTGGACAAAAGTCTTCAAAGACTGAAAGCGATGAATGAAGGTGTACAAATGGGTGACTTAGTGGTAAACCATCTACTTTATGCAGATGACGCGGTTTTAATAGCGCCAACAGCCACTGATCTGCAAACACTAGTCACAGTTATGAAAGACGACTGCATGATCAATGGCTTACACTTGAATGTGAAGAAAACCAAGATTATGGTTTTAGAAAGGGAAGAAACCAGAACGAATGTAAGGATTGTGGTTGGTAACGATGTGCTGGAGCAAGTGAATGAGTTTGTATATCTTGGATGCGCCTTCAGTAAGGATGGGAAATACACCGCTGACATAGAGAGAAGAGTGAGTGCAGGAAACAGAGTGAATGGTGCGATGGGAAAGCTACTCGGGAGCCGGCACTTAAGCCATAAGGCGCAGCTGGCCATACATAACGGAGTTCTTGTCCCAACGCTGTTATATGGTAGCGAGAGCTGGGTATGTAAGAAGGAGAATGAAAGTAGGATAAATGCGGTAGAAATGCGAGCTCTGCGGAAGATGTGCGGAGTGAAGCTGACCGACCGTATTATCAACAGCATAGTAAGACAGCGAGTAGGTATGAAAGATAGTATCGGTGTAAAGATGAGAAAGGGCATGCTTCGTTGGTTCGGGCATATAGAAAGAATGCCAGAGGAAAGAATGACAAAACAGATATACAATGTGAAAGTGGAAGGATGCAGGTACCGGGGAAGACCTAGACTATCTTCATCATCATCATCATTTCAGCCTATACTTGTCCACTGCTGAACATAGGCCTCCCCAATCGCTTTCCAGCGTAACCGGTCCGATGCCACCTGCATCCAACGATTTCCTGCGATTTTCACAAGATCGTCGGTCCATCTGGCAGGCGGTCGTCCTACGCTGCGCTTGCCAATACGTGGTCTCCACTCTAGAATCTTTCTGCCCCAACGCCTGTCCGATCTTCGCGCTATGTGGCCAGCCCATTGCCACTTCAGCATGCTTATCCTGAGGGCTATGTCGGTGGCCTTGGTTCTTCTACGAATCTCCTCATTCCTGATTCGATCTCGTAGAGAAACGCCGAGCATAGCTCTTTCCATAGCTCGCTGAGCAACTTTGAGCTTTTTTATGAGACCTATTGTAAGAGACCACGTCTCTGATCCATATGTCATCACTGGTAACACACATTGACTAAAAACTTTAGTCTTTAGGCACTGAGGTATTTTGGATGAGAAGATGTTGCGCAGTTTCCCGAACGCTGCCCAGCCGAGTTGGATTCGTCGATTGACCTCTCTCTCAAAGTTGGACCTACCTAACCGGACTGCCTGTCCCAGGTAAATGTATTCGTCGACAACTTCAAGAGTAGAGTTCCCAACGGTGAGTGCGGTGGGTATGACATGGACATTAAACATTATTTTTGTTTTGTCCATATTCATTTTAAGACCCACTTGTTGGGATACTCTATTGAGGTCACCGAGAATTCGTCCTAGATCTTCCAGCGACTCCGCCATGACCACAATGTCGTCGGCAAATCGAAGGTGAGTGATGTATTCGCCATTGATGTTGATGCCAAGTCCTTGCCATTCCAAGAGCTTGAAGGCGTCCTCTAAGGTGGCCGTAAACAGTTTCGGAGAAATGACGTCTCCCTGTCTTACTCCTCTTTTTATGGGGATCACCTTCGTGCACTGCCCCTGTACTCGGACTGACATGGTGGCGTTATTATACAAGCACTTCAACACTTCGATGTACCTATAGTCAATGCGGCATCGCTGGAGAGATCTAAGAACCGCCCAAGTCTCGATCGAATCAAAGGCTTTCTCATAGTCCACAAACGCCAAGCATAGTGGCCGATTATACTCCTCAGTCTTCTGTATAACCTGCCGCAGCGTATGTATGTGGTCTATGGTACTAAAACCTTTCCGGAAACCGGCTTGTTCGGGAGGCTGGAAGTCATCAAGCCTTCGTTCGTAATGACTCTCGAAAACAACTTATAAACATGGCTCAGCAGTGTGATGGGCCTATAGTTCTTCAATGAGGTGTTATCACCTTTCTTGAAAAACAGCACCACCACACCCCTGTTCCATGCTTCCGGCGTTTTCCCTTCAAGCAAGACGGAATTAAATAGCCTCTGAAGGACTTTAAGTACCGGCGATCCGCCCGCCTTCAGAAGTTCTGCAGTAATTCCGTCTTCACCCGGCGCTTTGTTGTTTTTTAGTTGTTTGAGAGCCATCCTAATTTCGCACAGGCTGATGTCCGGGATATCTTCAGTGCAGTGTCGGGTTAGCTTGGCTCTTGGGTCTTTTACCAAGTCAACAACAGGTTTAGCTACTGAGGTATATAACTGTCCATAGAACCTCTCTATCTCCCTGAGTACCTCTGACCTATTTGACGTTACGTTTCCGTCCTCCGTCTTCAGCTTCGTCAACTGGCTCTGCCCAATAGACGCGTCTCTTGCGAACACTTTAGAGCCCTTGTTCTGCTAGACTATCTTACCACGATCAAATAAACCGAGTCTTATCTGATGGAAAAGTCAAGAGTCTCCGTAACCGGCGAGCGTGTATGAGACGAACTATGAGAGTCGAGGAAGCCAGAGAGGTATGTAAGGAAAGAACCTGTTGGAACTCTGTACTCTCTGCCTACCCCGCAAGAGATCTGGCGTGAGGTTATAGATAGAGATAGAAGTTTCTAAATTAGTGGGTAAACAATATTGTACCAAATATAGCGCACGGCTACCATCAGTTGACCATAAGTCCAGAAGATAAGTACACAACGATTTTTATTACACCGCAAGGATATTATACTCCCCTTCGGTTTAGCAAATGCACCGTCCCCTTTTATGCGAATAATCCATAAAATAGTAGAATCTGTAGGTAGAACTAACAAAAATCAGCTACCTACATAATTTATGTAGGTCCAGCAAAACATTATTGTTCTTAGATTATTTACTACTACCCTCAGTTGACGTATAATGGTTTGATTAATTTCGAAAAAGTTTTGTGTAGTCTTGCATCTGATAGTTTCTGGTTAAATATTTAAAAAAAGTTCATCTTTTTTAATCGCGTATTTAGGTCACTAAACATCATTGCTTTGTATGCAGTCCACTGAGACAACGCTATCGGCAGTGTCGAAATTTTCAGTTCAACGAAATGTTTATGACGTGCGGCAATTTATGTGATTTTGTAGGTATTTTAGAAAATTTATTCCCAAATTGCTGTACTCGCACACCCGGTATGGAGACGTAAACAAAACAAGACGTTCAAAGTGTTGAGGTAGTGTTTGTGTTCTAAGCAAGTGTAAGTCTTGTATGACCCGTTACTATCCAAAGAAACAGGCGGATGATAGGTACATTACCCTCTATTTCACTCTAAATTTAGGATTGAGATCGAAAACTTGTCAATTGCTACTCTTAAAGGCTACACTAGCGCACGATTAAACTCTATAAGAGTGGAATTTTATGCAACTAAATAACAACGACAATTTGCGATTGTGTACCTACCTATTTTTTTGGCACTCTTGACATGATTTTGACATTTCGTTAAAAGTTGGAAGTCGAGTTTGCAATCGTAATACAGTATACAGTCACATTTTCTTAAGTGTTCGTGTGTCATTAGGTGTTGCATATCTTGAATACTAATAATTTGGGATTAAGATAAACACAAATTTAAGGACAATGATGCGTTACGTGGTCTCGCCCGAGATCACATTAGTTAAGAACATTTTTAAAAACGCAAGCTTATTTTAACGAATCCATAGAATATTAATACAATAATTTATGATAGAAAATATTTTAAGTCCGTAAAAGAGGGAAATATGTTAAATTATTTATGAAAGTTTGAATAATTCATGTCTTGTCGTGTATGGTCACGCAGATTTTCGATCGTGTATTACAATTGATTAATATCAAGATTTGTTCAGAGTACCAATCAGAGTATCTTTCGGATTGAAATTAAAACTGTTTCAAGTGCGCGTCGGCTTGAGATTGCAATTGATTCTAAGAGTAGGTAGTTGAATCTTTGTGCAAATTTTGGGTTTACGTCATCGGTAAACGTTAGGGCGGCTGACTATACGGACGGTCCGAGCTATACTCACTAATGAAGACATCATACCGCTTATAGCAAAATAGTGGCTATTAATACAGGGCTATGACATAAGCGTGATTATGGAGTATGAAGCATGTAGACGCGCTTAGTAGACATCCGATAGATACTATAAACATAAACCGCCTAGAAGCTATTGATTGGTTTTATACTGTGCAATGTTAAGATGACAAACTTAGTGCCATTACTAACCAATTAAAAAGTAACACTGCGGGTCCGAAAAAAAAAAAAAACAATTATTTAAATTATGTAGGATAGGCTTTGTCGAAAAACTCAGTATGATAGCCGATTAGTTGTGCCGAGCTTAGCTAGGTGCTAGATGACATTGGTCACGTAGGTTTTAGTTGTTATCAAGAAAGAATACGGGTTTCTTAAAATGACTAAGTTTATTAGGAAATATGTGATTGTGTGCCTTCATTGCGCATATAGCAGGATAGTAGTAGAAAAAAAGGAAAACTGCATCCAATTCCGAAACCGTCGAAAGTCGATGCGCATGGTGCATTTCCATCAATTAAGTCCGTTCTGTAAGATGCAAAGGCTATCAATACATGCTCGTAAGTCATTGAGTTATCAGTCATGATACTTCTGTAGCCGAGCTAACGCGAACCGTTAATTCAATG
Source organism: Phalera bucephala (assembly GCA_905147815.2). NCBI lineage: Eukaryota > Metazoa > Arthropoda > Insecta > Lepidoptera > Notodontidae > Phalera > Phalera bucephala. Next base: position 1,118,088 of record LR990621.1, on the reverse strand, counting down.
GTATTCCTACATTATAATAAATAATAATAATAAAATAATTTATTTTCTCATCACTAATGTGCATCATTAGTACAGTACGAGCTTAATCTAATAGAATAATAGGACATTTGTGAGAGACTGGTGCCCGAGATAGGTATAGGAATACCTGTGTTACGAGTCACCAGGCCCCCGAAACTTAAAGTTACATTTAACATTAGATCAAGTATGAACTAGGTGTGTGATGAAAATATTAAACAACAAATTAAACAAGGTTACTATATAAGAGAGGATATACAGTTTGTGCGTGCGTGCGTGCGTGCGTGCGTGCGTGCGTGCGTGCGTGCGTGCGTGCGTGCGTGCGTGCGTGCGTGCGTGCGTGTGTGTGTGTGTGTGTGCGTGTGTGTGTGTGTGTGTGTGTGAGTGTGTGTGAGTGTGTGTGTGAAAGGATACTTTGTGTGTAAATCAAGTGAGTGTGTGTGTGTTGAAGATTTTAGCTATTTGGTATGAGCAGACATTCAGTTGCCTTATAGTCAAGTGTTTTCAGCCATTTACATAGTGTAGATTTACATACTGATTTACGTAATCGGTATATTGATAGCGAGGAGTTGATTTTATTATATAGATATCCTCCCAAAAAGCAATAAAATCTTTGTGACAGTTTAGTGTGAAAGGAATCAAAAGAACAGACATAACCTTTTCTCCGTTTCTTCTTGTTTAAATTAGAATTATATTTCAATTGTGTATGTTTTTTTATTATTATAGATAGAATAAAAGTCTGCCTAACAGTAAGCACATCCCAGTGTTCATACAAATCAATGGTTGGATAACGAAAAGGCAATCCCGCAGCAACCTTGAGTAAAGCTCGCTGAGCTCTCTCAACTTCCAGAAGGTGCACTTTGCTTGCCCCACCCCAAGAAGTTATGCAATAGTTAACTATTGACTGGCAGAGAGCTGAGTAGACCTTTTTAATAGTCTTCGTATCCGCCACATGCCTTAATATCTTAAAAATGTAGATCATCTTACGAATTCTATTTACGAGAACGTCAATATGAGCTTTAAAAGTTATTGTTTGATCTATGTATACTCCAAGATATTTGATGGTACTAGTTCTTTGTAGGGGTTGACAGAGACATGATGGAATAGCAGTGTGGGAGCAGGTATGGACAGTGATGTTGAGTGAGTTTGGCGGAAGGAGATTTTTCTTAGACGCAAAAGCAATGTATTTGGTTTTGTCTACATTTAACGTCAATACATTACGGTTTAGCCATCGACAGATCTCATCAAATCCTCTTTGGGCACTATAAAAAACATCCTCCCAGGTATTACCACTAAAGAAGAGCGCTGTGTCATCTGCAAAAGATAGTATTTTTCCGTGTCGGATTTGCAGCTGGCACAGGTCATTGATGAATATAAGGAAAAGACTAGGACCTAGGACACTACCCTGCTGCACACCGTAGTGTACTGGAAGTTCATCACTAACCCAATTTTCAATTTTTACAAGTTGCTTCCTATCGCTCAGGTAATCCTTGAATAGTTGTAATGGAAGACCTCTGACACCTATTCTTTCCAATTTATGTAAAAGCAAAGGAATAGGTACCGTGTCAAAGCCCTTGGCTAAGTCAAGGAACACCGTTATACACTTCCTCTTGTCATCAATATTAGTGACAATAGAGTTGATAAGTTGGTTTACAGCGTCATCGGTTGACCTGCCAGATCGAAACCCAAATTGTCCAGTTGAAAGAAGGGTGTTGGCCTCAAGAAAGTTCATGAGGCGTTTATTGATCAGACGTTCCAAGATTTGAGATAATGTAGGAAGGATAGATATGGGCCTATAATTTTGAACGCAGTTTTTGCTACCCCCTTTGTAAATGGGTTTGACAAGTGCTATTTTCAACGCTAAGGGAAACGTGCCAGTATTAAAAGATAGGTTGCAAATATGGGTGATAGGAAGAGCAAGTGACTTAAGGTATCGCTTTAAGATTTTGCCAGATATCTGGTCTACCCCAACAGCTGAATCTTCTCTTAAGCCCATTATGAGATGTTCAACCTCTTTTTCATCAGTAGGAAGTAAGGCAAATGAGGTAGGGAACACAGGAATAGGTGTTCTGTAGTCGTTAGGTAGACAAAAGTTACCGATAATATTTTCCGCTAGATTCTGCCCTACACCAGTAAAATATTTGTTTGCCTCATCTACACTGGTTTTTTGTTGTTCAGTTTTAATAAGCGCTGATGAATGGTCTGTTTTTTGTTAAAACTACATATGTTTTTATAACATCCCACAACTTTTCATTATTGCTTTGTGCATTTTCTAACTCCTGTTTATCATATATTCTTTTCTGTTTCCTGAGTAGAGCATTACAAAAGTTTCTATATCTTTTGTATATTAGTTTTAGAGTTTCATCATCGCGATTCCTTTTAAGCTTCTTGTGCAGATTATCTCTGTTTCGCATACATCGTAATAAACCGGTGGTGATCCACGGTTTATTTATTCTTTTCTTACTAGGCACTTTCGCTACATCTGAGTTATCCTGTATAGCCTTGTACAGTAAGGAAATAAGTTGGTTAGTTGCTAAGTTGACGTCACTGTAATTAAGTATCTGCCGAAAATTAGTTTTAGTTATTGCTTTATCTAGTTCTGCATAATTAATGCGTCTCAGCGTTATAGAAGAACAGATAGGCTTTGTTTGCTGATTAATGATAATGGCAACACTTTCATGATCTGTTACAGATGATTCAAAAACAAGGCAAGTGGCTTCTAGCTTAGTTTTGATCAAGATATGACCCAGACAGGTATAACCGTGTGTAGGTATAGTGTGAGCAGGTAATATACAATGACTAGCCAAAATATTGAGGTACTCAAATGAGCGATTATCATTACTGTTAGGAGTTATATCAATATTTATGTCCCCACAAATAATTATGTTTTTGTAGTTAGATATTTTTTTTAGGAGTGCGTCCATTGAAGCGTTGAAATTATTTGTATTACGCTGGCCTGGAGGGCGGTAGATGCCAATAATGCAAGTAACTGAGTTTAATTTTAGTAATAGACAATTAGCATCAATTAGGAGTGGTTCGTCGCATACTACTTTAAAATTGTTTTTATGATAGATGACCACCCCTTCATTTTGGGTCTTATGAGCAGTTGTAGCCGTATAGCTATATCCCTCAAGGTTAGGTATACATTGAGCAGACTGAAGCCAACATTCTGTAAAGACAATTAAGTCCCAGTCAGTGCTCAATCTTGCCATTAAAGTATTAAAGTTGGACATATTACATTTTATGCTTCTTATATTTTGAGTTAGGATTTTTAGCGCTTTGCTACCTATCTGGGTAAAAGTACTTACATCTTCAATATCGCAAGTCGCAGATTTTGCCACTAATAAGGAATCCAAACCATTGTGTACAGATTGAATACCTGTACTATCGAATTTTAATAAAAAATGTCTCTAGGCATGACTTGATGGGATGACGGATGTGTAGAAAAGGCGCGGAATCCTGAATACAATATATCGGAGAGAGTTGGTAATCATGTTTGTTTGTGATAGTGTATGTGTGATTGTTGTGTCTATAGGTTTGGTGATGTATGTTAATGTATATCCAACTTTTAGCACATCAGATCTAGTAAATAGCATGCAAATATTAATAACTAATAGTAAACAAGAGGAGACCTATAATTAAACTAAAGGCAGTTCTCGCAAAGGCATATAGTCACATTGACAACTTGTGCAACTCTTCTTCATCTAAAACACGTATCGGCACGTGTCCTTCTTATTTTTTTACATATACTTTTTCAAACGCTGTCCAGGTATATGCAATCTTTTTGTTTTTAACCATTTGTCTCGCCATGTAGTACATACGTCCTGCTTTATTTGTAAGGACTTCGGAGATATAGATTTTTCTGAACTTTCCCTGGTATGTTAAGATGTGTAGTATTCAATTGATATTGGGCTCTTTAGATAATCGCCTTGTTTTATTGAATACTTTATAAGATATAAGAATGGATTCCTTTCTATTAGTGTTACTAAAGTTAATTACTATAGCCTCAGTTTTAGTTCGATATATTTCATTGACTTTCAAATCCACTACAGGGTACAAAGCTGTCCCAACATTCTTAACAATATTAATCATAGTTTGTTTGCTTTCGTTAGGTTGTATAGGTACGTTGCGAATTTCAATCGTAGTACTGAGCGATTTTCTTTCCAGCACTTCAAGCCTGCTTTCCAAAGTGTTAATAAGTTTTTTATAGTCGCCATTTTGTTTTTCAAGGCTATTAAGCTTTAAAAGCCATTCGTCATACTGACTGGACATAAAATCAACCGCTTTACGAATTTCTTGGTTTTGAGTAACCAAGACATTTATGGCACTATTTAATGTTCCAAATTTTTCTTCCTGTTGCGTTTTAAGATCTGATATCATGTTTTTTATTTCGGATATGTACTGATCAGAGTTACCCAGGAATTCACCGAAGTTGCGTTTATGACGTTTTGTAACATAAAGGATACATTAAGCGGAACTTTCACTCGACATTTTATTGAGTGCAGAGTCTGATCCACATAACAAAGGCGGAGGTGTTCTTAGTTTTGATCCCGGAGGTGATCGTTGGACCGACATCTTTTGCTATATTTAATTTATGTATGTTAAGACGCCTTGTAAAAAAATGCAGTTACAATTCACTTGTGGTAGAATTGAGACGCTCCGTTATATATTTGCTAATTCCAATAATCAGGCGCTACGCAGTTACAGTTGAATTAAATCACTGCTCACTCAGACAAAATAATAAATACGTGAATATATAATGAATATATATATATATATTCATTATTTTTGTTTTTAGTTTCCTTTCTAATTTCTTCTTAATGAACTTAACAAATTTGCATCCAATAAAATGTGTAGATTGATAGGGATTTTACTTTCTAGCAATCCAAAAAATATTCTTGGAGCCTGATAAGAACCTGCAGCGCTGCTCGCGAATCGTTATCAGACTGCACTACGCTACGCCGCCCTAAAATAAGCTCGTCAAAAGTTTCGTTAGTAGACTACGTAGGGCTGACAGATTAAGTGAATGTTTTGTAGTCAAGGTCAGACTGTTGTTTGGTCACTGAGTTCAACAACACATCAATTATTTATTAACAGCTACCTTCACAGTTTATTGTTAATTTGCTTATATTAAGTTAATCACATAAGATTTATGAACCGTTTTTACACAGACTTTTCAGATTTTTTATAAGCTATATTTAGAGATATAATACACTTATGACAACACACTTTAACTATTTATTTGACGACAATTTGCACGGAGTAACTTAAAAGATGTGTGCAGCGATCGAGCGATGGAGGAGGCGGGGACATTGAAGAAGATATATAAGTTTATTCGGGTATCCAGATCGGGTAGTAACAGATTATGGTAACGCGGTCACCAGTAGGTACTTGAAAATGTATGCCATTGATAAACAGTTCCGGCACATACTAAATACCATTGCTTGCCCGCGCGTTAACGGGCAAATTGAGCGTATGAGTCGAACCATCTTTGACGGTTTGTGAGCTTCAGGCCCCAGTGAAGCTTCCAGCAATTTGACTAATTTCTTGCCTAATGTAATTTGGGGAACAAATAATACGTTTAACGATAAGCCTTACGATTTAATATTCGCACAGACTGGTAGGTGAGTCTGCAGAGTTACGTTGCCTAGGCTGGAGTCTGAACCCATCGAGTCACAAATGCCCCATGTAGTTTAGAAAAAGCGAGTTAGAAAATGAAACATAACTTAGATAAAGGACGAAAAGCTGCTCATGTTTACAAGAAAGGAGACCTTGTTATTCGGAAATAAGCTCCCACGAGTAGTGCGGCCAGGGTAAATAGTGAACTCGACGACTTGTATTTGGGTCTAGATATGGATATGGTGATTAAAGTGCCAATGACTTTATCTATATTTAAAGTCATTGGCACTTTAATCACCATATCCATATCTAGAGGATGCTCCGAGCATTAAGGGTTTGCGTAGTTATAGACAAATTCACAGGTTTAGTGCCGGCAGATTCATTTAGGCCCTATTGGAGCATAGCCTGTCGGAAAGAGCCAGTATTCTGTTAAACAACTTGATACTGAAGATTTGAATAATTTACTGGAAAGCTAAAACATGTTGCTTGTTCCCATTGCGGGAGCAATTGTTTCAGGATGGCCGAATGTAACGGACGTAATGTCAGCCAACGCGTCAGCCTGCCAAGGTAAGCCAAAGCCATGCCAAGCCAAGCCAAGCCAAAGCCATGCCAAGCCAAGCCAAAGCCATGCCAAGCCAAGCCACGCCGAAGCGAAGCCACGCCGAAGCGAAGCCATGCCAAAGCCAAGCCACGATAGTCGATTCTCGTAACTGTCAATCGCTGTCACCATGTTGGCACATCTCTTGACGCCCCGCCAAAATTCTACTGACAAAGAAGTGGGGATGTATCTATATAAGCCTTAGCTAAGTCATTTGTGATATGATTCTAGTACCAATTAAACGGGTAGAACGAAACTGCTTCATTTTATTTCTATCCGTTTCAATTACTATGCCGAATATAATTGGAGTCATGAGATGGTTCGATTCTTACCTCGATATCCAATGCGGGATGATACGCATCAATGGGTACTATTCCGTCAGTAGGCACCACAATGGTCTCAGGCGCAACGCTAAAATATCAATAGAATCTACCACACAGCAAAGGAAAACTCTCACATTTGACGTGGAAGAACAGCAAGAAAAACCAGAATATCAGGAACTTAACTTTGAAATATGTAGTTTACGACACGATATGGAGCTATCAAGACAACATCTACACAATGCCGTTTCTCTTATAACTAAATATGAGACAAAGTTAGGCAGCTATGTGTCGCAAGTAGATATACTGAGTACTAAATTACAGAGATATGAAACTGCCAGTATGAAAAAGAGTACATCTGAGCCGAAACATAAATTACGTTTGCCTGACACTGCTTCTCCTCCACAGACCACTCTCCAGAATGACACGTTAAAAGTGATTACACAAAATAGTGTATCGAATGAAATTCCCTCGTCGCAATGTACGCGCACTTCTGATCAACTTGCCTCTTATGAGAATACCACGGAGAATATAATATCGAATAACTTGATGATTACTGTCAGTTGCGGTGCTGAAGGCGACGTTGTCCTTATACCAGATGGCCAGCAATACGTCACTGATGACTAGCAATGGACGGAAGTACGAAGAAAGAACAGTAGACCTCGGCGCCCTATATCTTTATTTGGTACTGCCGGACCTAACATAACATCCCTAAAGGCCATTGAACCGAAAAAATACCTACATTTATGGAACATGGAGTCAAGTGCAGATGAAGTACGTATTTAGTTAAGTCAACTATGCCCTAGCAGTGCGTGTACTGTTGAAGAGCTTACTCCGAGAGGGAATTATAAATCCTTTAAGATCGGTGTCCCGCTAATTTACTACTAAAAATGTTACTCAATAGACATTTGGCCTGTTTATGCACGAATCAAACCATGGGTCAACTATAAGAAGACAAACAGATCAGCTGACAGTAAACTTATGACTACGAACTCATCAGTCTCGCACTCCTTTCGTGGCTCAACCATCCAAACATAAAATAAATAGTCTCTCTATAATATATCAGAATGTCCGAGGTCTGAAAACAAAACTTCCTACATGGCGAACAAATTTAGTCCTGAGTTATGTTCCATTATTGGAACATAACTTAGTAGCGGTGACCGAAAGCTTTCTCGATGCATCTATTGAAGACTCAGAACTAGCTCCTAGTGAATGGAGTGTCCTGCGCCGCGACAGAGGTACGCCGTGCGGAGGTGTCATGCTCGCCGCGCGAGCTCCCATCGTGATGCACCGCCGCGTGGATCTCGAAACCGTCTTCAGTAAAGACCTATGGGTGAGCTTGTCGTGGCGAGGTCGAACGTATTTCGTGTGTGTTGTTTACATAAAACCGAGTGCAAATGACGTCGATTACATGAACTGGTTTTGTAAAGTTGAAGAATTCGTACAAAAATTAAAAGGAATTGTTTTAATTCTAGGCGACCTGAACCTAAATAGCGCATCCTTACATATTCAAAATTATTATTGCTATTTCTTGTCCTTTTGTAATCTAAGTGAAAATAATGATGTGAAGAATTTGTATGGAGGAATGCTAGATGTCATTTTAATCCAGGAGAATAGCGTTGCGCCCGAGACCATTGTGGTGCCTACTGACGGAATAGTACCCATTGATGCGTATCATCCCGCATTGGATATCGAAGTAACAATCAAATCATGACTCCAATTATATTCGGCATTGTAATATAGACCCGATAAAAGATTGGAATTTCAACAAATGCGATCATGAACAACTTTGTCAGCTCCTATCTGAAATTTCCTGGACTAGTGTCTTAGAATTTGATAATGTACAGACAGCCACTCAAAACTTTTAGACTACTATATATAATATATTTGACACGTGTGTACCTAAGAAGGCTCGGAACAAAGTTTCTGGTAGACGCTACCCTGTATGGTTCACCAGCGACATTTTCAATAATCTAACACATAAAATTAAGTTACATTCATGGTGGAAACGTACGAATTGTAGGGAAACTTATACGCTGTTTTTAGAGCTTCGAGCGCGTTTAAAAGTAGATATCTCCAATGCATACATGTCCCACATGAAACGCATTGAAAATAATATTAAAGTGGACCCTCGCCAATTCTGGCGACATATTTCTGACTTGCGATCCAAGGGAGGATTTCAGGCTGATGTGTATAAGGGTAGTACTCACTGCGGAATTCAGGCAGCCGAAGCAGTCGCCGATTTTTTCTCTGGTGTTTTCCTACATGATATTCCTCAACTCGACGCCGAGCGAACCACTGCATGTGATACTAGCATGGATAGCAGTTATATAAATATTAGTCATTTTAGCCCTCATGATATATCTCACAATATAAAAAAATTAAATTCTAACAGCTCAACAGGCCCTGATAATATACCACCGATCATACTGAAACATATGAACACGTATTTTTGTCAGCCGTTATGTCATATTATGAACCTTGTACTACAATCTGAAGTCTATCCATCTCAGTGGAAGCTTAGTAGAGTAATCCCTATACCCAAAACACACGACAAATTATCCGTTGCAGAATACCGTCCAATAGCCATTTTGTCATTCTCCGCTAAAGTATTTGAAAGCATTCTCCACGAACAACATGGTTTTAGGAAAAAGAGATCGGGTAACACAACCTGCAGACTCTGGTTGAATATGTTTAGATCAAGGGATCAAGATCAAGGTTAGATCAAGGTCGTCAAGTGGACGTACTCTACTTTGACTTCCGAAAAGCGTCACCAATGACATACTGCTGACGAAGCGGACGGTGTGTGTGTATACTAATTTAAATATTTAGTACGTTCACTTTACTCAATAGCAGGGCAATCAGAAACTAATTAATCTCTATATCATCACGCCAGATCCTTTGCGGGGTAGGCAGAGAGTACAGAGTTCCAACAGGTTCTTTTCTTACATACCTCTCTGGCTTCCTCCACTCTCATAGTTAGTCTCATACACGCTCGCCGGTTACGGAGACTCTTGACTTGTCCTTCAGATAGGACTCGGTCTATTTGGTCGTGGTAAGATAGTCTAGTTTTTTCCCGGTACCTACATCTTTCCATTGTGACATTGTATATCTGTTTTGTCATTCTTTCTTCTGGCATTCTTTCTATATGTCCCAACCAACGGAGCATACCTTTTCTCATCTTTACACCGCTACTATCTTTCATACCTACTCGCTTTCTTACTACGCTATTGCGAATACGGTCGGTCAGTATTAATCCGCACATCTTCCGCAGAGCCCGCATTTATTCTACTTTTATTCTCTATAACCTCACGCCAGATCCCTTGCGGGGTAGGCAGAGAGTACAGAGTTCCAACAGGTTCTTTCCTTACATACCTCTCTGGCTTCCTCGACTCTCATAGTTCGTCTCATACACGCTCGCCGGTTACGGAGACTCTTGACTTTTCCATCAGATAAGACTCTGTTTATTTGGTCGTGGTAAGATAGTCTAGGTCTTCCCCGGTACTTGCATCCTTCCACTTTCACATTGTATATCTGTTTTGTCATTCTTTCCTCTGGCATTCTTTCTATATGCCCGAACCAACGGAGCATGCCCTTTCTCATCTTTACACCGATACTATCTTTCATACCTACTCGCTGTCTTACTATGCTGTTGCTAATGCGGTCGGTCAGCTTCACTCCGCACATCTTCCACAGAGCTCGCATTTCTACCGCATTTATCCTACTTTCATTCTCCTTCTTACATACCCAACTCTCGCTACCATATAACAGCGTTGGGACAAGAACTCCGTTATGTATGGCCAGCTGCGCCTTATGGCTTAAGTGCCGGCTCCCGAGTAGCTTTCCCATCGCACCATTCACTCTGTTCCCTGCACTCACTCTTCTCTCTATGTCAGCGGTGTATTTTCCATCCTTACGGAAGGCGCATCCAAGATATACAAACTCATTCACTTGCTCCAGCACATCGTTACCAAACACAATCCTTACATTCGTTCTGGTTTCTTCCCTTTTAAAAACCATAATCTTGGTTTTCTTCACATTCAAGTGTAAGCCATTGATCATGCAGTCGTCTTTCATAACTGTGACTAGTGTTTGCAGATCAGTGGCTGTTGGCGCTATTAAAACCGCGTCATCTGCATAAAGTAGATGGTTTACCACTAAGTCACCCATTTGTACACCTTCATTCATCGCTTTCAGTCTTTGAAGACTTTTAAGTGCCGGCTCCCAAGTAGCTTTCCCATCGCTCCATTTACTCTGTTCCCTGTACTCACTCTTCTCTCTATGTAAGCGGTGCATTTCCTATCCTTACTGAAGGCGCATCTAAGATATACAAACTCATTCACTTGCCCCAGCACATCGTTACCAACCATAATCCTTGCATTCGTTCTGGTTTCTTCCCGTTCAAAACCATAATCTTGGTTTTCTTTACATTCAAATGTAAGCCATTGTTCATGCAGTCGTCTTTCATAACTGTGACTAGTGTTTGCAGATCAGTGGCTGTTGGCACTATTAAAACCCCGCCATCTGCATATAGTAGATGGTTTACCACTAGGTCACCCATTTGTACACCTTCATTCATCGTTTTGAGTTTTTATCCACATATATTATAAGCAGTCTAGCGGACAACACGCAACCCTGCTTGACGCCGATTTCAACGTCAAAACAGGGTGACATGTTACCACCCACCCGTACGCATGCCTTGCAGTCCACATAGGTGGACTGGCCGGCTCGCAACAGAGTGCCATCTAAACCATACTCTGGCAAAATGTCCCAAAGTCTCTTTCGCACAACTCTGTCAAACGACTTCTCCAGATCCACAAAACCGCAGAAAACCTCCCGTCCACGACCAGATCCTTCTCTACGCTGTTGCAGAGGGAGAAAACTTGATACGGCATCCTCTTCCGGACCTGAAACCCCCTTGTGCCTTGCACAACATTCCATCGGACTTCTCGCGCATTCTCCGCAGCAGAAACTAATGATCCTATAATTTGTGAAATTTCACGTATTTTATGACTTTTTGAACGATAAAAGAAATATTTAAATATTCTTGCGATCAGTATTCTCTGTATGTGATTTGTAAATCTTTTGAATTTAAAACGACTTAGGAACGTGCATGAGTTCGTTGGTTTTATGATGATTTTCTCCTCATTAATTAAAAAAACCAATGGATTTTAATAGGTTTTTAGGTTGTATTGTTATACAAACTTTCTTTGTAAGTCTGACCAATCAGCCAATAATCAACATGTGAATAATTGCTTGAAAGTTAGCCCAGCAGAACGTAGTAAACGAACTATTGGCTTCATAATCTTAATGTATGGTGCTGTACATAAGCCAAACGGTAAAACATTAAATTCATACTTTTGATTGATGATTTTTATAAAATAGCGTCGTTGAGATCAATTTTTGACATAAAACAATCTTTGGTTATAAACACTGTACGTAAATATTTTAAAATGTCGCAGTATCAGAAATTTGTTTAGCTTATTAAGTTTAATATTTACCATTTTACTTCTGTACTAAAACACACTTAACAAAATCTGTCCTTCCGTAGGATCGTACACAGAAATCACTGCGTTACAAACTAGATCATTAATAGCTGTTTAGTTTATTTATTTATTAATTTTTTAAGAAAGCTTACAGGCTAATAACAAAATTTTATAATAATATTAACAGTAAACAAGTTGCTAATAACAAGCTTCCACAGTTAGTTATGATGTTGTTACACACATATTTCATAATAAATTTGAAAATAAAATAAAAAGAAAACAATATAAACAAAAAGGTATCCTCCATAAAACAAATGCTTAATAATTACTTAATGAGAAAAAAAAGAATAAACACAAAAAAACACTTAAAGAAAGAACTTAAAGAATGCAACAAAAAAAAAGGTACAAAAAACAACGGACAAGAACTTGCAGTTTGAATGCCACTTGCTCAGAGAAATTGTTCAGTTAGGAGCCGTCTTACCGTGTCCATGTTGGTACAAAATAAGTCAAGATTTAAGTCACGAGAAAGATTGTTGAATGATCGCGTACTACGTAAGAAAAACGAATTTCCTCTATAATTGGATGTCGCAAAGGGAGTGTGGAGCAACGGTCGCTGTCTAAGAGCTGTTGGATTTGTGTTTAATCCTATTTTCGCGACTAGTTCCGGGCTATCGATAGAACCATTAGCAACACCAAGCAAGAAAGAAATATCGTTAATGAGTCGCCTTTGTTCCAGTGGTAAAAAGTGGTATCTTTTACGTTTTTTAGTAGTTAATCTAGTATTTAATTTTAGTACTTAATCTTTTATGTTTTTTACGTAATTGGTGGTGCTAATTGGCTGACTGGGCGCACGAATGAAATTTTGTAACCTTTAATGTATGATAATACTGATTGATCTATCTATCTATCTATCTATAAACTCACGCCATATCCCTTGCGGGGTAGGCAGAGAGTACAGAGTTCGAACAGGTTCTTTCCTTACATACCTCTCTGGCTTCCTCGACTCTCATAGTTCGTCTCATACACTCTCGCCGGTTACGGAGACTCTTGACTTTTCCATAAGATAAGACTCGGTTTATTTGATTGATTATCGATAATTTGTGACCATTGGTTATAAAATAGGGCCAGCCGGCCTAAATATTTTACCCCTGCCCTGCCGCTGTTCCGAGAGTATCGATGAGTGCACACTTCACTCTTCGTTGTCTTCTGATCGTAAGACGGCTTCCGACCAGGATAAGGGGGCCTTTCTAGTTTAAATTCTAGGATGGGCCTGCCGTTGGTTGCGACTGCTTGTACGACTGGGGTCCGTTATTTGTTTACACCTTGCGTACCGATCGGCACCCAATGTAATAATTGCCTTGGCAGTCTTGGTTGCCTCCGATAAGTTTTCGCCGAATTTTCCAGTTTGGTATTTAACAAAGTTGATCTTTCAGAGAGAAATGAAAGATAAACTTTATTAAATACCAAGCATGCGTGCGTGCGTGCAAGCGTGCACGTGCGCGTGCAAGCGTTCAAGCATGAAATAAAATTTATTCTTATACCCGAATCATTGTGCTGAGAATCACAATATTCGTGCAATGTCCATTAACACCCTCATCAGTTATGCATCTGCACTATTGCCGAAATAATTTTATTTATACCTAGGCCTAAACATGATAATATGATTCTTCTGTCGCGTTTAATAATCATATTTATTTATTTATTTATTCTTTATGCACTAGTGGTACAAAGGCGGACTTAATGCCTTAGGCATTTTCTACCAGTCAACCTTCGGGTGATGCAGAAACAAGTGAAGCAGGTGCGAAAACTACACAAGGATGAAGAGAAAAAGTGTGGATGCGAAAAATAAATATAATATATTATATATACTTACAATACATATACACATACATACAATACATTAATATAACATATTATAGTTGAGATGATTCTGCCAACATTTTGTGCAAATAATCCTGGACTCTTACTTTGAAAGAAAAGCGATCGCCCGCCATCCTGAGATCCTGGGGTGGTGCATTCCATAGCAACATGGACTGAACAAAGAAGAGTGTAGAAAATCTGTTTGGTGAGAAGGGCTACAAGCAGACGATTATTTAAGGATCGAAGACTTCTATTATGATTGGAGCAAAGGTATTGAAAATGGGAAGAAAGATATTCTGGCGAAGTAGGAGAGTCAAGAATGGAAAACAACATTGTCAGTGCCCTCAAAACTCTGCGTTGACGAATAGGTAACCAATTTAATTGCGATCGATGCTCAGATACGTGGTCAAATTTACGCAAGTTATAGATGAATCGAATGCAGTTATTAAGGAGCCGGTCTATTTTGTTGAGGTGATCTGCATTTAGGTCGAAGTAGCACACATCACCATAGTCGAATATGGGCAGGATCAAGGTCTGCACAAGCATTGCTTTTGTGTTGCAGGGGAGAAAATTTTTAAAGCGGTAAAGATGTCTCAACATACCGGTGATCTTTTGACCGACGGTAGCGATTTGAGTTTGCCAACTGAGAGTATTGTCAATATGTAAACCGAGGTCTTTGACGCTGGAACTAAAGGGGATAATTGTCCCATCAAAAACAAGTGTAGGTAGAGCTGCAGTGTTCACCTTGCTTGTTGTTCTAGAACTACCCACAAGAATAGGTTGGCATTTCGACGGATTTACTGCAACTCCAAACCGGTCAGCCCAGTTCTTGATTGCACCCAGATCCCGGTTTAGTTCGGAGATGGCATCAGAGATTCGATCGGCACTGTTTTGTGAATACAATTGCAAGTCATCAGCATAAAGATGATACGCGCTCTGAATTTCATGAGTTATGAGATCAATAAAAATTGAAAATAGAAGAGGAGAAAGTATACCGCCTTGGGGGACGCCAGTTTCTAAGCAGCGCCAAGACGATGACGAATCGTCACTTAAAACAGCCTGCTGACGTTTCCGAAGATAAGAGGAAAACCAATCCAGGGACTCACGTGAGCTCATGCGATACGAAAGAATAGACAGGAGGATATCATGATTAACGGTGTTGAAAGCATTGGAGAACACAAGGACAGTGACTCTGGTTTCTTCCATGCCTTTTCGTATATCACCAGTCACTTTGAGTAGGGCAGAAACGGTACTATGGCCAGGTCTGAAACCAGATTGAAAAGGACTAATTAGATTGTTAGTGTAGATAAAATGGGAGAATTGTTTATGATCACAGACCTCGAGCACTTTTGAAAGAAAAGGAAGGATGGATACTGGACGGAAATGGCTTGGGAGCGAGGGGTTTGAGATCTTGGGAAGAGGGCGCACAAAAGCTTTACGCCGGAGAGATGGAAAAGTCCCGGACTCTAAAGAAAAGTTGACAAGGTGGGTGATGACAGGAAGAAGATTGTCCAGAACTGTAGTGATCATGAAACGGCAAATTTTTTCGCAACCCACTGCCTTGGATTTAATGGATAGGATGATTTTTTTGATCTCACGGGAGTCAACTGGAGAGAAGTAAAAGAAGTTGATGATGGAACGTTTAAGACTACCTAAATAAGCTAGAGTGTTGTGTATAGTTTGACGATCTACCGGAGAGATAGTGGATAAATGACAGTTAAGATCGTCCAAACATAATGTCTTTGGTAGATCTATATGTCGCGCTTTACCAATTCCTAGGGTTCCTAGAAATTTCCAAATGTTGGTGGGTGAAGAAGAAGTAATATAAACCTAATAAAAACAGTGCAATACAGTAGTGACCATTTTCAGATAAAAACCAAATTAGTGAAATATTTAAATCATCAAATCAAATATAAAACTAAACCGTTAAGAAAAATATATATTCAAACATCCTAGACAAATCGTACCGGTGTCACCATCTATGTCTTAGAGTAAGTACTACTAATAACAGCTTCAAATAAACAATATAGAGAAAGGACGCCACCTATCCTAAAACCTAAAAAACGTTATCCATTAAAGCTATCGATCGATAAGGGCCTTTCTGTGCTCAAAACTTAATACAACAAATCGAGAGTACACAAGATGGCCCTCTGTGCAGGTTGCAAACAAAAAATAACAAATACTTTACACTATCTCACGTGTTCAATCTGCAAGAGTAGCTATGACTTGGATTGCGCAAATATAACTAAAGGAAAATTCAACGGTTTATCCAACGAATATAAACTGAACTGGGAATGCCAAGAATGCAGGTGTAAAAAACCAAAGAGTGATAACTCAAACACTCCGATAAGACCACTTCTTGTCGCAGCCAGCCAATACCAAACCCCAGAAGCAAACGTCACCCTAAGGCGTAAACCAAACCAGAGCCACTTTAATGATAGCGTAAATTCTGATGAAATGAGCATTCTAGGGGACACACAATATAAAGAAAGAACTTCGAAAACGTACAATATTCAAGCTGAATTAACATTACACAGTTTAAGCGAACTTATAACCATAAAACTAAAGGAAAATAACATGTGTATAATAACGGAAATCCAAACAACAATTCAAACAGAAATAAATAAAGCTATCTTAAAATTAAGGAAAGACATAGAGAAAGATACCAAGGCCCTTTTTCAAGAAAACGACAAAAGAAAGATTGATATAGAAAAACTTAATACCCAGATAGAACAACTAAAAGACGAAACCGAAGCACTGAACCGAGAAATAACAGCAATAAAAGATATAACACCCTCTGGAGCCCAATATATAGTTGAGAATAAATCAAAGATCGTAGTCCTTTATGGACTTACAGAAATCTACAGAGAAACCGAGCCAGATCTACATGGTAGAATTAGGTCAATATTTAATGACATCTTACATGTGGACCTACTGGGCTATATAGAAGACACCCATAGGATCGGAAAATATAACAAACACAATACCCGACCATTAGTTATCGAATTCTTAAGCAAAAAAATGACAAAATACATAATCCAAAATAGCAACTATTTTCGTGGTACAAGACTACATATCTCAGAATTTTTAAATAAAAAGGCACAAAGAGAAAGAAAAGTTATGCACGACAAAATGATTCAAGCTCGAAAAAATGGACACCATGCTATAATCCGAAATAACGTATTACTTATAGAAGGTAAACCCGTAAACAATAAAGACGATATAAAAAGTAACAGTCAAAACGAACTAGTTAATGAAAAAAATAATAGCGACGGCAGAAGAGAAACCTATAACACATATATAACAAAAGACAAGCAAGAGGACCATACATTTCGAAACAGACCAACACTTTAGCATACTTTTCCAAAACATACAAAGTCTATATAACAAACAATACTTAATGGAAGCATTCGTAAACCAATACCAGAAACACCAAGCAATCTGTATCACCGAAACCTGGCTATCACGTGAAAAATTAAATATGATCCATTTTAGCAACTACAAAGTTGCAGCATCTTATTGTCGTAAAAACCGTGGAGGCGGCGGCGTGTGTATCTTACTGGAACAACACGTTGACTATGTGGAATGTTATGATGTTACGAAATTGTCAATCGAATACGTCTTAGAACTTTGTGCTATTGACTTGTATAAAGATAACGTACTAGTAGTAACAATGTACTGGAATAGAAGAGAGGAAGAAGTATTCTATAGTCAACTTAATAAAATATTAACCTACATAAATAAAAAATACTCCAAACGATACATAATAATCGGTGGTGATTTTAATATTGATATTTTGCATAATAACGTGAATAGTAGCAATTTCCTAAATCTTATGCATGAACATAAATTCACACAACATATTAAACGCCCAACACACATTACACAAACTGCGTCAACATGTTTAGATCTCATTTTTACAAACTTTAAAAATAAAGATTTGCATGCATATGTAGAAGAGCTAGGTTTCTCAGATCATTGTGGTACTATTCTAGAACTTAAAGATCTACAACAACAAAAACAAAAGACTTGGTATACAAACAAACGCTTATATAGTAAAAATAATATAGACCATTGTATATTTGCATTAAAATTGGTTAATTGGGAAGACATTTTAATATATAATAACATAAACCAGAATTATAAAGCATTTAGCGACACTTTGACTGAGATACTTGACAGAACCATACCAAAACGTAGAATTAAATTAAAGATAGACTATAAAAAATATTGGTTGACAACAGGTATAAAGACCTCATGCAAAAATTAAAGACTACTAAAAATCCTAACCCTAAAATCGAACAGTCCTATTCTTAAAAAATATTATAGGAGATATGAAAAAATATTAAAACATTCAGTCATTACCGCTAAAAAATTACAATATATATATAAAATAAAAACATCACAAAATAAAATTAAAACAATGTGGCATATAATAAATGAACGCACAAACAAAATTACAAGAACAGAGAAATCAAACATTCATCTATGTATAGACCAAAAATTAATTACACACCCAAAAAACGTAGTAAACGAATTCAACTCATTTTTTGCATCAATAGGTCAAGGAAACCTAACGTCAGGTGGGGGGGAGCCGCGCGGACTGCCCGTGTGCCATCCTACAGAAAATACATTTTTTCTTACACCAGTAAACTATTCTGAAATACGCAACATAATGAAAAGTCTGAAAAACAAAAATAGCTATGGAATAGATAAAATACCACCCTCCCTAATCAGACAATCCGCGGATGAGCTATCTAAACCTATCTGCATATTAATAAACCAATCCTTCGAAGAAGGTTGCTTTCCCGATTTATTAAAAAAAGCGATCATTAAACCTCTTTATAAAAAAGGCCCGAAAACGGACCCTAACAACTACCGCCCTATCGCACTTTTGCCTACAGTCTCAAAATTATTCGAAAAAGCTATGTGTAATAGGGTTTATAATTTTTGTGACAAATACAATATATTCGACGAAAATCAACACGGTTTTCGTAAAGATCGGTCAACGACCTTGGCAGTGTACAAGTATATGCAAGAAGTTATCAACCTAATAAATAATAGAAAATATGCTATAGGAATACTATTAGATATGACGAAAGCTTACGATAGAGTTAAATTTAACATCTTATTGGACAAACTTTATGGGATAGGCATACGTGGTGTGGCACACAAATGGTTTGCATCATACTTACAGAATAGGGAGCAATATGTAGACATAGATTATTACAATCACGATCGAAACGAAATCCAAAATGTAAGATCTAATAGAAAAATTATAAACACATCAATACCACAGGGAAGCGTAATTGGGTGTCTATTGTTTCTAATATATATTAATGATCTTCCAAAAATCATGCAAGAACCATGTGTGCTCTTTGCTGATGACATATCCCTGCTAACCTCATGCGAAAACCCTTCAAACATAAATAATCAGCTCTACCGCATCTTAAATAAAACCAAGCTAATGACTTTCTATCCCTATCAAAAATCACCATTACCGGTGAAATTTTCATTTAATAATACAAATATAGAAACAGTGGATGCATTCACTCTATTAGGACTTACCATCGACACACATATAAACTGGAAAGCACACGTACAAAATATAACAACAAAAATTTCAAAATTCATTTATGCGTTACGCGATATCAAAAAACCGACAGACTTACAAACCGCATTATCAACCTATTACGCCTATGCATATGCTTGGCTCAGCTATGGAATTATAATGTGGGGAAACAGTACAAATGCAACTACACTTTTTATTCTACAAAAGAAGCTAATACGCATCCTTGGTAATATCAAACAAACCGATAGTTGCAAACCTCTGTTCCAAAAACATAAAATATTAACATTACCGTGTATTTACATATTTGAAATATGCAAATTTGTCAGGAAGCATAGCACTTTTTTCACAACACGAGCAGACACATACAAAAACCGATCCTTGAGACATGGAAACAGACTGGTTCAACCCGCTTCTCGGATAACACTGCACTCAAATAGCCCATACGTGATGTCCATAAAGATATACAATAAACTACCCGACCCAATAAAAATTGAACCTAACTTTAGTAAATTTATGAATAAAACAAAAGAATTACTAATCATTAAAGCATTTTACACAGTTGACGAATATATGAATGACAAAGAAATGCTCATCGCAAATAAATTCACTACCTATAACACCAGAATATTTTAAATTGCGTGTGACGTAGACTAAACTATATTTTTATAATAATAAATATAATTTACACTGGCATAAAAGATAACTTAATATATTAGACATTTTATAATAATAATAATAGACATTTATAATAATAATAATAGATATTTATAACAATAATAATGTACATTATAATAATAATAATAGACAATTATAATAATTACTATAATTGTCTATTATTATTATAATATGACAGAGATGAGGAAAGAAATATACCGGCAATGCAAGAATGCCACTAAAACTTTAGTGAAAGAAAAGCGTGAAAGAGCCAGTATGATTGAGGAGGAGAGGCTGGCGAAGAACTTCGAGAACAACACCAAACTCTTTTGGAACAAGGTGAGAAAGGCTCGAGGTGATTCGTCAGGCTCCAGAATGGAAAGGATAAAATCTAAAGATGGTGACATTCTTGCAGACACACAAGCTGTGCTAAACCGGTGGAGTGAATATTTTGGAGAAATGTATGGAGATGACCCGGATGCTGATGCCGCAGACGTGCCTAAAGGCGAGATTGCGACACCAGAATTAACGGAGGACATCACTATGGAAGAAGTTGAATGGGCGATAGGAAGTATGAAAAACGGTAAAGCTGCGGGAGTAGACATGATATCTGCCGAGATGATCAAATATGGTGGAACTTGCGTCCGGGACGCTTTCCGGGCCCTTGCAAACCTTTGCTGGAGGACCGGTAGAGTCCCTACAGATTGGCGCCGCGCAGTCATAGTACCCTTGTATAAAGGCAAGGGTTCACAATATGACTGCGCCAATTACAGAGCCATCAGTTTGATCAGCTTGGCAGCCAAGGTGTACGGTAAAATTATTGAACGGAGAATGCGCGTGAAGTCCGATGGAATGTTGTGCGAGGCACAAGGGGGTTTCAGGTCTGGAAGAGGATGTTCGGATCAAGTCTTCTCACTCCGCAACATCGTAGAGAAGCATCTGGCAGTGGGCCGGAAGGTTTTCTGCGGTTTTGTAGATCTGGAGAAGGCATTTGACAGAGTTGTGCGAAAGAGACTTTGGGACATTTTGCCAGAGTATGGTATAGATGGCACTCTGTTGCGAGCCGTCCAGTCCACTTATGTGGACTGCAAGGCATGCGTACGGGTGGGTGGTAACAGGTCACCCTGGTTTGACGTTAAAATCGGCGTCAAGCAGGGTTGCGTGTTGTCCGCTAGACTGTTTATAATATATCTGGACAAAAGTCTTCAAAGACTGAAAGCGATGAATGAAGGTGTACAAATGGGTGACTTAGTGGTAAACCATCTACTTTATGCAGATGACGCGGTTTTAATAGCGCCAACAGCCACTGATCTGCAAACACTAGTCACAGTTATGAAAGACGACTGCATGATCAATGGCTTACACTTGAATGTGAAGAAAACCAAGATTATGGTTTTTGAAAGGGAAGAAACCAGAACGAATGTAAGGATTGTGGTTGGTAACGATGTGCTGGAGCAAGTGAATGAGTTTGTATATCTTGGATTCGCCTTCAGTAAGGATGGGAAATACACCGCTGACATAGAGAGAAGAGTGAGTGCAGGGAACAGAGTGAATGGTGCGATGGGAAAGCTACTCGGGAGCCGGCACTTAAGCCATAAGGCGCAGCTGGCCATACATAACGGAGTTCTTGTCCCAACGCTGTTATATGGTAGCGAGAGCTGGGTATGTAAGAAGGAGAATGAAAGTAGGATAAATGCGGTAGAAATGCGAGCTCTGCGGAAGATGTGCGGAGTGAAGCTGACCGACCGCATTAGCAACAGCATAGTAAGACAGCGAGTAGGTATGAAAGATAGTATCGGTGTAAAGATGAGAAAGGGCATGCTCCGTTGGTTCGGGCATATAGAAAGAATGCCAGAGGAAAGAATGACAAAACAGATATACAATGTGAAAGTGGAAGGATGCAAGTACCGGGGAAGACCTAGACTATCTTACCACGACCAAATAAACAGAGTCTTATCTGATGGAAAAGTCAAGAGTCTCCGTAACCGGCGAGCGTGTATGAGACGAACTATGAGAGTCGAGGAAGCCAGAGAGGTATGTAAGGAAAGAACCTGTTGGAACTCTGTACTCTCTGCCTACCCCGCAAGGGATCTGGCGTGAGGTTATAGATAGATAGATAGATAATAATAATAATAGGCATTTATAATAATAATAATAGATATTTATAATAACAGTAATAGACATTTATAATAATAATAATAATATCCATTTATAATAATAATAGATATTTATAATCATAATAATAATATACATTTATAATAATAATAATATATTTATAAAAAAAAACTAATATAAATGACATAATATATCTATTAAAAAATCTATCACTACTGACTTCCTACCAACAATAACAGTTCGTAGCTAAGTATTTCAATAAAAAAATTTAATAATATTTATTACTTTCAAACTAAAATTCCTACTAGTCTTCCTCTCTCCTAAACACTTTGCTGTGCCCGACAGGGTCCATGATTGTTACCTAGCTTTTAAGCTGATCAATGTTACCAATCATCCAATCAACATTGTGGAACGCAAAATAAAATATGAATATGAATATGAATAATATTGTTTAGAATATGGCGGCGTTTAGCGTCGCGTATCATCTTGTTGCAACAATCAACTACAGCATTTAGCCTACCTAGTCAAAATTTTATTACAAAATATTATTTTATTAATATATTATCTCGTGGAAACCATTATCTTCCTTGAGGAAGTCGACGACCCTCTCCCCAATAGCAACTACGATGGCCTCGGTGCCGGAGCGTGGCACAGCAGGTAGCACGGAGGCGTCGGCGAGGCGCAGGCGGCGCACGCCGAGCACGCGCGGGCGCGCATCCGTCACCACGCCCAGCGCGCACGTGCCTACCGAGTGGAACACGCCGAACGTCATGTGGCGCGCGTAGCAGCGCCAGTAGCCGGCGCCCGCGCAGCGCGGCAGCCGCGGCCGCAGCAGCGCCGCGCCGCGCTGCCCCAGCGCCGCCGCGCGCACCAGCTGCCGCACAACGCGGGCGGCGCGCGCCGCGGCGGCCGCGTTGTGCGGCATCCATTGTTGCAACCAATTGTTACTTATAATATACGTTGTTTAAAGTTACAGTCCACATCTTATTTATATACTAAAATATAGATCATTAGATCACCAACAGGGACTATGGCCTAAACCATCTCACGCTGGCCCAGTGCAGGTTTCCTCACGATGTTTTCCTAAAGCGTTAAAGCAAGTTATAGTTAATTTTTAATACGCACATGCTTTCAAAAAAACAGAGGTGCGTGCCTAGGGTTGAGCCCGAGACCTTGATATTAGACAGGATACATATTGACGTTCCTTGCAGATCCCAGGAGCTGCGATGGCGTTACTCGGCTCTGAGATGGATTGGCAGTATAAGACGATCCCCGACAACAAGTCCTGCCTCTCCTCGCAGGGCGGGCAATGTCGCTTCAAAGTTGGTAGACATGTAATAACTCTGACGAGTGCAGCAACAATATAGTGCTATAACAAGCAAACTAAATGTATACGGTTTGGCACCCACAGCACAGGCTGGCCTAGTGTGGGACCACTGGTAAAGTTCGAGGTATACCACAGGTATACCTCTGCCATACAGATGTGAAGGTAAGTAAATAATTAATTAAATAAAATAATATATTAAATCGTTTGTTTTTATAGTAGGTATAGGGCATACCCAAACCTTGAGTCTACAAAAATTGTATCTTTTTGGCATCCATAACCGGAAATACGTTTTCTATTGGCTTCCCCAAACAAATTTCATATGTTACAGTTCCAAATATATTATATGAAATACGATCACATAATCAAATACCTATGATACGATACAACGAGTACAGTGTGCCCGCACCCCATACATGTAGTCGGCCCTTTCAAAGAATTTGTTTTACCTATTTTATTTAATAATTTCATTTTCGGCTACTCTTTAAATCTCTCTACTCTTTCGGCACGGCAGAACACCCCTCCCGCAACCGGACTGCCCCGCGGCGCCTTTGGCGGGTGTACACAGACAAATCACTACAACTTACATAAGTATCAACTTGAATAATTTTTTATATTTAGGTGTAATTTAAACACACTCTGTTACTGACCAACTCTGATACTGAATCTGTTACTAATTGGCATATTACTGATCTTGTACTACTTGCCACTGCGCTGAAGAGCTGCCCTAAATAAATTCTTACAAATACGTGCTTCGTGTTGAAGTTTCAGAGTGCAGCATGCATTTTCGTGTTTATTTTAATTACAACCTACTTTCGTTTCTCGTTTTGATTGATTGGTCATTTTAAAATTACATACTGTTTTCATTTATTAAAATTGATGCAAAAATCTTAGTTAAGTAAACTAGGTGTTGGATACGCCTCTGTTACACAGTTGTTTCGGAAGTCTAAATTAATTCCGATTTTCGACGATCAAAGCAAAAGAAATTATAACGCTATAACGCTTGAGCTCGCAGCTCAGCGTTATAGCGCGAGTCTTCAACGCTCCGAGAGCCTTGAAGGCTCAAACCTTCAACGCTCGAGTCTTGAACGCTCGTAAGCGTCGACTCAGCGCTGAACGCTCGGCGCTCGGCGCTCAAATTTACAACACTACACGCACCTCTGTCTTTTCGAAAGCACGTGCGTATAAGTAGTAGTACGTAGTGACTGCGTGGTCTAGTGGTCTAGTGGCAAAGCGCATCGCTTTGTGATCACGAGGTGCTGGGTTCAAATCCTAGGTCGGTCAAGTGTAGTTTTTCCAACGAAAACTTTCTAGTACGAGTCCGGAGTCTGGAATTGTGCCCGGTATATGGCTCCTCCTTCGTCGGCGAAACGTGGGTGTACTACCGACCTCTGCCACCCCCGCTTGGGGAATATAGGCGTGGCGGAGTTACGTGCGTATTAAAATAACCTATCACTTGCTTTAACGTGTTTCTCGAAGTTTCTCGTAGGTGTGTGAAGTTCGCCAACCCGCACTCGGCCAGTGTGGTGGACTATGGCCTAAGTTCTCTCAGTTTTAGAGGAGGCCCGTGCCCAACAGTTGGGCAGTTTTTAACAGGGCTAATACTATTATTTAAAAGACAAAAATACTTGTATAGGTGCTGTATCGCCTCCGCCCGAATTTGGATAACGTTTACAGCTATTATTATTTAACTTTTATATATAATTTGGATAAGGTTTTCATCTATTATTATTTAACTTTCATATATAATTTGAATAACGTTTTCAGCTATTATTCTTTCTTAACCTGTTTATATTGTATAAGCCCTGCGGGGGTATTTAAAATGGTCATATTTACAATTTTTTTAACTTACTAATCTACCATCGCATCGGAATGCGGCCTCCACTAAGATCTGGCGAGAAACTCAGCGGACTTGTCTTTTTTGTCTAATTCTCCATTCATTTTTTTCCATTATTTTCTGTATAGACATACATATTTTAAATTATACAAAATCATTTATGCGATCCAGCCCCAGTGATGCCTTACGACTTAGATATAAGACTAATAATAATCTATCTATATCATCACGCCAAATCCCTTACGGGGTAGGCAGAGAGTACAGAGTTCCAACAGGCTCTTTCTTTACATACCTCTCTGGATTCCTCTACTCTCATAGTTCGTCTCATACACGCTCGCCGGTTACGGAAACTCCTGACTTGTCCTTCAGATAAGACACGGTCTATTTGGTCATGGTAAGATAGTGTAGGTCTTCCCCGGTACCTACATCCTTTCACTTTCGCATTGTATATCAGTTTTGTCATTCTTTCTTCGAACATACTTTCTATATGCCCGAACCAACGAAGCATACCCTTTCTCATCTTTACACCGATACTCTCTTTCATACCTATTTGCTTTCTTACTACGCTGTTGCGAATACGGTCGGTCAAATTCACTCCGCACATCGTCCGCAGAGCTCGCATTTCCACCGCATTTATCCTACTTTCATTCTCCTTCCAGCGAGAGCTGGGTATGTAACCCAGCTCTCGCTGCCATATAACAGCGTTGGGACAAGCACTCCATTATGTATGGCCAGCTGCGCTTTTCGGCTTAAGTGCCGGCTCCCAAGTAGCTTTCCCATCGCGCCATTCACTCTGTTCCCTGCACTCACTCTTCTCTCTATGTCAGCGGTGTATTTTCCATCCATACTGAACGCGCATCCAAGATATACAAACTCATTCACTTGCTCCAGCACATCGTTCCCAACCACAATCCTTGCATTCGTTCTGGTTTCTTCCCGTTCAAAAACCATAATTTTGGTTTTCTTCACATTTAAATGTATGCCATTTTTCATGCAGTCGTCTTTCATAACTGTGACTAGTGATTGCAGATCAGTGGCTGTTGGCGCTATCAAAACCGCGTCATCTGCATATAGTAGATGAGTTACCACTAGATCACTCATTTGTACACCTTCATTCATCGCTTTCAGTCTTTGAAGACTTTTATCCAAATATATTATAAACATAAATAAACCGAGTCTTATCTGATGGAAAAGTCAAGAGTCTCCGTAACCGGCGAGCGTGTATGAGACGAATTATGAGAGTCGAGGAAGCCAGAGAGGTATGTAAGGAAAGAACCTGTTGGAACTCTGTCTTCTCTGCCTACCCCGCAAGGGATCTGGCGTGAGGTTATAGATAGATAGATAGATAGATAGATATTATAAACAGCCTAGCGGACAACACGCAACCCTGCTTGACGCCGATTTCAACGTCAAACCTGGGTGACATGTTACCACCCACCCGTACGCATGCCTTGCAGTCCACATAGGTGGACTGGACGGCCCGCAGCAGAGTGCCATTTATACCATACTCAGGCAAAATGTCCCAAAGTCTCTTTCGCACAACTCTATCAAACGCCTTCTCCAGATCCACAAAACCGCAGAAAACCTTCCGGCCCACTGCCAGATGCTTCTCTACGATGTTGTGAAGGGAGAAAACTTGATCCAAACATCTTCTTCCGGACCTGAAATGCCCTTGTGCCTCGCACAACATTCCATCGGACTTTCAACAATTTTACCATACACCTTGGTTGCCAAGCTGATCGAACTAATGGCTCTGTAATTGGCGCAGTCATATTGTTAACCCTTGCCTTTGTACAAGGGTACAATGACTGCGCGGAGCCAATCTGTCCCTACCGGTCCTCCAGCAAAGATTTGCAAGGATCCGAAAGGCGTCCCGGACGCAAGTTCCACCATATTTGATCATCTCGGCAGATATCATGTCTATTCCCGCAGCTTTACCATTTTTCATACTTCCTATCGCCTATTCAACTTCTTCCATAGTGATGCACTCTGTTGATTCCGGTGACACAAACTCGTCTCTGGGCTCGTCTGTGGCACCAGTATCCGGGGCATCTCTATACATTTCTCCAAAATATTCACTCCACCGGTTTAATACAGCTTGTGTATCTGCAAGAATGTCACCATCCTTAGACTTTATCGTTTCCATTCTGGAACCTGACGAATCACCTCGAGACTTTCTCACTTTGTTCCAAAAGAATTTAGTGTTGTTCTCGAAGTTCTTCGCCAGCCTCTCCTCCTCAATCGCACTAGCTCTTTCACGCTTTTCTTTCACTAAGGTTTTGGTGGCATTCTTGCATTGCCGGTATATTTCTTTCTTCATCTCTGTCATACTGGCATTCAGGTTCAAAGAAGAAACATAGTCCTGCCATGCTTTCTTCTTACTTTCTACGGAGCTTTGCAACTCCGTATCCCACCATGCATCACCTTTTGCTGTAATATGCTTCTTTGAGCAACCACATACTTCTTTAGCGGAATCAACTCTTTTTCAGGCTATTCCAGCATTCATCTACATTTGAGTCCGAAGAACCTACTGCCAAAAGCTTGTCCCGGACTCTGTCTTCATACATTTTTCTCACGCTATCATATTGCAACTTTTCAACCTTTATTCTTTCAAGGTCTCCGAAGGGGATACGCTCTCGCCAGTGCCTCAACTTCATGAAGATACTACTAAACCGCGCAACTACGAAATAGTGGTCTGATTCAAGAGTGGGGCCTCTATACGCACGTGTATCTTGGAGTTTGCTTCGGAGACGGTTATCTACCAGGATCAAATCTATCATGCTTTTTTGTTCATTCTTTCTCCACATGTACATATGTATATCCTTATGTTGGAATATCGTATTAGACACAAGGAGGCCCCTTCTAAACATACATCCACAATGAGCTTACCTGCATCATTCACGCTCTTATCACCATAAGTACCCAGAGCAGCATCGCAAGTTTGCCGCCTGGTTCCCACCCATCCGTTCAGATCGCCACACAAAATCACCTTTTCATTAGCCTCAGCCAGATCCAGAACTTCTCTGACATTATCCCAAAACTTCTCAAGGTCCTGGGGTGTCGACGAGCTTACGGGAGCATATGCTGCCACCAAAAATACTTTGGTGACTCCCAGTTTTAAACGGATCCAGAGAAGTCTTGCATTGTACAGGCCATAATCTCTCACTCCAGAGGCCAGGCGATGAGACAGCAAGATACCCACTCACATGCTGGCATGACTGCCCTGCGGTACCCCGGACCACAGAGCCATCATGCTATCAGGAAGATCACAGGTTTCACTGCCCCTTCGCTTAGTCTCTGTTACACAGAGAGCATCCAGGCGTCTCTCTTTCATTACATCAATCACCTCATGCATCTAATCTTCCATATCACCCCTTACATTCCAAGTGCCTATTCGGCACTCTGCACCCCACGACTCGCCAGTTCGGGCCCGGCGTGATGGGTGGCGGCCCCCATCGCCGCTTCCACCTATATTCGTACCGACGGGGGCGGGCCGGTACGCGTCGCCTCGGGGGGACGCCCTAGCCCTCACTGCGGTACGTCTTTGGTCCAAGATTGCAGCAATAATGACTGGCAGGGGTCGCGACGAGCACGCTCTTGGATAGATAAAAATAATAATAATATTTTTAAATATATGTTATAATGAAAAGCTAGAGGATTCTGGGTGGACCTGTCTCTACAAATAGCACCTGTCCACGAGTATGACTACTTGAGCAGCCATCATTTCCCTTGACCATATCAGAGGGAAGAAAGTGACCTGCACGAAATAGCCACCACAAGCATGGACTTTTTGTGCCCATCACACAGTGCAGTCAGAAATGGTCTACAAAAGGGTCGTCTATTTCAAGTTCGTATGGCACGAGATGCTAAGCTTTGACATTTTTGTTACATTAAAGACATGCTTTATGACCAATAACCGTCAATAAAATAAAAGGTAGGACCTACAAGGTAGGACTAAAACTGAGAATAAATGAAACATTCTTTCTCTGTAGATGAGAGAACCATATAGCCATTGTCACGAATAATATAATTTAGTTAATTTCATGTAGACCACCTGATACTAAACTGTTCCCCCGTACTCCACAACGTAATGTAGATGGAAAAAATAGAGAATTATAAAGGGGTAACCGTGGAGTTTCTTGCCCATCTTCTCCTCAAGAATGACATTCCTAACGGATGGTTAGTAGGAGTCTTTGTTACTTTTCTGACGATTTATAAATACAACAATGGTTTACATGATTAACAAATATTCTGATTCTGATCCTTATACTATTTTTAGGAAGAGATTTTATTTTTATTTACTATTTTTTACATTGGCCGAGTCTTTGGCAAAATTAATAAGTATTAACCCAGAAAAGTTCCGGCAGTAATAAATAATAATAGTAACAAAAAGTAATAAATAAGGTGTGTTGATAATAATAATACCTGGCATCACTCCATATAACACCACGAAAAAACCCGTCCATTTTTTCTGTTCACTTATCATAAACCAGGTGCAACTTGTGGAACCGCTCGGTACGGTGTGAGGTTACTAATGATAATTGTTTTGCAAATTCAAATGATGTTTTTTTTTCACTACTATAGTGAGTAAATTATATACCTTTTAGAATTATATAAGTTACGTAAGGACGTATTGCTTCCAGTTTAGCGGAGTTCATATTGTCTTGCAAAATGTAAATTCATATGCTAATACTACCGTTGTCGTTTCATTTTATTGCTTAAAGGAAAGTTCGTAGTCAAGAGTCGCCGTATCCGGCAGGCGTGCATTATACGACCTATGAGAGTGGCCACAGAGGTCTGTAAGGAAAGGAACCTATTGGAACCCTGTACACTCTGCCTACCCCGCAGGGATCTGGAGTGATGGTATAGATAGATATATAGTAATGATCTATTAGGGTGTTTTTAATTAATCATCCACGTCAGGACAAATGTCTTCACTATTATTCGCCAGTGGGATGGATATCGAATATTATTTAGAAACAGTTGACGTCCTTATTCATAGGGTGGTTAGTAGGTAATTTCCAAATTTGTCGACAAATTAGTGTTTTTTTTTAAATAGCGATAGCCTACACGCGAATAATACTCAATTTGAGTAGGGTAAGCAGGGGAACGGCCTTCACTTAAGGAAAACACACTATACTTTTTAATTTTATTTCTTTTATTTTAAAATTTAGAACATTACCATAAACTTTAACAATTAAATAATCAACTTTTTAATAGGAATCGTATTTATCTTAGAATTATTAGCAGTAGTAAACATATAAAAAAAAGGTTTGAGCGTCATTGCCTGTCATTGGGTAATGCCGCTCAGGCAAAGGGGGAATGACACCCAAACCTGTTTCTTTGCAATACAACCTGTAAGATCCATTATCATTAGCAAACAAGCATGAGATCAAAGTATACAGTTAAAGTAGTTTATAATCATAAAATAGCAACAAATATTTGTATTTGTACCTGAGATCAGCCTTATATATAAACAAATATAGCCACGTATGCAACGACACACTTTTTAAAGGTAAACAAATACAAAAAGAGAAATAGAAGAAATGATAAGATTTTATCGTTAAGCACATAAATCACAGATGGATCCTTCTGCCGAATCCCATCCAGAACTTGTAGCATGAGATCACAGCCCACATGTTGTACAGCGATACCACATCTCGTTATTTTTTCCAAATTCCTCGCAAATAATGCATTTGTTATAATTTTCATCGCCCACATTCATTTCGTCATCACTGTCATCGTCACAAATGTTTTCTTGCTCTTAAACTTCACTCTCTGAAAAACTTTTTGGAATATTTTTCCCTTTGAAGGTTTTTTTCGTATTTTTATTTTTTTCTTTTACGTTATTCTTTGGCTTAGTTTCTTTATTCTTTGCAGTCTTATTAAGTTTGGAAATCTTTTTATTTTCTATTTCTGGTAAAATATCTTTCATGGGTCGCAGTTTATATGGTAGCATGTTGTTTCCTCTTTCTTTGGGCTGGTTTAGAAAATGGTGCAATAGTGGGTGTCGATGCTATAGAAGCAAAAGGTATAAAGGTTTCTCTTTGTTTGTCAACGAAATCCTGGTTAGAAGGACCAGGGACTGCCAAATCAGCTTCGGAACATAGATTTACATTTGATGGACCTGCCAAAGGAGAGGAATGTTCTGAAAACAAGGCCACGACTGCGTAGTTCCAAGATTCTGAACATTTTGGTCGTTTTGTTCCACTTCTTGTGCCATCAATGATGCTGCCAGAAAGTCTTGATCAGTTAAAATATTCGGGTTTAAAGGGTATATCCCTGTGGCTAAAATCCAGCTTCTCCTTTGCTTATATTTGCAACTTGTGCATATGCCTTATTGAAAAGACACGCTACATCATATGGAGTTATTTTAGACATCAAATGTGTCTTCATATGCCTGTTGCATTCCTGCCTATAAGCTACTTTCAGGGGTCCATAAAAAGATACATCTAGTTGCTGTGTTCTGTGTGAGCTATGAGGTGGAATCGAGAGCATTGCGATGTGGTTTTCTTCGCAAAAATTAAAAGCTTGAATGGAGATGTGACTGCTGTGGTTGTCCAGAATTAACAGAACAGGTGATTCTTGGGTAGGCTTAGCGTATGCTGCGAAATGTTTGATCCAAGTAACAAATATTTCTTCATTTATCCAGCCATTTTTAAAGTTGGTATATAAAGCTCCAAGGGGTCCATCTTTTTCTAATAAAGGTGTCATTCTCTGTCTGACAAAGAGAAACATTGGTGGTATGAAGTTTCCAGCTGCACTCATTGCACACATAACGGTTATGTTGCTACCTCGCTCGCCACTGGTAACAGCTCCGACTCTTCTTTGTCCTTTTTCGGCGAGCACTTTTCCTGGGTCACTCAATGTGGTGATACCAGTCTCATCAAGATTGTAAATATTGTTTGGAATGAACTTATATTTTTCCATTAAGTCTCGAAGTTTGCAATAGAAATTTGTTATTTCTTCCTTGAAAGCAGAAACCCTATTCAAGCTCGTTGCTTCAGCTTTGCGTACAGAAACTGAGGGGTTGCATCGCATAAAGCCGTGTACCCAGTCCACTCCAGAGGTTTTGCTGTTTTCATTGAAATTGTTTTTGATATTATTGAGCACAGCATATTTATAAACCACTTTACGGAAGTCGTCCATAATATAGCGAGCCCAGCAGCTTAACTTGTTCAGCAATTTCATGTTCTTGGTGCGGGGTGAAAATGGGCCTACGACCTAATCTTGGGTTGCTTATATTTTCGTTTTTTAGTCGATCCCTTAAAGTAGTAAATGGGATGTTATATTGTTTTGCGGCTTGTCTCTTGAACATCCCATTTTCAATCGCAGTTTTAGCGGAGTTAAGGTTTTCTTCGTCCCAAGCCGCTTTGGCGGTTGTTCTTTGGCGATTTCTGGGCATTTCTATAACAATAAAAAAAGAAGTCACTAAGGGGTAATGGCGTTCATGTGAGCGGGATAACCCCAAACGGTCGTTATGAATTTAACTTTAAATTAAACAAACATTGAAAAGCAATTGTTGAATATTGATTAATTCAACATAAATAGAATAATTAAGTACCTAGGAAAGCTATATTAACAATTTAATAAATATCAAAATTCTGAACTTACCGAAAAAAGATCGCGACGAAAATTAGTTCAGCGCAGCCGCATACAAACAGACGCACTTCACCGTCGCTTGTCACGAGCTGACTACCCCTGCGCGTCGCTACGTGTTAGAGGCCCTTCCCCTCCCTCGTTTTACGTATGGTAGCATGTTGTTATGCACCATTTTCATAGACTTATAGAGGTGCGCGCCATTACCTGGTGAGCGCCATTCCCCCTGTTTACCCTACTAAGGTCGTCCTGCTTTCAATGCAAAGTAATGGAATGAACTATGGGCGAGGCTTAGTACAATAAAATTAAACATTAATGTGATGCTGGCAAGAAAGCGCCAGGTCACGATCATGTTTATTTCATAATTCGTATACTTTTTCGTGCTAAGCTCTGTGTACAGATAATAGATAAATTGTTGAGGTGTCGAAAATAATATAATTTTTATTCAAGTATACGTAATAATATCAGCCTATACTGCCCACTGCTGGGCAAAGGCCTTCTCTCACAAATCGGGGTGAGAGAGATTAGGTCATACTCCACCACGCGGACCAAGTGCGGATTGGTGGAAGCAGGTTTGTGGTCATCTGCTGTTGGAACTTATCTAGCCGCCTTTATAAGGTTTCCAACTCGGCTTAACGACTACCACATTAAGTGGTAACCGGGACCAACGGCTTTACGTGCCTTCCGAAGCACGGAGACGCTCGAATATGAAAGTGCCACAAACGGTCACCCATCTCAGGCCGACCGAGTCGAACGCTGCTTAACCTTGGTGATCGGTAAGAACACCGCGGTCGCACAGTGCTACGAGCGCCTCACTATACTCACTTTACGTAAACACTCATATATTAAATATTCCAATTCTTGCTAGTTACGTGTACCCAGCTTTACCGTGCTAAAATGTTATGTTCAAGTATATCTTTTAATTATATGTTGGTAGATTATAAACAATATTTCTTTTTTCGTTTTTTAAAATAATATGAAGAAAAAAAAATATAATATTCTATGTTTAAACACTAATCGGTTTCTTAATTGCTTAATTACGTAAATAAAGGGCAATAAACTCTTTAGAGTGATTTCAATGTTTGTGGTGGATGTGACCTTTGTTGTTTGCAGCGCCCGAGGCCCTGCGCTCCCACACGAATGAAATTGAATTGACTATTATACTGGGGTTTTATTTTGTTTGTATGTGTGTGTTGTAGCTTCAAACAATTGAAGAACAAACAAATAAACACGATTCTATTTCTATATTTTTTCTTTTTGTCAACCTTTACTTACTTATTGCTGAGCAAAGGTCTCCCTCATAACCTTCCAGTCCGGACCGACCTTCTAGATAGGCATCGACGTCGAGGCAGGCCGAGGAAACGACGTGACGACTCGGATCCGTTTCAAAAGGATTGGGCGGAGTACTATATACTATACATATTATATACTGCCTTGTTATTCTATTGGCGCACGGTGTGGTTGCTAATGACGAGGTCCCGGATCGACTTCTAATCAAGACAGGTGTTTTAGGGATTTAACAGTACGGAGTCTCGTATTGCGCCCGGTGTAATGTCAATAGGCTAGCCCCCTTCATATTGGGACCGTACATCATCAGTGATATGTAGAATATATACATGTACCTACCTGTCCACTAGCGGTGACGGCGCTACTTCTTTTAAAAATTTAACCATAATTATTTTTTATCTATCTATACCATCATGCCAAATTCCTTGTGAGATACGCAGACAATACGGAGTTCCAACAGGTTCTTTCTTTACAGACCTTTCTGGCTTCCTCCACCCTCATAGTTCATCTCATACACGCTCGCCGGTTACGGAGACTCTTCTTTTGCCCTTCAGATAAGACACGGTCTAGTCCTTCATGATAAGATAGTTTAGGTTTTTCCCGGTACCTATATCCTTCCACTAATTATTGTAATCTATGTCAACCTGTAATGTTTACAGCGCTATAGTCATAGATAACTTATTTTCTCTTTCAGTCGTTAAAATTTAAGCTGTCATAAAGCGAATATCGTGAGTCATAAACAAACTATAAATGTTTTACGAGACAATACACGAAAATAAGCTCGCGCCTTGCAGAAATATCAGTCCTCTCTCTATGAGATTTTTTGTCATTGGACCCTTGGAAAAATGCTGAGATATTAATAGCCAACAAGCGTGTTTGTTGTAACAATTGTTGGCGGACCTTTACAATTAATAACAAAATATTAAAGGCCAACAACCAAATAGTATTATATTTCGTCAAAAATGAGGCTTTTGAAGTAGTAATTGTAAATCAAAATATTATATACGTCGTAAACTTGGCCAACTGACCATTCGACCTACCTATAAACAGGTCAAATATCTAGGTGTCACCCTAAACAATATCCTGACCTTCGGACCGCACATCAAGCGAGTCCGTAACCGAGCAGCCTTTGTGCTCGGTCGTCTTTACCCGATGATTTGCCCTTCAGATAAGACCTACGTTACCTAGTAGTAATACCAATTAAACGATTTCTATTACGCAATCTGTAAGTTATCCAAATCCCTAAAATGGGAGTGCGCAGGGCATGTTAGTCGAATACATTCTGAGAAATGGTCTAGATTCGTCACGCAATGGGTGCCTGCAGATGGACATCGACGTCGGAGCAGGCCTACGAAACGTTGGCGTGACGATTTATATACTTTTCAAAAATATTGGCCAGACATGGCTAATCAAAAATCCACGTGGAAGATTATAGGGGGACTTTTGTCCAGCATAGGAAAAATATGGTAACAAAAAGTACCCAAAGCCGCGGCCTCAAACAGTATTTTCTAAGCGACGACCCACTCCAGGAACTAGAATAGTGACATTAACGTCTCCGTAAATGTTAAGTGCCATACACCGGCCACTAGCACGAAGCAGTTTAGTGCCGATAAAGTGGCACTCGCCAGCTCGGGCACGACACTCGGTAACGACGCAGTCCCGGCCAATCCTCGCTATGAGGAAATAATTAATTCACAGAGTACTTTCATGATACCCTCAAAGAAGTGATCGGAGATATCTATCCGGAATATTGAAGCATCGGTTCCGTATGAATACTTTACCATCGGATTTCAATGCCATGTAGTTAGGATAGGAAATACCCTATTATTATTTATTTATTTCAGATGTCAAGATCCATTACACAATATTAATACAATGCATTAGTCAGTAAATGAACCATGTTGCAGTGGTTTAAGTACTGACAGTCAAACCTCTCCGCCAATGCGTTAAGGATACTGTTGCGGTTGGCCTGCACCCTGCGCAGCAAGGACGCGCACCGCTTGCGCATGGTTGCAAAAAACAGTCCACGCGCGCCTCGGCGAACATTCCCGAAGCGCTACAAAAGCGAGGCAGCCCCAAAAGCACCCGGAACGCATTGTTATATTGGACACGTAAGGCACCGTACTGTCCTCGCGAATAAGCGACCCACAGACTGCTCGCGTAGAAAGAAGTGCAAAATGCCCTGAATAAGGTTATTTTGACTCCTTTCGAACAGCGAGCGAATCTGCGGGCTATCATATTCGCACGAACAGACAACGCCCTACGTTCCTTTTCTATGCCAACATCGTCTTTCAAGTCCGAGGTTAACACATGACCTAGGTATTTAAATTTGTCGACTGTATTTAGGGGACACCCTTTTAATTTGATGGTCGGTATATTACCCAGACATCTGCCTCGGGCCTGAAAGACCATACACTCGCTTTTTCTCACGTTGTACAAAAAGCCGTGATCGTCAGCGTACTTTCCGCAAATGCCAAGCAGCTTCGATAATCCACTCACTGAGGCGCTCAGCAGCACTATGTCATCAGCATAACTAATATTATTAAGGCATGCTCCTCCAATATGACAACCGACATGCGTACTGTTCAGCCTCTCAATCAGCGCATTTACATAGAGGTTGAAAAGTTTAGGTGAGGTTAGCCCCCCTTGCCTCACTCCGCACTCCAATCTATATGAGGTCGAATAGGCCCCCGCCCACCGAACAACGTTGACCTGATTCATGTACCAATATTTAAAAAGACGTATTAAATCCGCTGGCATTGATGTTCGTTGTAGTTTTTGCCACAAGATGTCATAACAAACCAGGTCAAACGCCTTCGATAAGTCGAGGAAGCAAGCAAAAATAGGCGTACTCCTATCGGTATAGTATTTGCTTTAAACACAATATCGCCATTTCTGTGGAGAGACCTGACTTAAAACCAAATTGGTTGTCGTGTATATGTATGTGTTTTTCAAGCTGAGTGTTAAGCAAACCGTCAAGTACTTTCGAGATAATAGTGGCCAGGGAGATGGGTCTATAATTGCTCCTGTCACTAATATCGCGAGTCCTATTCTTCACGACCGGGACAACCACAGTCTTGAGCATTTGCGAAGGTAAGTACGAGTGTCCCACACATAAGGAGTAGAACATCGCCAGCACTCGGGGTAGATGAGTACCTGCATATTTACGGTGCTCAATGCTCAAGTCGTCGTGGCCCGGAGTTTTATTTCTACTTTTCAGAGATTACACGGGTGTCTTTTTTTATAAAGAGATTGTTAGGGAAAGGTCCGCAAAAATAATCTAGATACTAACGTGTAGTAAGTAGAATAATTTCACCATAGTTTTACAAACGACGATAATAACTCTACACTGTTTTATTTTCCTGCTCCACCTGCGCCTAGTGCATTAATTAACACGCTCACTAACGCATTACCCACATGTAGCCAATATCTTATCATGTAATTGTTTTATTTTTAACGCCTTATTTAAAACGTTTTTTTTTACATCAACGCAGGAGGAGCTGGAGAGAAGATGTTTTTTATTTATTTAATCCTTTATTGTATACAGTTCATTTACAGTTGTAATTTCACAGGTGATATACAAAGGCGAGCTTAACTCAAAATATGAGTTCTCTTCCAGCGAACCTTTAAGTGTTGAGAGATGAGAATGTTAATAAGAGGGTAGTTATACAATTACACATTAAAACATAAATAAAATAAACATAAATATAAATAAAATACATACTATACAAAACTAAATATATATAATTTATAAAATAAACATACATAAAAATACACATAGTATATTATATTACAAATGTGTATCAACAATCAGATAGGAAATGTTCCCTGATTCTTCTCCTGAAGATGTCCAGAGAGGAGCTTGCGCGTATAGCGTGTGGGAGTGAGTTCCAAAGACGCACTCCACGAACAGTAAAAGACCTATCATAGCAACTGGAAGAATGAAGAGGAGCACGAAGAAGGAGAGAAGTAGCAGTACGACAGGCCCTATCCTTGGGGACAAGAAAGTCAAAACAATCACGTAGATAAATAGGAGCTTTGGGATTATGAAGGACGGAAAAGAGAAGAGAAAGGATATGTGAGTCTCGGCGTTGCCGAATAGGCAGCCACTTCAATTTTCTTCGGAACTCTGATACATGATCATATTTTTACAAAGTATCGACATTCAAAATCGATTGGGAAGCATGATGTGTATTTTATCAAAAGCAAATTACCAAAAGTTTCTTCTATTACATCTTTCGCGAAACTCAAATTACTTGTAAGAGAATTAAAATTGCTTTGAACTCATCTCGGCGAGTTATTGTTTCATTTAATCCTTTTTGCTATAAAATACACAGTCACGCCTATATTCCTCAAGCGGGGTTGGCAGAGGTGTACTACACCCACGCCGACGATGTTAGGTCCCATGTAATAGGGGGCGAGCCTATTGCCACAAACCGGGCACAATTCCAGACTCCGGACTCGTACTGGGAAGTTCGTTAGAAAAACTACATTTGTCCGACCTAGAATTTGAACCCAGGACCTCGTGATCACAAAGCGATGCACTTTGCCACTAGACCAACGAGGGAGTCAATACAATCTCTCCAATAGTATCCATGGCTGATAGGCTCGACTGTCGGTACTTGTATCATTGCTGTATAATTCACATACGGACTACTTGATTTCTGTAACTGACTGTGTTTTGTTATTATTATATTGTTTCTTCACTAATCTTAGTATTAAGCCTTGATGTTCCACTAACACGTGATGCAAGTTCATCATCATCATCATCATTTCAGCCTATACTTGTCCACTGCTGAACATAGGCCTCCCCAATCGCTTTCCAGCGTAACCGGTCCGATGCCACCTGCATCCAACGATTTCCTGCGATTTTCACAAGATCGTCGGTCCATCTGGCAGGCGGTCGTCCTACGCTGCGCTTGCCAATACGTGGTCTCCACTCTAGAATCTTGTGATGCAAGTTGGTCGAAATAAATTATTTATTAGTATTATTATAATTAGCTTTCTGCTCCGGCGCACTGTAAGAACAAGGAATTCTTCGTTACTCGGTGTACGCACCGGGTTTAGAAATTGCTACGTTTAACCCTTAGAAGTTTTGTTACAAGGTTAAATGAGTAGGAGGTACTACAGGAGAGACTCTTGAGATCATGATACAGAGGGGCACCGTTGCGTTTTTGTGCAGATCCCGGAGTGTATGTGCCTTGCGGAAGTCCTGTATAGAATTCTCCCTACGAAAAATAGGTACGTACTTTATTTTAGAGGCAACATAAAGAGCATGCGCAGATTTGGTCGAATCGTTTAAGCGGTGTAGTGTTCCTGAATTAAAAAGCAACATGGTGGATTTGAATAGTCGGCCGAGATGAACATTTTGTAGTTCACAGGCAGTTATTGCAGTAGGTATAGGTAGGTTGGTGATTTTGTGTTTGTGAACAACCCGAGAATACAGAAGTGATCGATACAAATTTTATATATAAGAGGAAAGATTTGTTTGTAAATATAAACTAATAAGTAGATAAACCGATTTTGATCATTCTTTCGCCATAAGCAAGCTACATTATGCAAAAGTAACATAGACCTGGTAACGTTTATGTCGACTGAGTGCGCAGCCGCGGTAAAATGCTAGTATCTTCTAAAATCACTCCATAGGAGGAACTATTTATAATGAATAGGTTAAAGTTTTCTTATTACTGTTAAAAACTTGGTCATTTTCATGAAAGTGACGTTTGATAGCTACGACTATCTGCGCAGTGCACACACAAGCTTTCCTTCTAATCTTAACGGCCCGGGCTATTTCTGTAAACTCAGTCCCATTACAATGAGGGTCGGCAGAGCTGAATAATTGATTTTATTAACTCGGATTAGAAAGCCGTATTGAGTATGGTTAAAACTTTTGCGGTATTTCAGTTCTTAATTGCTGAATAATTTGTTGTTGGATTATAAAGTAATAATGGCTTTGTATGTAATAGCTTTTTTTTGTTGAAAAAAACGTAGTCCCACACTACAATTTATTTCTGTATCGTGGGTACGTTTACAAACATGAAAATTCACATACAGCCCAAAACAAATAATTGTGAGTCACACAAACATTTGTTCCGTGCGGGCATCGAACCCGCGACTATTCGACCCGAGTAGGCGGAGCGGAGTAAGCTCTTAACCACTGCGCCAAATCGTCCGTCAATTTTAGTTAGCTGTTAGTATGTATTAATGTGGACCAGCTTAGTAAACACCTTTATTTTGATGGCATACGTCACGCCTAGTTCTGCGATTTATTTCCAGGAGTGCGATTGCGCATACATTCTGTTAAGGCCTCAGATCATTTTTTCGGATTTAAAAAATGATTTTAATATTTTGTGTGGATACTATGTGATGGTCAATTATTATTATGTATTTCAGCAAGAGACGTTAGCAAGGTGGGAACAGTGGGAAAACTTTTTATTTAAATTTTAGCAATTGGGTAACAAGATCAATCGCTATATAATTTGCTAATATAAATATAAAAACAACCTGTCTCCGCAAACTTCATTTCACCTTTTTTAATCACGATGTCTTTATAAAAATTATATATTATTAACCTTTGAGTTAATAATATATAATTTAAGGCGGTGGAGCGGCACGTCCTTCGAAGCACCTCGGTTTAATAATTTAAAAAATATAAATAGCTGTACGCTCACACCGCGGCATTTTTTTTCTTTTAGCATTTTTATAACCGTCCGTCGTAACCTCTAAACAATTGGTCGGATTCGAATAATTTAAAGAGGAATTTACATGTAGTACATAATCAACTTGATTATAAAACTATTTAGTATGATAAGGATTGATAGCTTGATACGAAATGCATCATTTTTCGATTCTAACCTAACCTTGGGGATTGCAATTTTCGTAAAGATTTCTAGTTTTTTTTTTAAATGAAATACAGGCCATGTTACTCGCTGATGATGTAACCTTCTACAGGTGAAATAATTTTTCGAATCGGTTTAGTGGTTTTGAATTTATTCATTACAAATAAACATAACAAAAATAATAACTTTTCTGTTTATAATATTAATTTCAAATTAGATTATTTAATTAAAGAGCCGTATATTTCAACGTATTTGCTGACGCATCATTTTGAAAATTACACTAATTGCTTGTCTAATGCTCGTTTCAGATTATTAGATCCAAAAACCATATCATCAAAGATCAGCCTCCGACCTTTTACTTTTAAACACTCATTAATTACAAAATGGTTGCCTCGTTGGTTTAGTGCCGAATAACGTGATCACGAGGTCCTGGGTTCAACTCCTAGGTCGGACAAATGTATTTTTTCATTCGAAAATTTCCCACTATCACTCCAGAGTCTGGAATTGTGCCCGGTATATGGCAATAGGCTCGCCCCCTATTACATGGGACCTAATATCGTCGGTGAAAAGTGGGTGTACACAGTACACCTCTGCAACCTCCATTTGGGGAATATTGGCGTGACAGTGTTTAGTTTTTTAAATTAGAATAAAAGCAATCCCGCCGAGTTTCTCGCTGTAATCTTCTCGGTGGAGGCACGCACTCCGGTCCTGTGATAGAATAGTAGACAAATTTAGATTAAAAAATGTAAAATTAACAATGAATAAGGGCCCCTCTTAAGGCTTATACTAAGTAAATTATTTGACTTTATACATAACACTTATAGCAGTGAAGTGTCCTCTAAATCCCCGATATTACGAGCAGCCGATACGGTTAATCACGGCGAATCTCGCAAATCCCCAGAATCCTCATGTCCCCGCGGCAGCCCCGGCTTAGCTGGTTTTTTCGCTAGTTACCATACGCGGCTCGTTACGTTATCTTCGTGAAATCATCGTGTAATGATGGCGGACGGCTTGGTCCAGTGGTTAAGAGCTTAAGCAGCTCCGAACACTGGTCCGAGTAGACGCGGATTTGATCCCTGCACGGGACAAATCTTTGTGAGACCCACGAATATTGCGGTCTAGGTGTTTGAATGTGTGACTTTCATGTTTGTAAACGAAACAGAAGTAATTCTTAGCGCGGGGCTACGAGTTTAAAAGATAATGGTATTCTGCATATTAATGGAGTACCATTCAACGATCATATTATGATGTAAGAACATGCTTATTATGTCCTAGTTAATACATATAGTATAACCGCTGTATTAATCCGAGAGTAAGAAGGAATAAATTATATTTGAAACCATCACGACGTGTTCTATTTCTCTCCCGAGCAGAACCTTATATGGAAGTATGTTCTTCCATTATAATTTCTCGAAGTAGTCGTAACGCGGCGCGTAAATGTTCAGTTGTTCGTAGCGAATAAGGGCCGTGGTTGGTATTCGGGCCGCGACGGACACGTGCCGCGACTGCGAACGCCGCTCGGCTGCTGTAAGACAATCAGCTATCTGAAGGAAAACATGAGGTGTTGAACTTAAGAAGCTGGATTTGGATACAGTAGATTTTATGCTTGTTTATATTCGTGAGGGGTGACCGTTGTGGCATTTTCATAATCGAGAGTCTCTGTGCTTGGGAAGGCACGTTAAGCCGTTGGTCCCGGTTTCCACTTAATGTGGTAGTCGTTAAGTCGAGTTGGACGCCTTATAGGCGGCTTGATAAGTTCCAACAGCAGGTGGCCACAAACGTGACTCCACTAATCCGCACTGGGTCCGCGTGGTGAAGTATGACCTGATCTCTCTCACCTTGATTTGTAAGAGAAGGCCTTTTCCCAGCAGCGGGCAGTATAGGTTGATAGTGTAGTGTATATTCGTGGGGGGTATTTTTTACTTACATACAAGAAACTTCACAATAAAGGTTTTAAAATACAAATTTTCAAAAAATCAAATGGATCATAATTCCAAAAGAGATACAGGTTATTTATATCACATATTTTCGTATAAGTTACTTGATTTAGGTTCTTAGATTCTTTTTAAACTTAGCCTCATACCGAGAATTATTCCTATGTAGTGGGTTCGTTTATAAACATGAAATTCACCTTAATTTACTACGGGTTCTAGGCATCGTCAATATTCATTAATATTATTGGGATTTTTGATAGGTAATTAGGTCGAGACAAGTATTTCACCTAAGATTTGTGTATTTAGTTATGCAGAAACACACCAACAGTACAATATTGTTCGAGGCCTAAATATCTTAGAAACTGCATTGTTCGTAAAAACTAATTCACATTTATTAAAAAAACTATCTGCACTTAAAAAAGACCAATTCGTACTCAGTATGAAAATTAATTATGCCACGTAAAATGTAAAACTTCTTTGATGAAAAAGAGCTTATTTGGTAATGCTCCAAGATGCTCATAAAGTATATAACAAAATACCTGATGTTTTTAAAAATATGCCCTTAATAAAGTTTAAGAAGGCACTTCATAAATTGCTAATTGAGAAATGTTACTATAAAATAGATGAATTCCTAAATGATAAAACACTTTAATTATATTTACATATTACCTTTTAATTTATACAATATTTTTTAAGTATGCTAGATTGTAATTATGTAACTTTTAAGTAATTCAAAAGCAAATCTGTGATTAACCAGTTCCCACATATTTGTATGCTTTAATGGTAAAACATAGCGGACTAAAAACATATTTAAGATCATACATATGGACACCTATGTTTGACAAATAAATAATTCTGATTCTGATTCCGAGGCACATCACCGGTGGAGAGACGCCCACTGCAGCACGAAGGCCTCGACCGGCTTTGACCTGTGCGCATCCAGCCTTTACCTGCGACCTTCATCAGGCCATAGGTATTATATATTTGTCGGAGCGTATTATTTGACTTCTATTTGAGGTTCACAGTTAATGGAATGTCAAGCAGGTATTGTTATTTTAGTAACCAATAATCGTGTCTATAGACAAACTTTAATAGCCTCCTCCTTGTAATCACGTTTTTCCGCGGAGTGCTCCATTCATTCAGGGTTATAAATTCATGCTTGAGTGTGTTTAGTTGTGATGCGGTGACAGATGTCAAATGACGACCGACCGATGACAGATAGGCAATGTGAGATGGTGGATGGCCCTACTTTGAGATTCGATTCGCAACGGGGCGAGCGGTCAGACGTATCGCGTAGCAGCTAACCTCACTGCATTCCAAGTGACAATATTAATCCTCAATCATTGCGAGCATCTTCTGATATTTTCCTACTAAAGTCTGGATATAAAGGAAGATCAGTGTACCGGACAAGAACTAATTGTTATTTTAAGATTTCCTTCATGTT
This sequence comes from Phalera bucephala, assembly GCA_905147815.2. Taxonomy (NCBI): domain Eukaryota; kingdom Metazoa; phylum Arthropoda; class Insecta; order Lepidoptera; family Notodontidae; genus Phalera; species Phalera bucephala. The sequence continues at coordinate 1,073,585 of LR990621.1, read as the reverse complement.
CGGCCACCTATGAAAACGAAGATAAACCCACCTTTCATCGTTGCCGGTATCGAAACGGCCATCCCGAAAACATAATTACTGATATATTTATTAAATTATAAGATCTAAACCTTAACAAATCTCTAAATAGATTCCTGAATATTCCCCAAAATCCTTAACCCTTTCAAACTTCGTTACTCAAGCCCAAATAGGCGATGTCAGGACAAATTCTAGTAGTCAGAGCTTCTATCCCCGAGCGATTGTGCGATGTGTCGGGGCGATGACGTCATCGCCGGGTTATGGCCCATTCCGCAGCTGATTCAATTAACTTGGACGTGGGACGTATGACACTTACATGTGGAGAAGGGATGCCAAGGTTTGTGCCTTAAATTCCTTGACGCAATAGGGTGTTTATGTTAGATGAGGCTTTGATGGTAGGAGTGGTGGAAACGAGTCTAGTTTCCTCTCTAATGGCGGGTTATGTAGAGGATGATACAAAGGTTCTACGGTGCGTTGCTATCGGAAATCCGTGTCCATATCGTCACTTCGGGAGGGCTCCGAGTTCCATTATTTAGCCCCTGAAAGCAAGGGTTTTTGTAGAAGGTTTTAAGAATGGAATTTTGTTTTTTTTTTAAATACTGCTTCGTTGATTCATACACAGTATAGTTTATTCTTTAAGAAAACAGTGAGATTATTTTGAACAAACTACTTCAAACATTATATATTAGTCACTACCAGACTAAGTCTTCGCTTATAGTTTGTAATAAACGGATATTTCAAAAAAATATTTTCTCACATTGAAGTAAACCATCATCAGAAAATTACTCCATAAAACGGTCAATCTTATAATCTAGCAACCCAGCCAATCAACAGCCATTCAACAGCGGTCTATACGGAAACAAAAATGCCAGTGTTGCCATCGCACCTGAGACATCTCCAATAATTAAGTTTGTCCAACAGCTGGACTCCACTCGGCGGCGACGTGACCGTTTACGAGCTAATAACGTGAGAACTGCCTCATGAATTTAATTTCATTTGGAATGTCTACGTTAGTTTTGTTGGAAGGTCATAGATATTACGCCTTCATTGTTATTACATTGTAGGATGGGTCACTACACGTCCAAAAGATATTATGAGCAGTTTGAAAAAGAATAAAATTCATTAGTTATGTTTAAAAATATATATTGGGTTGATTTATCTATCTTTAGTTTACTACTTTGATTTGTGGGATGATTTGGAAAAGACATTCTGAATAGGAGGTAGAGTCTTTTTTTCAGTAGTTTTTTGGTCTACAGTTTTTATTTCCATAATAAATAAAGTTATACAGGTGTCTAATTATTTCTCGAGTAAATATTATTACACACTAGTAAATGGAGAGACGCGTAGATTTCCACTTGATGTTACCACAGAAACTAGCAACGGTACTCTTGCTTAAATTGCTACGCCACTTGTTCTGATAATGTAATTTCGTAATAATATTATTGCACGAAGAGGCGCACTTTGACGTGGCCATTACACTGTGGATCCGAGCTTAGTATATTCGTACGTTGTTTTTACTTTTATTCAATTTTTCCTGTTTAGCGTGTCTAATGGAATATCGGCTTTTATTTTGCACCGAGTTCCTATCACTTTTTAGTCGCGATGCTTTCAAAATTAAATTTCCTTCGCGCGTCCAATATACGCCTGCACGTTATTTGCATTCCGCGTCGATACGAGTAGCCGTCGTATGAATGAACAAGTGAACGATTACACTCGTTCATTCATACGACGGCTGCTCGTTCAGCAATGAATGTTTCATTGCTTTAAATATTAAATTATTCTTATTCGTCTCGTGTGGCAAAAATTAAAAAGTGACAACTGATTTATGCAGGCTATCAATAAATTACAAATGTATTGATTTATATAACTTTTTCAATTAAGTTGATGTAAACATTAAAAGTCTTCGAAAGGCATTCCCCTTCCCCTGGCCCCTCAATCCGTGCATAATGCGGGGTTCATAATAAATGATGTCTCGTCTGCGAAGCGAGCGCGAGCACCCTCTGAAAGGACTTGGCGCATTTCTTACTCTTTAATTTTTTTATGTAAAAATATGGTTAAAATTTTAGATTTTTGTGCAAATATCTGGCTTGATCCAGTTCCTTAGAGATGTTTATCTGAAATTTGTATCTCGGACCAATAATAGAGTTAAATATACGGCTCTCTCACATCGATAAACTCCAAGTGGTTCAAAACCGCTTCCTCCGTAAAGCCGTAGGAGCCCCCTGGTTCGTACGGAACGTCGACCTCCACTCCGATCTAGGTCTCGAACCTATTCGCGCCTTTATTAAAAAGGCGTCAACACGTCACTTCGCGAACGCATCTACCCATGCGAATCCGTTAATCGTAGCCACCGCCGACTACGATCTCCCCCCCGACCCCTGCCGCCACCGCCGGCCGCGACATGTTCTCACCGACCCCCCCGATGCTTTGTCATCCCTTCTTTCCGCTCAGAATACGGGCGACGACGACGACGTAGTAGTAAATCCCCTCCCATAGCCGGCGGTTGACCGGTGCACTTAGTAGTGCACCCGTCCCCCTACAGCGACTGTCCCAACCGAGGGCGCCTCGAAGAGGCGCCCTCGAGTATGTCGCCTCTTGCCCTTCTGGCTGGCTAGAGCGTAGTGGTTGCACGCTCGCCTTTTAGTCCGGTGAAGCTGTAAAGGCCTCGCGGCCAACAGCGTACATCATTCACACACACACACACAATATACGGCTATAAAAGAAAAGTTTTACACACTTTATGTAAATTGAGGTGAAGTTTTTTTGCTTGTGAAGTTCCAAGTTTAGGGACTACAGATAAGACGCTGTTTTTATCTTTTTAGAAACGTTCTGGAAATGTCGTAGTTTTCCCCAGATTTGTAAGGTATATTTTGTTAAGTAAATAAGCAAGTTAGTCGAATACTTGTAAAATGTTTCAAGATTTAAATATGAGCTCGCTGGGTTTTGGATGTCTTTGTGCAGAGTATAATTTGAATAGGTATGTTGGCTCGTGACAATAATAATATCAGATATTTATTGTTAATATTTAGGCACTTTCCAGTTCTGGATTTGCACATCACCGTGCTTTGGTATTATTAAATTTAACCCAGTTTCCACTGTCACACTGCATGTCTTTCATTATCTTACAACGCAAATACATTTAACATTTCGTGTTGAAATTTTTGCAATTAAGGAACTTGGTCACCCTGACATATTGGTCGCTGAGTCCCGGAAAGAACGTTTTATACTTTTATCCAGGCATCTTCTACCAATATTTAAAAAACTCCAAAACCAACTCTCGATGACTCGAGCAGTCGCGAACGAAGAAACTTTCGGAATTTCAATAACAGTTATGTACCAAAATTAATTTCCCTCTGTTATTGGATGTCAAGCGCTCAAGTTGAGCGTTTAACAAGAAAACTTAGCGCCGATCCACGGGATGGGATGTGGGGTAGGAGAGGGGGGGGGGGGTCATATCAGCTTAATTTGCAGAAAGAGATAAATTATAAAACAACAAATTCGAGTCGGCGGGAACATTGATGAAAATATTGATGGGCTTTTAAATATGTGATGTAGTGCCGCCGCTGAATGCTGGCACTTTGAGATTTAATTGGTGTTTTCTATTTTTTTGCCATTTATTTTTTCTATTTTTTAAAAATAGTTTGAACCTGTATTTCATGACATTCCAACATATCGTTCCAATTATATGCGTGAAAAATATCTTTATTTTAAGTCACTACACTGTAAAACTTCTCATGTGTTACGTAGCCGGGAACCCGATGCACTTTCAGTTTAACTCTGTAGAAACACTTTAAATTTTGTTTTGCTGAGCACATCCTTACACAACGAAGTCAGACAATAATCACGGTCGCTCCTCGCGCTCTCGACCAACCATAGACAAAAATAAAAGGAGTCGATCGACGAACGAATTATATCGATTATGAAATCGACTACACTAAGAGACATTGAATTATCTATTTGATTATAATCGATTATGAAAAGGATGACAGAATTAACGTTGGAATACCTATAAAGAAATGTATCATAACTCCGACAATATCCTATATGTCAGTGACATTCAAATCGGACATACGAATCGGACGGACGATTTAGCGCAGTGGTTAAGAGCTTAAGCCGCTCCGCCCACTGTGTTTAATAGTCGCGGGTTCGATTCCCGCACGGGACAAATCTTTGTGTGATCCACAATTATTTGTTCCGGTCTGGGTATTTGTGTGTAAATTTTCATGTTTGTAAACGCACCCACGACACAGGAATAAATCCTAGTGTGGGGCTTCGTTTTTTAATAAGAAAAAAAAAATAATGCTGTAGCTGTCGTCGATGCCGAGACGATCTCAAATATCATGAATTCTATTTCATATCTTGTAACAACTTCTACAAACTTTTCCAACGACTCATGCCATTTAGATTATAGTATTTTTTTTTATTTAATGGACAATTTCCATTAACTCCACTATACTATCCGAAGTATAATTTTACCAAAGCTTTTACACCAGTTATTTGTGTTGACACACTGAGCGACTTTAGCTCTCACCATAAACCACGGAAAAATGGACTTTAATGCCTTTAACATAGAGTGTAGAATCCATGTATACTAAAATGTATGTTAGTTTTACTACCGTGAACCCATATACGGTATGATGCGCTCCAATTCTGTTTAAATGCCGTCGAAACATTGTGTTCGTATCAATGTTTTATGCGAAGCTGTTCGACATGACAGCCCTTTGATTTAATAGAGGTGTGCTTTATAATAAGGATACATGAGTCCGGGTAAAACGGTGGGGGTGACTGGGTTACGGTTTAGGGAGGATGAAAGGCAGAATGTTGTTTTGCAGTTTGTGAAAGATTGATGTTTCGTTGGTGGAGATGACGATTTCTTAAGTGGTGATATATAATGTACGCAAGGGTTTCGTTTTTCTCAAAGTAAAGGTATCTTAGGCTTTAAGCTAAGGTTTTTAGTATACATATTCAAGATCGAATCAAAGAACAATGTGAACTGGAGAAGAATGGTCTCATTGAGGCAGTCATTTCATTATTTATTCAATGTTCATCATCATTCATTGATAGTTTCAAAATCGCATTTCATTAGTGGTTTATTGGTTCGGTACAGTGCACTGGCCATTAATTGGCATATCGTAAAATTTTATTTAGACACAAACGAAAGTTCGATCCCTAAACTAAACAAACGCATACAAAAGTTAAATAAATGTTTAAAATGAAAAATCAAAAGAAATCCATTTTTATAAGCCGATAACTTAATGTAAATGGATTGTCAGAATTGGCCTCAGGGCGCGAGGCGATGGTGCCGGCCGCGGAATAATTAATTGAATTAAATAGGCCGGGCATATTTGAGTGTGCCGCCTACGGATCGAACTTAACTTGGCAACAGGCATTTGTCCCTCAAGGTTGGAGAGACTTTACAAGTTGTTACGTCGATTTAATTAAATTATTTTGTTAACATCAATGCCCGACATTTAGGCAATTCATGTAATAATTCCATTAACATAATTTTATTTTGTTCTATCTATTTTCTGCGCCGGGCAAAGTTCATAAAATGGTAACCTGCCTAGATTTTGAGCTGCACGACGTAAGTTACTATGGAATGCAAATAAATGTATAAGTATAAACACTTGGGGAGGTTGTAGATATTTGAAATAAGTCAAAATATCACCAAAACTAAATATTATAGACTTGTATATGACTTGTTTATCGCACTCACGTGATTCATTCCAATTTTCTAATTAAGAAAAACAAAGTTGTTTATTTCTGTAAGTCAACAAGTAAGTCACAAATATGTTTTAAACTACAAGGATATTTCTAGTAAGTTAAAAATATGACCTGTCTTCAAAGGCCGCGGTCCTCCATACCTCCATCAAACATGAAATGAATATCATAATAATAATAGTCATAGTTGATGATACAGAAACCATGCAAGTGGAAGTGCCATACATTAGTGCCTGTACTATACTACCAATATATTATCAAAACCAAGAACAAAAGCATTAATATTCACATGACCGTAATTATGTTATAGCACAGTTCACAGGTGCCTACAAAAATAAAATTATTTAGTAACGAAATGTGGTGATACATAACGCAAACCGATATGACGATCCGATCGACGTCCCGGCGCCGTGTGTTGCCCGGGACGAGGGACGGCTAACGGTTCTTATTTCACAACGACTTGTTGCGTGTTCCGGCCTCGGTAATTGCCAAGTGGATTTTACAATACGAGGTCGAGTTAACATCTATATTTCATTCTGACTGCCGTGTAGCGGACATATTTTTTTTGTTGATGTGTAACATCTTTCCTCTCGGTGGCTGGATATTTTTTGTGGGAGTGATTTTGGAAAAGGGACGGAAACGTGTTACAGGAAACCGGGGAAGCGCGCGCTATTTGATTAGACCAATGAGTGCGCGCGGTGGAACCGGGTAAGCGCGCAATATTTGATTTTTCCAATGAGTCATCTGAATTTCATAGGAGGATAACATGTCAGATGTTACACATCATATGCGACTACTGTAAGGCTAGTTGATTTTTTTAAAATTAATTTTTGCGTTTGTTTTCTTTAGGTATATCTATACTAATATTATAAAGATGTAAAGTTGTATGTAAGTAAGTAAATATTATGTAAGTATGCTCGTTTGTGTGAGGTAATCTATCGAACTATAGATCCGATTCTGAACATTTAATTTACATAAAAACAACCATATTCAAAAAATAACCGCGTGCGAAGTTACGGGTAACAGCTAGTATTGTAAAGTCAAAGCCAAAAATAATTTATTTGTATAGGACTATGGCCTAAACCTGGCAAAGTGGCAGTTGGATCCAAGGGCTTAGAGTGACTTCCGAAGCACGAAGATGCTTGAATGGAATTTTCATAAAGGGATACCCATCACAAATTGACCGAGCCGAATACTGCCTAACCTTGGTGACCGCTAAGACCATCGCCGTCCCTCGAGGCTACTCGTAGTACGTAGTACTTCAAACAATAAATTCCTTTAAAATTACTTACTTTAAAGAAGTGATTGTTTCGCTGTTAAATATCAAGGTCCAATGATTGGCGAAATTAAAACTCAAGACGATAGCAGACAGGTCAGGTCGAGGTGGGGGTGAATGCCTCGGCTTCAGCAGACGTTTCTGCAGATTGAAAAAGTTTCAGTGTTTAAATCTGAAACTTGTTGGTATTTAATAAAAACGATTTATCGACTTAATTGTTTATCTACTAAAATCTTACGCGACTTTTGTAACTTTAAAAATAATTGTTGTCATCAGTCGTAAGGCGTCTACTGTAGGACAAAGGGATCTCCTAAATATTGTTCCGACGACCGGCCAGCCCAAGGACTGGACGCATCCAGATTTACCTGAGAGATCCTTTATTAGATGAAAAGAAAATATGTTGCTAAATTTGTAACTACATATGTGGGAAATTCGTTGAGATGGGAGAATAACACGATTATAATGCAGGGCGTAAAACTTAAACTATGTCATCACGTTAGATCCCTTGCGGAGTAGGCAGAGAGTACAGAGTACTAACATGATTTTTCCTTATAGACCACTCTGGCTTCCTCCACTTTCATAGTTTGTCACATGCTCGCTCGCCGGTTGCGGCGATTCTTGTCTTGCCCTACAGATAAGTCGAAGTCTATTTGGTCATGGCAAAATAGTCTAAGTCCTCGTTATTCTTTCTTTCGACATTCTCTCTATAAGTCGAACCACCGGCGCATACCAGCTTTTATTTGACTCGCAATGTGTGTTTGTTTAGCTGAAATCGTGCAAGCTAGATTAGAACCACTTTCTTTTATCCTACAGAGTTGACATTTGACATGTTGGTTCAGTTCCAGTATACTGATTCTACACCCAGGTTAGACTCCAGATGAAGAAACTCCTCAACCGCCAAGATCATCGACACGAAATTTTGTGTTAACGTTCAATTTATATATAATCATAGTGTACGGCTGTATAAAAGGTTGTTTTAAAAAATGTTTTTTACTATTAACTTTAACCAATACTTTCTTTCATACCTTTTTCATAACCGATGCTTGCTTTCTATGCTACTTCTGTTGAGTTTAATGTAAACAAAATGTTAAATCATCTCACAACAGTAGATATTGGTCAAGTCGGTTCTTAAAGGCTTTAAATTAATTGCTAATGCAGCTGTCGCGTCGAATCAAACATTTGTTGCATTTGTTCCCCAGACGCGAGTTGAAAGCCGCGCCATTTTGAATTCGCCGTGCAAATAATTCAATTATTTCGAATCTGTTTGTTTGGGAGAAGTATATTGTTTTGTTTTAGTTGTCGCTGATTTTTGAAGAAGCTAATACTTAAGGTCTAATAAGGTCTAATATGGTATTTTAGTGTAGATGACAATAAAAACACCTAATTTTCTTATACTGCGAAATGTATTTCGGTTCTTCAATCAGCTCATCTTAACGTCACACTATAAACAAAAGGTGCTTCAAATGTACTAAATAAACATGAACGCGCGCTTCCTCGCCAGCGCCACGCTGAGATCAACTCGTTGCTGGTGCCAAGCCCTCTGATCGGTTATGAGAGGCTTTGCTCAGCGGTGGAACAATATAGGTAAACACTAATTCTCTCGTTCGGTTGATGCAATTACTATGCGCAGAAAATTATATAAGTGCTTTTATCTTCAAAGTTGATTTTTAGAAAGCCATCAAGTAATGGATTCTAGGTATAATATATCTAATATATGAAGACACAATTAAAGCTCTCACCGATACAATACTGGTTCTCGGGTTACCTTCGAACAACGAGTGTCCATAACGCGGCCGGACACAACGTGAGTGGACACAATACACGACTCACCTTGTGTCCACAATAGACACGAGCTTGAGACAAACAAGCACTTAGTACTGATCTAGGGTTACCGTCAGTATGACAAGTCAGTTTTATGTCAAAATACATTTTGTAGTAATCATATAAAAATGACTGTTCTTTTTGCTGCTTCCTTGGTCTCATCAATATTAACTAAGTCTTGGATTCGATTTCTAGGTTTTGAAAATGCTTTATCTATCGAAAATTTCCTAGTATAAATTCAAAGTCTGAAATTGTGCTCGGTCAAACGGCAATTGGCTCGCCCTTGTTACGTCGGGCAGGGCAGTGCACAAATGACACCTCTGTCAGCCCCGGTAGGGGAATGTAGAGGCTTGATGATTTTTTGCTTTTCGTTTTAGATGTTAAATCTGCATGATACTCATAAAATAACTTTATCTTATACAGCGGCAATATTTCAAACATTCAAAACTATTGTTACTGCAAAGTTTACCTGTATAAGTTATTAAAGAGAACACACTCTTCCTTTTTCTAAAAGTTCTATTTTAAAACGACTGATAGAAAAATATTTATCGCAGAATTTAATTAAACCAGACATACAACCTTACCTTACCTAACCTTCTACTAATACCCCTCTTTCTTTACACAACGACCTGCCAGTTACAAAGCTTTTGCAATAGAACAGTGGGAACTCTATTTTCTACGCAATGATTAGAATCCACTGTGTTACGGCTTAAGAGACTTAAGCCGCTCCTGAAATTACGTGTCAATGTGTAAATGCGTAAGGAAACATGCATAAAGGTAGTTGGGCATTGAAAATACATTCGTGAATCGTTAATAACAGGTGCGCGAGTAATTGTCACATTCTATTGGCCCCGCGTTGAGTTCCCGCGTATAATATTGTCTGCCTCTAGTATTATTCACTGTTATTCAGCTTATAGTCGAGGAGATGAATTGTTATGTAAGCTGTTATGAGTTATTATGGTAGGGTAGACTTTGATGCTCCTGGTATGGTAACAGGTATTAAGGGTGAGGTGTCGTTGTGTTGCGTTATCAGAGACGTATTGCTTTGTCCATCCCTTTTCATAAATATGTGTCCTTTGTAGGTTTTTGTAAGCTATTAATAAATTATATACTAATAAGTTTTCATAAAATAGTTTACGTGAATTAAATATAATTTGTGTTGCCAGTGATGACTTACGGCACTGAGACATGGTCGCTTACGATGGGCCTCATAAGAAGGCTCAAGGTCACCCAAAGGGCGATGGAGAGAGCTATGCTCGGAGTTACCCTGCGGGATCGAATCAGAAACGAGGAGATCCGCAGGAGGACGAAAGTCACTGACATAGCACTCAGAATTGCTAAACTTAAGTGGCAGTGGGCGGGGCACATCGCTCGTAGAACTGACGGCCGTTGGGGCAGAAAGGTTCTCGAATGGCGACCACGTACCGGAAGACGTGGAGTGGGTAGGCCCCCTACAAGATGGACCGATGACCTGGTGAAGGTCGCGGGTAGAAGTTGGATGCGTACAGCACAAAGCCGGTCGTTGTGGCGGTCTTTAGGGGAGGCCTTTGTCCTGCAGTGGACGTCTTTCGGCTGAAGAAGAAATATTATTTTGCAAAAAAAAAAAACATGTATGTAGTCTAAAAATTACGATACAAATTAAACGCTCCAGGATGCTTTCTTCTTAAATATATTAATTCTCGAGATCATCGGAAAATTTTAAACTGTAAATGCCGATGCATTCCACAAATTTATTCGATAAATCCTTTACCATTCAAGCCATCCGTCTGTGGAATGCATTGCCAGTGTCAGTTAAACGTGCAAAGTCATTGGTTTCGTTCAAAAACATGGTTAAGAGTCACTATCTGTCAATAATATGATTATTTGCTATTTACCCTTATCTGTGTTTAGCTATAATATCTGTCTGTATATATATGACTAGGTTTATATTATATATGTATGTATTGTAAATTATCATCAATAGTGTACGCCACCAACTGCCCTTTTTATTCTTATTTGATTTCCTTCCGACGGTTGTCTAGAAGAAATTGCTGTAAGCGATAAGACCGCCATTTGTACTGTTTTTGTATTAAATTTGTTTCTTTTATTGATTTTTTGGTGTACAGTAAAGTGTATTATTATTATTCACGTTTTTTATTTAAGGAACACGTCATTACTTTTCCTTTAACAAATACCAACAAAAGCATTCGTACAAAGCATCTCCAATGAGGGTAGACACAGTTTGCTCGAAGTTCGAATCACAACGGTCGAATAATGTACCAAAATAAATTCGCCAGATTTTTCACGGACCGTCGTCGGACAAGAAATACAAGTAAGAATGCGGGCTTGGGATCATATCCGTTAGTTAAATAAGACAGTAACGTCACCAAGTAAGTGTTTGTACGTGCAAGTAGCGGAGTTATATGGAGTATTAACCCAGAATTAGGTCGGCGGATAAACCGCACTCGTCCCAGGATGATATCCCTGCCGTCCTCCCCCCATTACTACGACACTCATGATTCGGTGTTGTGTTTCCGAGGAACAAGAACTTTCACCTTTGGATGTGACTCACACGAAACTTAGTATGTATTTTTTTGTTAATTTTATCTTATTTATTGAAACATTTTCTGTTTTAGAAAAACACAGTCATGCCTTTGATCTCCAAATTGCGGTGGCAGTGGAGCATTGTGTACTCCCTAATTTCGCGACGATGGTAGATCCTTTTCTTTACCTAGGAACAAAAACGTGCATAGGACAAGAACTTTTAGACTTGAAATCACCCCCTAGACCACCCCTAAACGGCCGCGATGCCCTTGGTCACACCACGCCACCTCGGGGTTGGTCGTTTAGGGCCCCCAGCCCTCGCATCCGCGACCCCGAGGGCCCCCTACTGATGCTGGTGCATGGGGCGGGCTGTGCCTCCGCCCCGGCATCGTCGCCTTACTCGAGCGAGCAGGATCGGCCCTCTCCCGATCCCGTTCGGCTTCCTCTTTCTGGAACAATACAGTCTCGTAAAAGGAGGATACGGCCCCCCCACGCCGATTTTCCTACCAGTATAGCCGCTACAACGGCCGGCAGGAAGAATTGGTCCGATCCGGTCGACCAGGATCCGCCGGTCGAAGGCCGCTGGGCACTCTTCGAGCGTATACTGGGCGATATCCTGGTCCTCGCCGTACTGGTGACAGGTCGTCTCGCGATGTTAGATCTTTAAGTAAGGAGGTGAGCCTATTACAATACCTGTCACAATTCCCCCAATAATAATTTCTTCGACCTAGGATTTGAACCCAGAACCTCGAGATCACAAAGATGTAGTTTTTCCAAAGAAAACTTCTCAGTATGAGTACGGAGTCTGGAATTGTGCCCGGTGTATGGTAATAGGCTCGCCCTCTATTGCATGGAACCTAACATCGACGGCGAAAAATGGGTATACACAGTACACCTCTGCCACCCTCGCTTGGGGAATGGGAATATAGGCGTGACGGTGTCAAACTTAATTTCAGGCACCTTTAAAATCTTCTCCACTGACGTTTTTTCTACAAGAACTAGTTTCTTATAGCAATCTCCTTCAATTTGTGTATGTGTGAGTCGTCCCCAAGCCCGTCAACAGTATCATGCGCTCGCTAAGTTTTCAGCTCGGTTACGTCTCAAACGTGACTTGTTTTTTCAGCGAACCCGAGTCTCACTGAAATATTAAGCGCTTTAGTCCCTCAGAGCACGATAGTTTGCCGAGACAGTTTAAATAGAATTGCGAATCTTATATCAAGTCGTTGGCGAGCAAGTTTCCCGGCACTCTATCTAAAACACAACTATTTCATTCGTAGATCTCGCGGGAGGCTCCGTGTAAGTGGTCTGACATTTTATATGCGCTTTGAAGCTTGAGAAATATGGATGGAGCATACTGGCAGTGTACTACAGGGAGGGTGTGTCGTGAGGCGCATCGACCTGAGCTGTAGAAGGTTGGATAGAGTGAAGTTTATATGCAATTTATTACTACTCGTATATATACAGACTGCTACTTGTTCTTTGCGTTGGTTTTTGAATAGGTACTGTTTAGTTTTAGTTATGGTCATTGGTGGTCAAATGGTGTACATTTTTTACAAAAAAATATACAAAATTAAACTATTTTTGCAAAATAGGTCAAATACATCGGACATCTTAATAAGCAGTGTGTGTAAGATATGATACTTAACAAAGTTAATATGGTTTTAACAATATTAGTAGCCTTTTACGACATTCACATGAAACACAGCGGGTATCATATTCTAAAGGCACAAAGTAGAGCTATATATTTGTTTATTTATTCTTCTTGCTGTATAGAGGTTGTTCACAACGAGACTGCTTAATTCTTCAATATCTATCCATGATATTTGGTTTACGTAAGTGAAAATCATGTTTGTAAACGCACCCTTGACACAGGAATAATCCCTTGTCTGAGGTAACGTTTCAAAAAATTAATTTAATTTGTTTTAATTACGATGTTTTGTTTCGTTAAACAATAAATGTGCGACTACTGTCGTGGTGTCCGGTTGCGAAACGTACCCGCGCCAATTACAGGCAGCCCTTTAATCTGTTTTGTAACCCAAACTGATCCCTACATCATTATGCGTAAATATATACATTTCTACCTTGTTATTACTGAAGAGATTAACTGTAACTCGACACCATATCGTGGAAGACCCTAAATTTTACAGAGAAAGTTTACGACTGACTCGTTGGTATAGTAGTATATAACTCGCTTAGCGATTACGAGGTCCTGGGATCGAATCCTAGGTCGGACAAAGAGTAAGTTCTCTTTATAAAATTCTCAGTATAAGTTCCGAGTCTGGAATTGTGTCTGTTATACGGCAATAGACTAGCTCCCTATTTCACGGGATCTAACATCGTCGGCGAAAAGTGGGTGTACACAGTACACCTCTGCGACCTAGGTGTCACAGTATTATTTTTTTTTTATTTCATGTCGTCATGTTCTGGCTAAAAAATGATTGATTGATGATAACCTCCTGGAATTTTCTGTGGCTTGTCCCTAACAATATTGTTTATGAACTAGTTATTATTAAAAACGTAATATCAACACGTTATAGTCCATATTATAATATACCAGTGCGGTCCGACATACACTCGGCGCTGTTAAATTTAATGAGCTAAAGAGTGTAAAGTTTTAACGGCATCAGCTCCTTTAGCCGAGCGCGGGACGTTCGTTTTTAACCGACTTCTAAAAAGGAGCAGGTTCTCAATTCGACTGTATGTTTTTTTTGTGTGTATGTTACGCGATCATTCCGCCAATTATGAATCGATTTTGATGATTCTTTTTGCATTGGGTTCAGTATAGCTCCAAGGTAGTCCCATTTTAATTTCATCGGTATTGGACCTTGGACTTGGAAGATACAACAGGGAACTCCTTAACGACAAACATTACGAATGCGTAGATTGAGATATTATGGGTATTACGTCAATCCTATAGGTACGCTGCCATAGAACTAATCAGAATATTAACCGACTTCAAAAAAGGAGGAGGTCGACAATGCGTCTGTGTTTTTCTATAACGTCTTTATTTATGAACTGATTTTGATGATTCTATTTGCGATGGGTTTAGTATAGTTTCGAGGTGGTCCCATTGGTTTCGAGGTGGACCCGGGCAGGGGGCTTTCATTCGCGACAGCAAAAATGAAGCCAGCAGTAAATTGTCCCGGCTTCGTGCGATCCTAATAATGGCCGCCGCCAGGTGGAAAACCGGGGTGGTTACTCGTATTAGTAAAATTATAATTGTCGTATTTATATAATTTTTATTTTACTTAGCCGCTGTTTCGTAAAATGTGTAAGACTATTTGTAGAAATACATAGACAAGAAGTATTAATGTACACGCAGATGATGTTAGCGGCATATAATTGTAAATTGAATTAAAAATGTCTTGTCAATAAATAAATATGAATCATAGATTTTCATTACAATTATGAGAGAAATTTTAAAATGATTATTTTTCTTCAATGCAGCAATTTAATAAAAAGAACTAGAATTACATTTCTTTTCGCACTTAGTTCTTTGCAAGTTATTTGTTCTGAAGTACTTACTGAAGGAAAACAATCCGAAGGCTTAGCATAAAGGTATTGACGTTAGTGTGACGTGTCGAGCTGATATGCCATCTTTTTCACATAACTACACTAAACAGAGATGAAAGTGACAACATGTTTCCTGGATGGCAACTTGATAGCTTTACGCTAACTTCGATATCGTCATGCGAAACCTTCTGGTCGCCAATTAAATTGGGACCAAAAAATGCCTCGGCAAAAAAGAAGCCACACCTCTTCCAATCATCTGAGAATAATTTAGATGAATGGTATTTATACCTTTTCAAAACTAGACTGTGTAAAAAAGGGTATTACATAATGTCGGATTATCTTGATGCAAAAAAAGATTGGGTTTGAGCAGCTCCTCAATTAGCAAAATTAAACAATGCTGTATAATAAGTGATCAAACGAACTTACCTGAAGTGAAGTTCGATCATTATTATACGAAGTCCTTCGTTCGAAGATATAAACTATATTAGCAGCTCTCTCGAGTCGCTTGGCAACCGCGCGTCATTAAGAAACTTCAAAAGCCTCTATGGTATCTGTGGACATAACCTCTGGAACCATTCCTTTTAGAAGTAGTACATTTCAACTTTACCAACGGGCAGGGCGGGTTGGGTACTTATATCTTCGAACGAAGGACTTCGTATAATAATGATCGAACTTCACTTCAGGTAAGTTCGTTTGATCACTTATTATACTGTGTCCTTCGTTCTCGATATAAACTATATTAGCAGCTGTTTAGAGCTATAAGGGTAAAGTTGAAGTATACCACGTAAAGGATTCTTTTTTTTTTTTTTTTTTTTTTTGAGCGTGACCTCTAAAAAGTAACATATCATGAGTATATTTGTACTATAACACATTCCCGTACTTTGTATTGCCATACAACACAAACACAACAAATATATACACCTATATTGTTTCTTACAACCAGTCTGTCTATGATATAAACTTATTTAAAATAAATTTATATAATCAAATTCTATAACATGTTATGTTTTGTAGTGTAGATCCATCCCAACCAAACCTTTAAAGCACCTGTTATGTACCTTTATACCACACCTGATGTCCAAAATTCATTAATACCGGGTAATATTAATCAATCATTACTTATCAGATATCAGTGCAGTCTCCATCTGTTATGTCTTCTATAGAGATCTTTCTTCTATAGATATCTTCTATATAACAAGAGTTGAAGAATTGCCCATCTAGAGTTTTGTTTATATAAAATTAAATCCTTTATAATAATTCTTGTATCACTGACAACCATTATGAGACAAACTATGAGAGTGAAGAAAGCCAGGCAGGCATGCAAGGAAAGAACCCGTCGGAACCTTGCACTCTCTGCCCTACCCGCAAGAAATCTGGCGTCATAATATGGATAGAGATAGATAGATAGCTAGAAACCCTTACTGTGTACTAGACCTGAAAACAAAGTCTGTTAGTACCCAATCTATAACAATATGATACAAATATAACAGGGAAACCTATTTCCCCACTAATGTGTTTTCCAACAGGCATGTGGTTCTTTTTTTTTTTTTTTTTTGTCAAATGATCTCTTTTTGAGTACAGTACCAAACAAAGGTTACGAATTAATTTGGTGATTATAAGAATGTTTTTGCTATCATTACATATTTAATTTATGTTTTTTTTTTTTTTTTTTTTTTTTTTTTTCCAACATTCTGCTATATTTAATGTCAGTTATATTTTTAATCTTTAAAGATGTACATATATCAAAATTTAACATTTTTTGTACTAGAGGCCTTTGTACTAATGAGCTTATATGGAATTAAGTCCAGTGAAGCTGTAAAGGCCTCGCGGCCATCCGCGTACATCACTCACACACACACATCTTATCTGGAGATATTCCTCACATAAGGCTATGTGCTTTACCTATATAATCTCGCCCCCCCCCCCAATTTTAGAGTCTGGAACGAAGGGCAGTATTAATGCGTGGTAAACAAACATAACCTACCCCAGTGTTATTACTATACCACTATTATTAATTCAATTTAAATTTCGAAACTATCCCGGAATCATTTCCATGTTCTGAGTGTGCGCCGACAAATAAATCCTTGGCTACATAAATCTTTATGTATTACTTAACGATTCGTTCCTGCGCAATAACGCCCGCGAACATTCGTTTTGGCAATACGATCGGGCCACACCTGAACCAATTACATTACTGATGAAAAAATACACTCCTAGTTTAGTAATAACTTAAGAAGCGAATAAGTTACAGTCTGCTAAACCGAACCACGGGTTAAAACTGTATCATATTGGGAATCCTATTCATAACTGAATTATTTCATACCATGAAATTTTCATTTCATACCACACTTCCTTTGCTTCTTTGTATGTGACTGTATTTATAAGTAAAAAAAAAAAAAAATTGCAATGCGTAACTTTCTAGTTAGTTCTAGATGTCCAACCGTGAGAATCGAGTGCTACTCAACTTATTATTATGTATCCCCCATTAATAATAAATAAATAATATCAAGTTCCTAAGGACTTAGATTATTGCTGATACTACATAATATTTATCATACCTGTGATAAGCATATGCTTTTGATTATTCTTGTTTAAGATAATCCATACTTTCAAATAATGTAACTCAATATTTCATCCACCGTAGCATGTCAACATAATATCATTAAATTTTCAAATGGATATTATTATCAAGTCATTTGCATGACTTTATGTTCTTTTATATATAGATACCTATTTATAAGATACATGTAACATGTGGATGTAATAATTTAAATATAACAATACCAAAATTGCAAATTTTTGTATGATATCTCAATCCAATATTTTTTACTGAAACACCTTTAAATAAATTACAACATATATTGTGCTCTAAAACCAACTTGTTATTTTAATGGTAGCCGTTTGTGCTTGTGTTATCATAACTATACCAGAAACATCACTAGTGTTCAAAATAACTGTACACATTCCAAACTAATTACAAAACTATTTTTTATAGTTATTGATTTCTTGAATAATCTTATTTAATTACATATTATTTATTGATTATCATATGATCAAACAAAAATACAGTAAAACGATCTAATTCTCCCAATGATGAATTGATGTATAGCTTTCCATTGTGTGTGCCTCAAATTTCTAATATTATTAAGTACACTATAATTGATGCAGGAAATAATCAAAAATCCCAAAACCATTGAACTCATTACATGATAGAAAACTGAATAGGTACTAATAAATATTTTATTAGTATATTTATTATGACTGTAAGGTCTATTTTATATATATATATATATCAATTATTAAACAATAGTGTTTCTAATAATAATGTTTCTATACATAATGTTAAACATATGTATGACAAGATTCACTTGTCTGAAGTGCAAGTACTTGCACAAAACCAATAAAATTATGTTTGTCGTTGAGGGCATTATTAGTGTCATAGATACATACCAAAGTCAGTGAATACCCTTAGCCTCCAATATTATGGTTTCTTTGTAAAACCCATTATGTATTCCTGATTGTTTTTCTGAATTTTTCAGCAACTTAAAAACCAAGTCCTTGTGTAAAATGCCTATCATGCTTTTTGTACCTCACTTTCTTTGGTAGGAGATTTCCAATGTCCAACGTGATGTTGTTTTTGGTGAACTGATAGGTACACTGTGACTTAATATTTTCACACCCAGGATGAGGATTGTTGTTCTATATTGGTTACAACGGTGGTCGTTTTATGAAATTTTAACTACTGACTATGACTAGCTAGTTAATAATTCCATATTGATAATCCACTATATTAACACTCTTTTTATGCAAAATATATACTGCTGACCTTAAAGGTTCTTATCTCAATAAAGGTTTCATGACTGTATTGTTAGGATTTATCTTTTCTGGCTACCCTGCAAGGAGCCTGGGTTGATAATATTGATAGATAATTATTAGTTTTATGTTAACTGGATAGACCAGGTATTTTATATTATCTTTTAAGTATCTTTGTGCATAACACAAATTATCCCACAACCTGCCTGCCGCAGCATCCATAGGATAAGATATTATATTTGGAATGAATCTACAGTCCTGTTGCTTGTCAGTTACAACAGGCATTGCCATTAGTATATTACTTTGGCTTATTTGGTTATAAACCCTGTTCAGGAATAAGTATTGCTGGATTCAACTTTTTAATACAAGTACTCATAATTTTGCACAATTCTTTGTGTAATAAGCTCCAGTTTGGGCTATTTCAGTATTATTATACAAGTATGTCTAATAATGAAATCAATAAAAACACTATGTTTCTGCAAAGGAGTGACTTTTGTTATTAATAATGTATTGTTATACATAAACAATGTCACTTCAATTACCCTTTCAGTAAGTCTCCTTTTGGAGATTAGTATGACAAATTGCTTATAGTTTATAGCAATAGTCTTTGTATTTACTGTGTTAGGCATGTTTAAGGTATGTATTTTAGGTAACATTTTTGATTCTTAACATTGTAGAAATGTGAACTGCACAGGAACACCTCATGGATGAAACCTATGAGTAGTATGACCTTCAGCACATATCTCGTATGGGCCCCAAGTCTTGCGGACCACGCCGATGTATCTCGTACACCACTTGTGTCCTTGAATTATCGTCAAGTCTTGCGGACCACGTCAATGTATCTCGTACATTACCCGTGTCCTTAAAATGCCATCGATCCTTAACAATCATCATAATTGATGAACGTCGCCCTAATTTCTCTTATTGGAGGTATAACATTGCCAATTTATAGACGGTTAATAATCGTTTTAAGGTATATTTCGTGTTAAACTGTTTGTACACGAATAGGGACATAGACTTCATAAGTTTACTTTTCGGGCGACGAAGCTTTCCCAAATTTTAATATGACGAAACTCACGTCTCCAAATATTAGATATTATATAAATAAACAAGTTAAGCTGAAAACACCACACATAAACAACTATCGGTTGATCTTTTTAGAATGTACTCCTTTGCCAGGACGTAAACTTTTCTAAATTTGCCTATACGATGTTTTAAATTTATTTCACACGGTCACTTGAGTATATTACAACCTTTTTGTTATATAATTTTAGTGCCATAACACGTTATTAAATTAAATGTCGACCAAAAACTTTATTACAAAGCGTCGGCTGCCGCGCTTTCAAAAGAATGGTTCCAGAGGTTATGTCCACAGATACCATAGAGGCTTTTGAAGTTTCTTAATGACGCGCGGTTGCCAAGCGACTCGAGAGAGCTGCTAATATAGTTTATATCGAGAACGAAGGACACAGTATAATATAATTTTGAAAAAAAAAAAATGGTTATTAGAAAGGCCAAACAAATTAAGTTAAAAGACTAGCGCGCTGAGTTTCTTGCCGGATTTTCTCAGTGGAGGCCGCGTTTAAATTTAATAATTTTGACGTTTGTAAGGCCTTATGTATTGGCCTAAACGAATAAATGATTTTTGACTTTGACCTCTTTAGCCTTCATTAATACATGAAGCACCAAAAAACGTCACATTGCCCCAGTTCTTTGTCGGGACATGGCAGTAAAAGTAACAACGGCCACATTAACGACGCCCACCGACCGGCTAATGAGATGGCCAGCGCTTGTGCCCGGCTAATGAGGCCTTTGTCCGCGCCTGGAGTATGGGCAGTGGACTGTCGTGCCAGGTATGTTTCATAAATAAAAAAATATGGAGCTATAAGTAGTTTCATGATTGTTCAATTTTCAGAAAATAGTATATTTTATCTATATCTTCACTTAGTGTTTTAATCATTCGCCTATTTTTTGGAAAGGATACCTTAGATGGTTTAAAACAAAACATTAAAAATTACATGAGCAGTTATTAAAACTGGTAAATCTGGGAAGTTGAAAAGTCACTCAGGCAGAGAGTGCGTAATTCCAACGGTCAGAGTGGAGGAAGCGCGAGAGGGATCAAAGAACAAACCTGTTAAAACTAGTGTTGTAAAAATGAGCGCCGAGCGCCGAGCGTTCAGCGCTGAGTCGACGCTTACGAGCGTTCAAGACTCGAGCGTTGAAGGCTCGAGCCTTTAAGGCTCTCGGAGCGTTGAAGGCTCGCGCCATAACGCTGAGTTGCGAGCTCAAGCGTTATAGCGTTATAATTTCTTTTGCTTTGATCGTTGAAAATCGAAATTAATTTAGACTACTGAAACAACTGTGTAACAGAGGCGTATCCAACACCAGTACTTAACTAAGATTTTTGCATCAATTTAAATAAATGAAAAATTATGTAATTTTAAAATTATCAATCAATCAAAACGATAAACTAAAATAGGTTGTAATTAAAATAAACACGAAAATGCATGCTGCACTCTGAAACTTCAACACCAAGCACGTATTTGTAAGAATTTATTTAGGGCAGCTCTTCAGCGCAGTAGCAAGTACAAGTGCAGTGGTATGCCAATTAGTAACAGATTCAGTATCAGAGTTGGTCAGTAACAGAGTTGTGTTTAAATTACACCTAAATATAAAAATTTATTCAAGTTGATACTTATGCAAGTTGTAGTTATTTGTCTGTGTACACCCGCCAAAGGCGCCGCGGGGCAGTGCGGTTGCGGGAGGGGCGATCTGCCGTGCCGAAAGAGTAGAGAGATTTAAAGAGTAGGCGAAAATAAAATTATTAAACAAAATAGCTAAAACAAATTCTTTGAAAGGGCCGACTACGTGTATGGGGTGCGTGCACACTGTACTCGTTGTATCGTATCATAGGTATTTAATTATCGTATAAAGATCGTATTTCATATATGTATTTGGAACTGTAACATATGGAATTTGTTTGGGGAAGCCTAATACCAATAAAAACGTATTTTTGGTTATGGATGACAAAAAGATACAATTTTTGTGCACTCAAGGTTTGGGTATGCCCGATACCTACTATAAAAACAAACAATTTAATATATTATTTAATATAATAATTACTTACCTTCACATCTGTAACCTCATACGGGGTTGGCAGAGGTATACCTTTGCCTACCCGTAGGGGGTTAAGGGAATATAGTATACTGTGTACTATAACACCTACTATTTGAAATCGCCGTCCCAATGTTATTACATACAAATATTCTTTAATATTATTACGGAAACGTTAGTGTAAACGAATCCTTAATTTTGCGGTACAAACATCAAACGCGCCGACAAAGGACTTGTCGGCGCATTTAACGATGTCTTTAGATTCGAGGTGTGCTTGCTATTATAGTTATAGTTATGAAATAAACATAAATTAGGGCATATTGTACCTTACTCGAATCACTTAAAGTTGTATTTGCAAAGTAATAGGCAAAAAGCAATACATTTTCGACCGAAGCTGAACACAAAATGAGTTGAATCATTACACAACATTAGTATGATACAAACACACCGGCACGCCTATATTCCCCAAGCGGGGGTAGCAGAGGTGTACTAAGTAGACCCACATTTGCCGACGATGTTAAGCCCCATGTACTAGGGGGCGAGCCTATTGCCATATACCGGACACAATTCCAGACTCCGGACTCGTACTGGGAAGTTGTCGCTAGAAAAACTACACTTGTCCGACCTAGGATTTGAACCCAGGACCTCGTGATCACAAAGCGATGCGCTTTGCCACTAGAACAACGAGGCAGTATTTTTTAGTAAAATTTATTAGTATAATATTTTTTTATTTGTACAGTACACACAAATAGATTTTTGAAACTATGTATAATGTGTTGTAAACCCAATATAGGTACCTTTATGGTATTGTAATTCTTTTTTTTTATTAAAGGATCATAGCCCCACACTAGGATTTATTCCTGTGTCATGGATGCCTTAACAAATATGAACATTTACATACACAAATACCCAGACTGAAACAAAAAAAAGTGTAGAATTGTCCCGTGCGGGAATCGAACCCGCGACTATTAGACAGTGGGCGGAGGGCTTAAACGCTAAATCGTCAGTCGAATATAAATCTAAATAGAATTTATATTTGATATTGAAACTAGTACTGGTATAATATATTTTATTTAGCGGTCATTAGGCACAACAGGCATTTTCATATTTGATCGTCTCCATACTACGGAAGACATGTTAAGCCTTTGGTCCCGGTTACCACTTAATGTGGTAGGCGTTAAGCCTAGTTTGAAGCCGCGGCTTGATAAATTCCAGTAGCAGGTGGCACAAACCTGCCTCCACCAGTCTGCACTGGGTCTGCGTGGTGGGGTATGACTTAATCTCTTTCGCCTCGACATGTGAGAGAGGGCCTTTGCCGAGCAGTGGGCAGTATAGGCTGATATTATATACTTGAGTAAGTACTTAAGTAGACAGTACTTGCCAAGACTAAACCAGCCTAAGCACCGTGGGGCGATGTTAAGAAGTTAGGTAGCCCCATTGGTCATCTACCATTATCAAACCAGGTACCATATTATTGCATTGTCACAGAACTTATATACGTATGCCAAATTTCAGGTCAATTTGAGAACCGCATGTCTTTGAAAAGTAGATCACAAACTACCTTTGCACTAATAATAACTTTGACCCGGAAAGACAGAGAGACATACGAACAGAGCAAGTTAATTAAAAATTAATAGGTACTCCACGCAGTTATGAACATGACTTAAAATCATCCATAAAACTGGAGCGTTGAGCTCGACGCTCGAGCGCGAGTCGAGCGTCGAGCTCAGCGCTCCAGTGAGCGTTTTAACTAAAGCGCTCGAGCTCGCGCTCGAGCGCTCTGTAACCGACTCGGCTCGGGACTCCAGCGCTTAGCAACATTTTGAGCGTCGACTCAAGCGTTTAAGCGCCGACTCGAGCATTTTTACAACACTAGTTAAAACTGTAGTTAATAGTAACTTTGTGTATACCTTTGCTGCATTGTAAAATTGTATAATTGGATGAATATTATAGTTTCACAAGTTATAAGTTAAG
This sequence comes from Phalera bucephala, assembly GCA_905147815.2. Lineage (NCBI taxonomy): Eukaryota > Metazoa > Arthropoda > Insecta > Lepidoptera > Notodontidae > Phalera > Phalera bucephala. Next base: position 1,049,812 of record LR990621.1, on the reverse strand, counting down.
CATAAAATATTCATACATTATATAACACCGAACTCTTCCTATAGCCTGCACTATCTATTGAAGAATTTTAGAAACCCGTTAGTTCGAAATTTCGACTAAAAGTCAGACAGTACGTAAACATCGAGGATTTGTCGCCGCTCGCGGATATCACGCAAGAACTGCTGTTTTCGGAGCTTGTGGATTTGACAGTTTTGTAATCTCATGATTTAGAGGTAGCTGATAAAACGGTGAAATTAGAAAACTTTACCGACTCTGAGGCGGCGGGTCCTGGGTCGCGTTTCGAGCGATGAAATATTAGTTGGCCTACGTTTTTATACAGACAATACCAGCATGTAATATGCTTACGAGATAAAATAATAAATAAATACATTTTTTACCATAGAGTATGTTACCTTTTATTGAATATTAAACTAAGCGCAGCTTGTAACTTGAGGCTCGGAAGTTCAGATTTACAATATAAAAATTACTAAGTTTTTAGATTTACGCGAATATTACACATGAAATAAAACTATTTTTGCGGATTTTATCGCGGTTTATTTTGATTTTTAAGTTCCCGACGTTTCGAGTGCTTTGCAGCACCCATGGTCACGGTAAGGACTGAGGTGTTAGACGTCCAAAAGGCATAGTTGTTCCGGGGTACTCTTAAACTTCTTAATTATTTTTGTTTTTGTTGGTCCGATCTACGCAGAAAGAGGTCACGGTGTCTTGAGGTCTTGCAGTGTTATGCTTGGTTTTGGATTTAATTATATTAATTACTGTATCCCAAGTCGATGGAAGCACCCAGCCATCTTCTCTATTGAAATAAGGATGTTTTTTTAATTTCAATAGCCTCGCGAACCATCCTCTGTAGGAATCGGTGTTCTTTTACGAGGATTTGTGGTCTATCTAATCTGATGTTATGGCGGGTGCGGTCAAGGACATGCTGACAGACTGCAGACTTCTTTGAGCGACGGTGTTTTAGGTCAGCCATGTGTTCTGTGACCCGAGTTTTTACTTCTTCGAGTGTCTTTTTGTTTATCGTATGTAAGAGAGACCACATTCGAAATCAAGCTTGTATACTCCAGCATCTTGTAGAGGGATGTGACACTTGACAGATGGTAAAAACTGACTGATCTTCTTCGGCGGCTTGTAAAATGTTTTAATTGAAGCACTCTTCAAGATGTAGTCAATCTTGTCTGTGACTCCTCTTAAGTAAGGTAGTACAGCAGGGAGACGCTCGACTGTGGCTGGTTTCACTCGGTCACTGTGACGTTGGCGTGGGACTCGAAGCTTATTGTCGTGCAGGACTTGCTTGACATGTTGAAGGTCGGCAGCCAGATGTTTCTTGTCACAGATCCCTTGTGCTCTCTGAAACAAAGATTTACCCACGGTAGCTTACTGTGATGGATGGTGGTGAGATTAACCGTTTAAGTACCTATCAGTATGGGCCTTTTTCTATAAACCGTATGGCTTAAGGTGTTGTTGGGGTTACGGATTACTAAGACATCTAGGAAAGCTAGGGAATTGTTTGCCTCCAACTCCATTGTAAACTGAATTTTAGGGTTAATGGAGTTAAGATGATTAAGGAATACATTAATTTTGTCAGATGGTAATATTGTGAAAGTATAATCTACGTACCGCTTGGAGAAACTTGGCTTTACAGGTGATGTACGAAGGGCTCGAATCGGGCTCGATCTCCTCGAAGTCTTCCATGAATATATCGGCAACAATGGCCACACCATCTACTTGCTTGTAGAACTGCTCCTTCCACAGTAGGTAGCCAGATGTAAGGCAGTGTCTCACTAGTTCTGAGTATTCCGCTGGCATGTTGTTCTCCGCTAGTTTCGTTTCTACAATTTCGACACAGTCTTGTACAGATAAGCATGTGAATAGTGACTGGACATCGAAACTGACCATAGTTTCATTGTCAGTAAGATGTAGATTTTTGATCTCACTAACAAAATGGTATGAATCCTTAACATGTGCTCTTGTGTATCCTCTGAGTGGCGAGAGCACTTTCGCTACGTGCTGAGCCAACCTGTAGGTTGGTGTGTCGATTTGGCATACAATTGGACGTAGGGGAGCATTCGGTTTATGTATTTTTGGGAGCCCATTGTTACGACCGCCTGACGGCAGTTACAAATAAAACACACAGTTATAAAAAAAATACAATTGTTTATTGTTAACAGGAATAAAATATATTTAATTACGCAAACAATTAAAAATCGTAATAAGAACAATCCAGAAAATTATAATAAGTAATAATATTAAAATGGGGCGTGAATTCCCGGCACAGGGGAGTTTTCGGGTCCACAAAAAAACCTATGGGCGCTGGGGACTTATCTTTAGGCCGCTCGATCCCGTGACGCGTGGGGGGTCTTCGGTAAACAGCCTCCACCGGCTAGGTGGGGAATTTGGAGGTGCCCTGTAGAAGGCCCTTAGCCGCCGAGGTCAGCGGGAGTCGACGGGCAGGGTGTGGCCTGCTGTCTCCCAAACCGTACTTTGTCAACCCGTACGGTGGACCCCCAGTTTTTAAGGGGGTTGAAGAATGTTGCTAATTTAAACTTATTTTTTTATTTTAATAAAGCACTGTTTGAACGGAACTGAATTGTTGTCGTGCGAGCTCTGGCGTCGGAAAAAAAGGGGTTGTTCCTGCGCGAACTCGTTTTTATATACTGCCCCCCCAGGACGGCCTACATCCTGCCTGGCAACAGTGCGCACTCCCCAGATCTCTTGATCCTTCGTCTGAGACGAGGACAGAGATATAGAAAGAACGGCTCAACCGAAGCAAGGCACGCCCTAAACTATAGTCTGTTTTTTATAAAATTCTTGTGGGACTAAGTTAGCAATAACCGAGTGAGATAGGATCATTGTCCCGTTGTTCGCTATTGTATTATTTCTAAATCCTTCTATGTTGTGGGCGTTTCTTATTAGGTGTTCTAGAAGGAATTTGATTTCCGGTGCCAACGAATACCTTATATGGTCATTATGATGCTATCACTAGTTAAGGCGCGCGGTTTCCATTCGATGTAACAACTAGTTATTTTGTTTGTTTGTGTGTAAAGATTTTTTATTTTTATTTTATATTTTTAACACCATATAACTGTGGTGGTTTTGCGCACGAAGGTATTAGGGATTTGACGTCCAGATTCAATGTTTCGGAGTATTTCTTTATTAAATCAGTAGTTTGTTTTAATATACTAGTGGTTGGGTCTGTCTTGACCTTTTTGTATGTGTTTGCATCCGATAAAAGTTTTTGTATTTCGACATTGTAATCTGACGTATCCATAATGACCGTAGCATTTCCTTCATCCGCACGGAGAATAGTGATATCCTTTCTATTGCGTAAGGTTTTCAACGCTAAATATTGATTTCTAGGAAGATTTAGTTTGGGCACTGAACTACAACGTAACATGGATGTGACATCCTGACATATTGCCACCGAATCTTCCCTCCCTATACTATTTTTGGATAGGACGTCTTCAACGGCTCTGATAATTTCCTCATACGGTATCCTTCGAGGTGCTACAGCATAATTTAAACCTTTAGATAGGACTTCGTCGTCGTCGTCGATAGGAAACGTCGGGAACTTAAAAATCAAAATAAACTGCAATAAAATCCGAAAAAATAGTTTTATTTCGTATAACAATTAGTTACATAAATATAAAAACTCTGTACTCTCTGCCTACCCCGCAAGGGAACTGGCGTGATAAATAAATATATAATAAATAATATATTTTATTAGTTAGTTACCTAAAAACATATGAGAAATAATACTTGTGAAAGTAAAAATAAATGTTTGTAAACGATGAGGCGTTCCCGCCTGTCCCAGTTTTCGGCGGAGAAGCCCAAGTTTTTCTGTTAGGTCGGACTTACAATTAAAGTTATCCGCATTAATTGAGGGGATTTGAATCCAATCACAACTTGTGCCTACGAGTAACAGCTGTTTGCGACCTGACGTGCACTGCTGACAAGAAGTTTAGCACATTGATTTTTTTCAAGTTTTATTCGTTGTACTGTAAATAAAAGAAACACGTCGCTAGTTGAGAAAGGTTGATCAGAAATGTAAAGACAATAAATAGAATAGATAATATAGTAGAAGATGGTCTCAACAACCCATCTAATATGGTGTCTAGTACCGTGACACGACACTGTGACCTCTGTGTCAAATAATCTTTACTCTATTCGTTAGGAGGCAGAGCTCGCGTTATTTCGCTGCCACGAACTATAAATCATGGCATTAAACGGGAAAATGCTTTGTTTCAGATTAAAAATATAGTTGTCACTAATCTATAATGGTGAAGGTGCTAGCTCATTATGTGCTATATCTACGATTATCCCTGCCTTGAAGTGGGACTCGAGCCAAAAGTTAAACTATAGTAGCTATAATTTAAATTTTAAAGTAACTTTTTTAAACCAAGTTTTTATTGCAACATACTAGTACTACAAAGATGTCTTGCTTAGTTGAAGCGTTCCTATGGCTTCCTTCCGGCTCTATCAACAGGATGCTGGACACCATCCGCCTCGAAAGTGCTTGTCAAGACGGCGAGGTTATATTGAGTTGTTTGGTGGTTCCATTGACTACCTTTTGACTTCATCATTAGACCCTGAATACCATCTAGTCGAATAGTACATGTCATTACCAATCCAACAAGCCTAAACACAGAGGGGTTTCGTTGTTTAGTTCACATGTTCCTACGGTCACCTTCCGACTCCATCATCAACGCAGCTCTATGCTCTTTATTATTGCATTGTCACCTACTTTACCTACGTATGCCAAATTTCAGCTCAATTGGATACCCGTAAGTGTTTGAAAAATATATCACAATATTTGAAACGTTAAGACAGACCAATTAAAGGCAGATTTCATACCGTTATTTATTGTGAGTTTAATTATTTCAGGTCTATGAAAAATTAATTAGCACTGGGTCTGGGTGTGAAATAAAAATTCTCAATTATACGGCAAAATAAAACACGATATTAATTACGGAAAACAATGCCCAGGCGTGTTGCATAATTATAATTAAAAGATTTTGTCTCGTATATCACGATTTGCCATTTTTAGGGGCAGGTATTTTAACGTTGTGTACAAATAATGCTATGAATGGACGTTGTATGCCATTACTGTGGATGTGTCGAGCTGATGATGATAATTTCGTTACAAAAGTTGCACAAGAAATATTAGTACACTACCAACTATGATAATAAGAAACAAGGTAGATCTTCTACATAATGTAATATGGGATTACGGAAATGACTGCTGCTTACATTGCAAGTACCTATTTCAAAATAAATAGAAACATTTATTTCTGTGTAAAGGCCAACGAAAACGCACATACAAACTTCAAAATTATTTCATTTTTTACATCTACCACCAGATTGGGACTCGGCCTCCACTGCGAAGATCCGGCGAAAAACTCAGAGGGTAGTCTTTTAACATAAATTGTTTCCTTGGGCCGCTGGTTTCTGTTTAATACTTGTTTGAAAATATTGTGTTACAACATGTTTCAAATTGCTAATAGAAGAGCTGCTCAAATCCAATAACTTTTATCGACAAGATTTATTCTAAATGTTGTAATAAAACCCTTTATTTAAGTTTGAGTAGCCTTTTTGAACTTATTAATAGACTTTATTCAATATTTACATAGATCGCGAAAACATTACCTAATATTCGATATTTACAAACACAAAATTATCGATGTTAAAATACCGATATTTCCACTCTTGACATCGATTGTTATGGAGCATCCCCATGTCTCCGTTTTAATTTAATTCAATACTTAGAAAATGGAATCCCTCTAACAGCCCCTTTGGAGGTTTGAATCGCGAAGACGTACACGAACATTTTAATTAAAAGCATATTCTCACACATCCTCTCAAATCTTTAATCCATTGGTAGGCATATGTATATATTTAACACCCAACGTGGGTGTTAAATATATACATATTTAACACCCCCTTTTTCCCAGAGTTTCCTTTTCAATGTGGAGGCGAGCGACCTGTCGGTATTTAATAAATTCAAGGAATTCCGAATTAAACTGGTTGACCGTAATCGCTTATGAAATGGTGTTAATTGCTATTCAGATCCGATGAGATCTGCCCAATAGGCAGGAGTCAATTATGTTGTAAGAGGGAAAGAGTACGGTCGGAGGAGAGCGGGATAGGACAGAACCTATTCAAGAGTACTGGTAGGCAATACTTAGTTGTGAATATAGAAGGTAATTAAGTGCATGCAATAGTCCAATTAATCCCTGAGTTATTGTCGTGGAACCACAGTAAAGCGCTTAGAGAATATCGGCACATGATTGACACATAAAAAGCAATTAAAAGATCAACACTTATTAGTGAGTTGTCATCGCGATAGGATCAACCGCTGCAACGTGGTCCTTTTAGTGATGACTTACGGCACTGAGTCATATTCGCGATTGAGATCGCCCTTTGGGTGATCCCTTTCAAAGAGAACTATGCTCGGAGTGATCATGCGGGATCTAATCAGAAACGAGGAGATTCGCAGAAGGACCCAAGTCACATAGCACTCAGAATTGCTAAACTTAAGTGGCGGGGCATATCGCTCGTAGAACTGACGGCCGTTGGGGCAGAAAGGTTCTCGAGTGGCGACCACGTACCGTAAGACTTGGAGTGGGCAGGCACCCAACAAGATGGACCGACAACATTGTAAAGATCGCAGGTAGAAGTTGGACGCATGCAGTACATAGCCGATCGTTGTGGTGGGCTTGAGGAGGTCTTTGTCCTGCAGTGAAAGTCTTTAGGCTGAAGATGAAATTTTGTAATGATACTTACTGAAAACATATTAATCCAAAATATCGAAAGAAAAAAAAACATAAGTATTTGGCGCGGTTTGTTTTGTTTGTGCGGATCTTATATTCACAAAGTAAAAATCCAACTCGATTGACCTTGTTTCTTATTACGTACCACCGTCAATTGGCAATTCCACACAATAACCTTTTCACCAATATCCACGATTCGAATCGAACAGACACAAAAAGACCGGCCCGAAGACCAACAATATGAATTTCAGCAAAGCTTTCAGGCTCCGAGCGCTTGGTCAAAAGTTATTTTTGCCGCAAAGGGTCCATCCTGTTTTAAATAATAGCATTGTATGTTAGCAGGATTAGAGCCTTAATGTGGCCTCCTCGGGGGAATCGGGAATAAAGTGGCCCTCAGTCATACAGTTATATTTCCGATTGCGACGCGAGACCAACAGCCGAGCGCTTTTATGTCGCGAAGCTTTACAACTACATTTCTATTGAATAAGTAAGCTTGAGCGGGCTTTGTGAAGAGAGATTATGTTAAAGAGGCCGATTTCTTATTGATTTCAGGCGTTGGAAGCAAACTGTTTGATAGGATTTAACGTCTTATTTTGAGTAATCGTAGCCTGAGAGCTTAGCACGAAAAGATTGACTTTAGCGTGACGCTAGCACCATCCTTGTAACACTTATAATTAACGTAATATAAAATAAACTTATAATTAATATTCATGAACGTGAGAGCACGATTACTTGCTAGCGTCATTAGCTTAGTCAATAGCTTAAAAAAAGTTTTTATTACCTGCTTTTAGCAGGTTTTCTGTTCATCTTGTGAGCAGGCATGTCTTCTCTGCGTTTTCATTTTTAATAGGTAGCCCGATATCTAGAATTTGGCCCAGTAAAATGGTAACAACTTTGCACACTGTTACCAAGGGATCTCTATTCAAACTCGGGTCAACATAAAGTTCAAACTGTCTAGAAATATACATTAAACAAGCAACTAAGTAAACATAAGATTTAAGCGCCATTTTATTTATTATACGAAATATACCCGCTCGCGCCGCCGCGCTGGAGGCAAGCCATCTAATTTAAGATAAAATATTTACATATGAATAATTAATTATCTTTAAGGAGATTAATAGAAATTTAGAGTTTGGACGTACTGCAAATAACAATGACTATTGGACGGCAACGCCTATGATCACGGATGCTGAAAAGCACTGGACATGGAAACGAAGGTATACTAAAACTTATATCTACCCTCTTTAGATTGATTTTAACGGCCTTGCGGAACATGTCGTTAAACAATACAAATTGTTCCATCGTAGTAGTCGCTCGCGCAACCTCTTTATACGTGTCATATTGTAGCCCTTGTGCTTTTGTGGTCTCGACTGCTGTGCCCACACATATCTTGGTAAAGATCACTGCGTAGTCGAATCTTTGAAAAGTAGGGAAGTGGAATTTAATTTTTTCCGAATGCGCCCGTTTTCTTTTCTTTTTAATTGAACTTGTTGGGTGTGTGTGTGAATGATGTACGCTGTTGGCCGCGAGGCCTTTACAGCTTCACCGGACTTAAAGGCGAGCGTGCAACCACTACGCTCTAGCCAGCCAGAAGGGCAAGAGGCGACATACTCGAGGGCGCCTCGAAGACTCGGTTGGGACAGTCGCTGTAGGGGGACGGGTGCACTACTAAGTGCACCGGTCAACCGCCGGCTATGGGAGGGGATCTACTACTACGTCGTCGTCGTCGCCCGTATTCTGAGCGGAAAGAAGGGATGACAAAGCATCGGGGGGGTCGGTGAGAACATGTCGCGGCCGGCGGTGGCGGCAGGGGTCGGGGGGGAGATCGTAGTCGGCGGTGGCTACGATTAACGGATTCGCATGGGTAGATGCGTTCGCGAAGTAACGTGTTGACGCCTTTTTAATAAAGGCGCGGATAGGTTAGCGCGGATAGATAACCAAGCCATTTAGCCTGACTGACATCAATTCGGCCATTAACCACCTTAAAAGTGGTAAAGCTTCAGGGGTGGACAACATATCTGTAGAGCAAATAAAGCATCTCGGCCCAGCTGCTGTGTCATGGTTGCTGCTTCATTCAACGGCTGCCTGGCATCCGCATCCATACCCCGACTCTGGAGAAAATCTAAGGTTATAGCCATTCCAAAACCGGGAAAACCAGCAGACAATTCCAGAAACTTCCAGCGAATATCACTCTTGTACCATACGTTCAAATTGTTTGAGATATTGCTGCTGACTAGGCTCACGACTTGTATCGACCCAGTTCTGATTCCGGAGCAAGCGGGTTTCAAACCGGCGAAGTCATGCTGTAATCAGATACTTAAACTCACGCAGTACATAGAGGATGGTTTCGAGTTGGGGCAGATTACTGGTACTGTATTTGTTGATCTCTCTGCGGCCTACAACACAGTGAACCTAAGCCGATTGTTGTGGAAAGTTGAAACTATGACCGGCGATCACAAATTTGTTACAATACTCCGAGAGCTTCTCCACAATCGTCGCTTTCAGGTCCACCTTCTCTCAGACCAGAGTCGATGGAGGTCACAAAAGAACAGCTTACCGCAGGGTAGTGTTCTACTGCTGCCGAGGTGTGGGGGCTCCCTGTCTCTCGAAGGCGTTGAGAGGCAGAGGGGCTTTGTCGCCGCTCGTTTGGGGGCCATGGTGGTGGTCGGGGTGTACTTCTCGCCAAACCGACCGCTACCCGAGTTCGAGGCCCTCTTGTCGCGACTCGGCGACTTTGTTATTCGGTGTCGGCCCCGTCCCACTCTCGTCGTGGGGGACTTTAACGCCAAGTCCTCGGCCTGGGGTTCCTCCATCGACGACGTTAGGGGCGAGGCCCTCGAGGAATGGGCGCATGCCCACGAATTGTCAGTCCTCAACAGGGGCACAGCCTTCACTTGTGTCAGGCGGGGTGGCGGCTCGGTGGTCGATGTGTCCTTCGCCACCTCGGCGTTGGCAGGTCGGGTGCGAGGATGGAGAGTCGTCGACTCCAATTTGATCACGTCTACATCAGATTTGTGGTCTCAGCCGAGTTTCGTGCCGCCGTGCCGGCTGACGTGGCTGGGGGCAGGCCGAGATGGGCGTTGGCGCGCCTAGACGCAGAGGCCGCAACAGAGGCGGCCGAGGTCCAGGCCTGGACGACGGCACCGGTCTCCCCATTTGACATCCAGAGGGAGGCCGAGTGGTTTCAAGCCGCAACTAGGGCAATCTGCGATGCCGCCATGCCACGCATACGGCATGTCGCACCTCGCAGGCGACAGGTGTACTGGTGGTCACGCGAAATTGCGCAACTGCGACGCGCCTACGTCGCTGCGCACCGCCAGTACACTCGACAGCGGAGAAGAAGGCGTTAAAACCCACCGCTTTTGCCGGGCCCGACGCCTATGGACGAGGTGCTGTATGCCGCCTACCCCACAGCAAAGGCTGCACTGCAGGTGGCCATCGCGGAAGCCAAGACGCGGGCCCGCGGAGAGCTCCTGGCGTCCATTGATGCCAACCCATGGGGACGCCCCTACCGCCTGGTGCGGAATAAGCTCCGCCCCTGGACGCCCCCCATTACGCAGACCATGCCGCCGACGTTTGCGGATGGCGTGCTGTCGGCTCTCTTCCCGGAAGGAACGGCGCACAGTGCTCCGGCAATGTCCCGAACACCCGGACCCAATATGCCGTCGAGCGAAGCCGTTCCTGAAGTTACGGAACAGGAGCTGGAGGCCGTCATCCGCAGACTGCGGGCGAAGAAGGTGGCACCCGGGCCAGATGGAGTCCCCGGCCGAGTGTGGGTTCTGTCCCATAGTCCGCTCAGCCGCCGTCTCAAGGCTATCTTGACCGAGTGCTTCAGGCAGGGCCGGTTTCCTCAGCTTTGGAAGTTGGGGAAACTGGTCCTGATCAGGAAGGAGGGGCGCCCGGCAGACTCGCCGTCAGCCCGTGGCACAGGTAGTGGGGCGCATACGGCGGCTCGGCCTAGAGGTGGCCCTCAATAAGACCGAGGCCATGTTTTTTCACGGCCCCAGAAACCGGCCTCCCCCTGACGCTCACATCATTGTCGGGGGACAGCGCATCAACGTCCAGACCCAAATACGCTACCTGGGCCTCATTCTGGATGGGCGTTTGACTTTTAGGCCCCATCTTGTCGCCCTAGTGCCCAAGTTGATGGCGACGGCTGGAGCGCTGTCGAGACTCCTGCCGAACTTGGGCGGGCCAGAGGCCTCGGCGAGGAGGCTGTATGCGGGGGTGGTGCGGTCCCAGGCCTTGTATGGGTCCCCAATCTAGGCGGGTGCTCTGACGGCCCGAAACGTGGTGCTGCTGCACCGCGCGCAGCGAGTCATGGCCGTCAGGGTCATCCGAAGGTACCGCACCATCGGATTTGAGGCGGCGACGCTCCTCGCCGGAACGCCTCCGTGGGAGCTGGAGGCACAGGCGCTCTCCGAGTTATATGCCTGGCGTAGGGATCCTACCAATACCTTGAATCCCTGCGCCCCGAGAGCAAGGCGGACGTAGCTGCACCGAGCTGCGCTGGAGGGCTGGCGGAGCAAGCTCGCCCACCCCACTGCCGGTCACGCCGTCATCGCTGCGCTGCTGCCAGTCTTCTGGGAGTGGCTGGGGCGGCGACACGGCGTCCTCACGTACCGTCTGACGCAGGTACTGTCCGGGCATGGTTGGCATGTCCCGCTCGTAGACGGCGCGTTGGGCGAAGGCATAGGGACTCATCCGAAACGACCTTCGTCCACCGTGATCGCGGCCTGCAGGCGTCGGGGAGGGCACCCCGGCGTCCTAGCACACGCAGACCCGCGCCGTAAAAGCGCTGCGCAGCCTCCGAAAGGCGGTAGGGAGGAGACTGAACTCCCCTAACAGATGTCGAGGTCCGCACACGGACCGAGCCCGCCGGTACCACAGAGGTCATGCTGGTGACGATTTCTGTGGCCCGGCAAAAGGGCAGTGGGACGCCGAGGGGTTTTAGTGGGTGCAAGTCCCACATAACCACCCGGGCCCTGCCCTCGGCCCGGGGGTATGCGTTAGGCATTTCCCCTCGATAAAAAAAAGGGTGTTCTAGCACCGCTCCTATTTAACATATACACGACCGACCAACCGTCTAGTCCCAACACGACTCGCTTGATTTACGCAGACGAACTCGCGCCAACTACCCAAGCCACGAACTTTGAGGAAGTAGAGGCTAACCTCACCATAGCTCTTCGCGCTTTGAGTCGGTAATATGAGGAAAATTCTCTCAAGCCTAACCCATCCAAGACCGAGTCTTGCGTGTTCCATCTAAGTAACAACCAAGCGGGCCGAAGGCTCAACATCACGTGGCAGGGTGTGCCTATAGTCCACAACCATTATCCTAAGTACCTGGGAATCATTCTGGGACTCAGGTCCCTTACATATAGGAAAAATTTCGAGACTATTAAAAAAAAGGTGCACGCCTGCAATAACTTACTGCAACTCCTCATCACAAGTAGTGCGAAAATCTGGCCTGGCGCTAGCATTCTCTGCTGGGGAATATGCGTGCCCTGTGTGGAGTCGTTCCGCCCACAGGACTAGTGAATACAGCTCCGAATGAAACTTGTCGGATTATCACGAGCTGTCTGAAACCGATTCCGGTAAAACTGCTGTATCCATTGCCTAACATAGCGCCCCCAGATGTTCGCAGGGCTGTGAACCACTAACGGCACCCCATGCATAGCCACAACCCAGTGAAGCAAAGGCTGAAAAGCCGTAAGAGCTTTATAAAGTGCGTCGAACCATTAACCTTAGACTTACAAAAGCGAGATGCAATCTCTGGAAGGATGGAATATCCCTACCAAATCCCTTTGATTCCCTTGCTGGGAGTCTCCCTCCTGGACATAAATTACCATGGCCGGTCTGGAAATCTTTAAATAGACTTCGGACCCAGGTCGGAGGAAAAAGGAGGAATTTTAGAAGAAAATTAGGATGTATGTGCGGCGTAACGATGTCCCACCTTATATCGTGCTCCGCATAACACGTGTACGCACCTGGATTTGATGGCTGCCTCCGACAATGCAGTCAATGTGGCCGCATTCTGGACTGCTTCCCTATAACTATAGCATGTTTGCTGTCGAAACGCAAAGAAGAAGAAGATTGAACTTTTTGCGCGTTCCAAAACAATTAAAGCGCTTCCCGGGACACTTAATGGTTTAAATCTTGGTGTAATCTAAGGAGACTATTGTGGAACTTTACTTGTGTTGTGTGGCTCAGTTCCATAAAAAAATCTCTGGGTATTGATAATGCATAGCCCGAGAGTGATAGTGAAGAAGGTTATCAAGTGCTTCGATGACAACGGACAACGCGACGCAAACGCAACGTGGAGTGTGCGCATGTGTAGTTGGGTCAATAGACTGGAATCTGTACAGTTATGCCTAAGGATTTTTGTCGGTCATCGTCCCGTCAGTGTATGGAATCCGAGGCATGCCGGCGCAGCCCTGTCGGTAAGTTCCCAAAATATTTTCTTTTATAAATCTTTAAAACGCGAGCACAAAAAAACTGATGTATCCATCTTCTTTTTGTAGAACTCATAAAAAATCTCCATTTAGGAGATTAATGTTACCGTAAATGTGTCACAAAACATGTTGCGATGTGCGCTTGCGCAGGCCTAACGCTGTTTGTTTGCTTTTTTTACCTGAAATAGACGTTTCTATTTGCCACCAGACGCTCGCTTGCTGTATCTACACATGGATTTTGTAACCCATTACAGAAAGATCTATCTATCTATAACCTCACGCCAGATCCCTTGCGGGGTAGGCAGAGAGTACAGAGTTCCAATCATAAGACTAGAAGTTGTATGGCCGCGTGAATCTTTTTAATTTAAAAGAAAACCGTTCCCCGCACTAAGATTTACTTATATTTCGGGGGTGCATTTACAAACATGAAAATTTACGTACACAAGTACCCAGACCGAAACAAACATTTGTGGGATACACTAAGATTTGTCCCGTTCGGGAATCGAACCGGTGGGCGCGGCGACTTAAGCTCTTGACGTGAAACAGCTCAGACTCTTGAAACAGGCGTGACGCGGTGTGTGACTAAAACTGGATTACTATGTGCCCACATAGTTAAAATTACAGCCGAGATTAAAATTTACTGCCCGCCTACATATACAATAACGCAGCACCAGCTTTCCCTTAGCATTTTTTCTGTCACTATCCTAGTCTATCTTACCACGACCAAATAAACCGAGTCTTATCTGATGGAAAAGTCAAGAGTCTCCGTAACCGGCGAGCGTGTATGAGACGAACTATGAGAGTCGAGGAAGCCAGAGAGGTATGTAAGGAAATAACCTGTTGGAACTCTGTACTCTCTGCCTACCCCGCAAGGGATCTGGCGTGAGGTTATAGATAGATAGATAGATAGATTTTTTCTGTCTTTTTTCTTATTGCTGGGCTCCTAAGGGTCGTAGCGTGATGGCCCGCCTATAAAGTTTTTCAAGAATTTTTTATAAATTTAGCCGATAGTTCCACAGATCAGTGCATTCAAACAAACTCTTTAGCTTTAGTTAGACGAATAAAATTAAATTCAAGTCTGAGCCCACTGTCTCATATTTAAATAAAAACTTTGATTATGAAAATGTGAGTGCACAATATACGCCTCTTATCGTAAAAGTTTATTAGTTAACAGTTCCATCACCTTGTATGCTGTGTTCACCCGTTCAAGGTCACAAATTTGAACAAGTAATTATGGAACCCTAATTGTTACTAAGGAATAGTGTATCAATTGACAATTGTTCGTAGGACCATAACAATAAAAGATCAAGTGTCTTTGTAGCTTTTGTGTTGACACCTACACCCCGATTCCCCTGGGTCTAATCACCCAGGGTCACAGGCTCTCCGCTGACTCTGAAAGGTCATGTCTTCGCTCTTAACACTGGTAGCACCCCCGGTCCTGGAGGACTCGTCAACATGATACAATTACGCGTAATAACGTGCGCAAGAGAGCGGTTAGTCGAGACATTAAAGTTAAGAGTCTTCAGACTAGCGCTCTTGTACTCGTACAATACTGAGGGATTAATACGAACAGATTACTGTTACTGTGATGCTACCGAGTTTATATGACATTCTTTCACATTCCATATTTACTAAATAAAGAAGAAAGTGACAGCACGTTTTTTCGACAACGTTACGATGTCAAATAGTTTGTGCCAAGTCCTCTGAAAACAATAAGCTTTTGTAATTCTATCTTTATCATCCCGTCCGATCCCGTGCGGGGTAGCTAGGGATGCTAAGTAATTAAAGAGAAATTACTTGTTAAATAAGTTCTAACCACATTACGTGGTTAAAATGTGAACGAGGGTGTCCCGTGTGTACTACATTATTGGTGTATGGTTGTGTGTGATACTCACGGCGACTGTCCTCGAGAAGATAGGTAGAGATCATACGGTTATCTTTTATTAACTTTTTAGGTGTGATCGATCGTTGAATACAAGCCTCACCCTTCCTCTTAATCGCTTATAGCGGAATGTCAGTCTGAGTGCTAGTGTAATAGTTCAGTCGGTACACATATCTTCACACGCGTTACACACATGTGACGATAATTACGATGTGTGTAACTATAGAACTAACATACTAACATACCAATGTATACTTGTAACATTTAAATCTTAATCTCTATCTATTTATCTACCTATATCATCACGCCAGATTCCTAAGAAAAACCTGTTAAAACTTATTCTCTGCCTGCCCGCAATGTAATCTTAACAAAAGTAACTTATTAATGAGATTTCTCTGTCTTGCACTGTAAGTAATTGGAGAATCCATAAATAGTGTTTACACCTTTGCCAATTACTAAATCCACGAAAAAAGTGGAAGGTACGGTGTTGAGACATTCTACTCACAGTAATTGGTCGTGGCACCCCGCCTGTACCAGACGTTCCCGTCAATGTTGGCCAACGTGCACATGAGCAATTAGCCGTCAACCCGCGCACCCCATTAGCTAAGTAATTCGCCCGCTCTAGGGTCAAACGAATAACATACGAACTGAGGATTTTACCTATTAATAATTTGCGACTATCCTGACCATTTTCTACCTGCCAGTACAAAATCCACTACATTTTTTAGCTTTTGATAGTGGCCTGAAACAAAACCCAAAAAAAGTATTGAGGGCTAAGTACGAATAGTTGGATGCCATCGTAACGCTATCGAGTTGATATCTCATACTTTGCACACTACACATTTATTATCTATCTATCTATATCATCACGCCAGATCCCTTGCGGAATAGGCGGAGAGTACAGAGTTCCAACGTATACTTTAATATTCATAAAATAAAAATGAATTGCTGTCACAGCACGCTTTTTCGAAAACGTAACGACATCGTCAATATGATATGGTACATGCTTCTTTCGCACCACGGTCCGAATATAAAAGAAGCATAATTCGAATCGTTCAAGGATTTGCTCCATGGTGCGAAGCACCTCATTTAAAAAGGAACACTTAACTTGAGCAATCTGCATCGTGAGAACAGCACATGAGGCGAACGCTCATTTTATTCATGTGCCTTCATAAAACCACGTATTGACTAGTTTATGGGCCATATTGTGGCCAAGGTTGGCAATTTGGGGATAGGACACACAAAAATAGGAATAAAAAGAACATTCCAGTGCGAAGGGCATCGATAACATTGTGTGGGGTCAGTCGGTCTGGTTGTTACAAAAGTGTATGATTACGTGATTTGGCCTTCTATAGATCTTCGGCGGCTCATGTTGTAATGAAATAATTATGGAGAATATAAAACAGAAATCCTATGTTTTTAGTCCAGTGGAATTGGAATGTTACGACAGTTATTGAAGTATTTCTTTAAAAAATCTCAGTATCTGTCTAGCTTTGAGCCCGGTAATAACTACAGGCTCTTACATCGCCTATAATCTGTAGGGGTACATTGTGCACCTCTGTCCCCCCTATATGGGGAATATAGTCGTGACAAATGTTCACTATTCTACGTCATTATCTTTAGGGAGTCTATAATAGTAATACTTAGCCTATTTTGAAGAATGTCTTTCGAACAGCATTCTATGCAAGGACAACTTTTTCCAATCGCCAGTTTTTAAAACTTGATGATATTTTGACCTTATCCAGTAACTACTCAACTACTTTATATCCACTTAGAATTAGTTTTTCGACACAAATCAAGTTTGTTGCAAGCCGCAACTGCGTATGACGCGATTTTAAACTGTCCGATAAACCGATTAATTTGAACCTGTCGGCGAGTGAGCGACGCGTGGGTGACAGCGCCCGCGCCGGTCGGCGTCCGCTTTGTGTCTGGGCTAATCAAACACGTAACGCGGCATGTCACGATAACTTCGTGCAATTATCGTTTAACGGACTACCTCGTTGGTTTAGTGGTAAATAATGTACGTAGTAATCACGAGGTTCCGCTTTCTAGTTCTAGGTCCGATAAAATTTTATTTTTAAATCTCTGTAAATAGAATAGCGGCATCGACATGGGACGTTGGACCCATTGGTGTTTGAAAGGCTCCACCACTACGCATATTTAATTTATCCCGGGGTTATTATAATTCACCAAACACATATAAATGTCAAAAAAGACAGTCAGATACAAAGTTTAATGAATAGAGCGTCAGCTGCTCCGCTCATTGGACCGAGTAGTCGTTACCAGCACGGGACAAGTTATTGTGTGACACAAATATTTCTTTTCGTGTTTGTGAAATTCATGTACGTTACGCACCTTCGATATGTGAATAATTTAGGGCCACCTTTTTTTAAATGTGCACCTAGTTCAGTCACTTGGCATTGTCTGTTATAGCACTAGCAAATTTGTCTTCGATACTTACTCAGAATTGAATGCCTCGATAGCAAATTACAAGTTTCAAAATCAGATTGTATCAGTATAATTCAGTTAAAGAATTATTTAAACTGACTCCTTTTATTACTATCATACAACGGTGACGGAGCTGTACCTTTACACTGCATACCCTACAGTAAATATATTTTTGTATCGTATCAAACTGTATAGCCCATTTCCGGAATTCCCCTGCTCCGAAGAAGCTACAAAACATATAAGATATTAATTTTACAAAAAGCCGAGTAGCTAATATTATTTCGGATGGCGACACAAAGGAGGGTTATAGTGGCTCGGGCTCGAGGTAAAGCCTCGAAAGGCACAAAAAGGCATTACGCTTTAAAATGCCCGCCCGCGCGCCACCATTATGGAAATTGCATAAACGTAACAGAACATATACATAAGCCGGGATTGCCTTTATTCAATAAATTAGGGGTCCGTAAGAAAATAAAGTACTTTGTAATTTTTTTCTCTTTATGTATCTATCTATATCATCACGGGATCCAGCCCCTTGTGGGGTAGGCAGAATACAGAGTTTCAACAGGTTACCTTACACACTTCTCTAGCTTCCGCCACTCATATGTAGTTCGTCTCATAGACACTCGCCGTATTCACTTCCGATAAAACACGGTCTATTTGGTCATGATAACATTGTTTAGGTTTTTATGAGATTAGACAATAATTTGGTTTGGAGCTTATTATTTGGAATTATTTGCTATCGGTTTTTTAAGGAACAATAGACGTATGTATTAAGTATAACCATAATTAGTTTTAAAAATATCTTGCAAGAATTTTTCAATAACTTATTGCAAAAAAAAAATATCTAAATATATAGTAACGAGAAATTAATCCACCTTGTGCGGAGTAAAGTGCTTGACTTGAGGCTACGCGAGGCGAGGCAGTGAGGCGGCGAGGCGACGAGGTCGTTTAACGGCTAATCCTACGAGAGTACGAACACTTTTATACAGTAATCTATCTATCTATCTATAACCTCACGCCAGATCCCTTGCGGGGTAGGCAGAGAGTACAGACCAAATAAACCGACTTTTATCTGAAGGAAAAGTCAAGAGTCTCCGTAACCGGCGAGCGTGTATGAGACGAACTATGAGAGTCGAGGAAGCCAGAGGGTATGGAAGGAAAGAACCTGTTGGAATTCAGTACTCTGCCTATACAGTAATTTGTATGTTATTGGTGTATATGTGCGATCTTATTGCGATTATGGCAGCCCTTTGTTGGCCTTGAGTTTACAGAGAGAAAGTGTCTGTTTAAGGGATTTAAAACGAAAATGTTGATAAAATTAAACATATTTTATCAAAATGTTCGTGGATTACGAAGAAAAACAAATACTTTTTATAGAAATTCTTTTCTTTATTCTTTATTATTACCAAAAATAAAACATTACACTGAATTAAAACATGTACACACATAATAAAGATAAAAATTACATTGTAAACACTAATCATATCAAAGGCATCTATAAACATACCTAATAAATTCTTTACTCGAGTATTTACTTAGTACATCATTTTTGTCCTATTTCTATTCAATTTTAATAAACCTAAGTGGTTTATTAAAATTGAATAGAAATAGAACAAAGTAGTAGTACTAAGTTCTTAGATTTACGCGAATATTACACATGAAATAAAACTATTTTTTCGGATTTTATCGCGGTTTATTTTTTGATTTTTAAGTTCCCGCCATTTCGAGTGCTTTGCAGCACCCATGGTCACGGGAAGGACTTAGGTGTAGACGTCCAAAAGGCATAGTTGTTCCAGGGTACCCTCAAACTTCTTAATTATTTTTGTTGGTCCGATCTACGCAGAATGAGCTCACGGTGTCTTGAGGTCTTGCGAGGATTTGTGGTCTTGTCATAGACCACAAATCCTCATGAAAGAACACAGATTCCTACTAAGGATGGTTCGCGAGGCTATTGAAATTAAAAAACATCTTAATGAAATAAAACTATTTTACGGATTTTATCGCGGTTTATTTTTTATTTTTAGTTCCCGACGTTTCGAGTGCTTTGCAGCACTCATGGTCACGGAAGGGACTGAGGTGTTAGAAGTCCAAAAGGCATAGTTGTTTTAGGCAAATTAAAAAACATCCTAATTTCAATAGAGAAGATGGCTGGGTGCTTCCATCGTCTTGGGATCTGGTAATTATAAATAAATAAATAAATAAAAAAGCCTGTATTTCCTTATCCTTGGTTTCCATTTCAAATGTTGATATTTGTTTGTTAGTGTTTAGTTAGTTACATAATGTTTTGCTTATTGTTTAATTGTTAGTAAGAGTTAGTTTTTTGCTCTTGGATATGGACCCCTCCTCGGGTGAAGGCCTCCTCCAGTCCTTTCCACCTGTCTCTGTCCTTGCCGATAGTTTGCCAGTCGTTTCCTATTATTTCGGTTATATCGTCAGCCCATCGTCTTTTCGGTCTCCGTACCCTTCTTTTGCCGATTGGCCCTTTCCACCTTGTAGTATTGATTGTCCACCTGCTGTCTGTGTATCTCGATACGTGACCTGCCCACTGCCACTTCAATTTTAGAGCTTGTGTTAGGGCATCTGTTATTTTTGTTTTCTGTCTGATTACTTTGCTCCTGACTTTTTGTATTTTTCTTATGTTTAGGATACTTCTCTCCATAGCTCTTTGTGTTGTTGTGATCCTTTGTTTTGCTTTTGTTGTGTATATCCAAGTTTGGCACCCATACAGTAGACAAGGCAGTATACAGGTATCAAATACTGTTTTCTTGAGGTTTATCGAGTAGTCTCCTTTTAGAATTTCTTTGAGTGACCAAAATTTCTTCCAGGCTATGTTTGTTCTTCTTTCAATTTCATCTTCGTTGGACCAACAACAACAAAAATAATTAAGAAGTTTGAGGGTACCCCGGAACAACTTAAAAAATGAAAAAATAAACCGCGATAAAATCCGAAAAAAAGTTTTATTTCAAAAGTAGTAGTAGTTACCCAACACAATAATATTGTGTGCATTTTAGTTAAATATCTAATAAATATTACTTTCACAGCATAGGTTTATACATATTTATAATGAAATAAATATTTAATTTTAATAAGATATTCATTAATAAAATTCTTTTCTCCGAGCTTTCTGTTTCGCAAATGTATCGAGAATATCATCAAAGTTTAAAGATCGGGCCATAGAATTTTCAATAGACAGGATAGCCAAGTAACGTAACCTGTCTTGAGTAGTTTCTTAAATAGGTTTTTATTAATTTTAGTTTCGAAAATGATCGTTCAGCACTAGCTGCTGTCACAGGAATTGTAACAAATAACATTAATGCAGTACATGAAGTATGTACTTGAAAGCTGCACGACATTAAATGATTCTTTATTATTAATGAATCAGCAAGTTTTTCAATACAAGTGATGATGATGACGTTACTTACCTACTAATAACATACACTAACTTTGTTTAACATGGACAAACATTATACTATCTCATCATCATCATCATTTCAGCCTATACTTGTCCACTGCTGAACATAGGCCTCCCCAATCGCTTTCCAGCGTAACCGGTCCGATGCCACCTGCATCCAACGATTTCCTGCGATTTTCACAAGATCGTCGGTCCATCTGGCAGGCGGTCGTCCTACGCTGCGCTTGCCAATACGTGGTCTCCACTCTAGAATCTTTCTGCCCCAACGCCCGTCCGATCTTCGCGCTATGTGGCCAGCCCATTGCCACTTCAGCATGCTAATCCTGAGGGCTATGTCGGTGACCTTGGTTCTTCTACGAATCTCCTCATTCCTGATTCGATCACGTAGAGAAACGCCGAGCATAGCTCTTTCCATAGCTCGCTGAGCAACCTTGAGCTTTTTTATGAGACCTATTGTAAGAGACCACGTCTCTGATCCATATGTCATCACTGGTAACACACATTGACTAAACACTTTAGTCTTTAGGCACTGAGGTATTTTGGATGAGAAGATGTTGCGCAGTTTCCCGAACGCTGCCCAGCCGAGTTGGATTCGTCGATTGACCTCTCTCTCAAAGTTGGACCTACCTAACCGGACTGCCTGTCCCAGGTAAATGTATTCGTCGACAACTTCAAGAGTAGAGTTCCCAACGGTGAGTGCGGTGGGTACGACATGGACGTTAGACATTATTTTTGTTTTGTCCATATTCATTTTAAGACCCACTTGTTGGGATACTCTATTGAGGTCACCGAGCATTCGTCCTAGATCTTCCAGCGACTCCGCCATGACCACAATGTCGTCGGCAAATCGAAGGTGAGTGATGTATTCGCCATTGATGTTGATGCCAAGTCCTTGCCATTCCAAGAGCTTGAAGGCGTCCTCTAAGGTGGCCGTAAACAGTTTCGGAGAAATGACGTCTCCCTGTCTTACTCCTCTTTTTATAGGGATCACCTTCGTGCACTGCCCCTGTACTCGGACTGACATGGTGGCGTTATTATACAAGCACTTCAACACTTCGATGTACCTATAGTCAATGCGGCATCGCTGGAGAGATCTAAGAACCGCCCAAGTCTCGATCGAATCAAAGGCTTTCTCATAGTCCACAAACGCCAAGCATAGTGGCCGATTATACTCCTCAGTCTTCTGTATAACCTGCCGCAGCGTATGTATGTGGTCTATGGTACTAAAACCTTTCCGGAAACCGGCTTGTTCGGGAGGCTGGAAGTCATCAAGCCTTCGTTCGAGACGATTCGTAATGACTCTCGAAAACAACTTATAAACATGGCTCAGCAGTGTGATGGGCCTATAGTTCTTCAATAAGGTGTTATCACCTTTCTTGAAAAACAGCACCACCACACCCCTGTTCCATGCTTCCGGCGTTTTCCCTTCAAGCAAGACGGACTTAAATAGCCTCTGAAGGACTTTAAGTACCGGCGATCCGCCCGCCTTCAGAAGTTCTGCAGTAATTCCGTCTTCACCCGGCGCTTTGTTGTTTTTTAGTTGTTTGAGAGCCATCCTAATCTCGCACAGGCTGATGTCCGGGATATCTTCAGTGCAGTGTCGGGTTAGCTTGGCTCTTGGGTCTTTTACCAAGTCAACAACAGGTTTAGCTACTGAGGTATATAACTGTCCATAGAACCTCTCTATCTCCCTGAGCACCTCTGACCTATTTGACGTTACGTTTCCGTCCTCCGTCTTCAGCTTCGTCAACTGGCTCTGCCCAATAGACGCGTCTCTTGCGAACACTTTAGAGCCCTTGTTCTGCTCTATGGTCTCCTCAATACGCCTTGCATTGAAGGACCGTAAGTCGTGTCGCAAGGACTTCAATATCTGTCCATTAAGCTGCCTATAGGACTTAGCATCATCGGAGGTTTGGAGCGTCATGGAACGTCGCTCAGCCATGAGGTTTCGGGTGTAGTCAGATAGTTTTTGAGGCCTATTTTTACGGTGGGTCTTAAAATACTTGGACCCGACCGTATGAACAGTCTCTACCAGCCTGTTGTTGATTTCGTCCACTGATGCGCTGCTGTCTAGCAATTCGATGCGGTTTGACAATTCGAGTTGAAAGTTCTCGGGGTTTTGGATATATGCATGAGTAGGTCGGAGCGTAGACTTCATCAGACGCGATCTTTCCATTTTGACATTAATATTTAATGTGCCTCTGACCATTCGGTGATCACTGCCGGTTTTTACCCTATGAATCACGGAGACATCATTAAATACTTGTCGCTTGGTGCTCATGATGAAGTCTATCTCATTTTTTGTGGAACCATCAGGGCTCATCCAGGTCCATTTCCTATGAGGCGGCTTCTGGAAGAAAGAGTTCATCATAAAGAGTCCCTCTTTCTCCAGAAATTCGGCCAGCCTCTGACCCCTGGGGTTGCGCTGCCCATATCCAAATTGCCCCACTCTCAACTCATCATCGCCCCGTTTGCCCAGCCGCGCATTGAAGTCACCCATAACCACTGTAAAGTGTGTTTTGGAAGTATGTATGGCTCTACTAATGTCCTCATACATAACTTCGACGTCATCATCTGAGTATGCCGAGGTCGGTGCGTAGACCTGTATGACCTTCAGCGAATATCTTTTGGATATTCTGAGTATCAGGTACGCTACCCTGCTCGACACACTAGTGATGGACACAACGTTGTTTATGAGTGACTTGTGGACGATAAATCCGACACCACCTTGGGACTGCTGTTCGCCCTCCCGGTAGTAAAACAAGTTGCCGGATTTTAAGGTTATCGTGTCCTCGCCCTCTCTTCGGACCTCCGATAAACCAACAATACTCCACCGCAACTTGTTTAACTCTTCTTCCAGCTCAACTAGCTTCTCATCTGTCCTCAATGTGCGTGCGTTGTATGTCACCAGGGCCAATTTTCGGTTTTGGTGGTAGCCGAATCTCTGCCGGAGATTCTTAGCACCCCTTGTCCTGTCGTTACCATGGCTGCTACCGTGGCCAGGACGAACAGGACCGCCGGGGACTAGGGGCCTGGTTTTTCTACTTTCTTCCATAATTGGGGGTGTTTGCCATACTCGCCACGCTTGGCAGGCGGGTTGGCGAGCGCAGTTATTGGTCGTCGAAGTGTTGAAGGAACGCTGCTGCCCATTCCCTAGTTTTCCCTTAGTCGCCTTGTACGACACCCGATGGGATGAGATGGGTTGGTCCTATTCTAAGCCGGGAACCACGCGGCCGGTTATACTATCTATTATCACATAATATAATTTAATGAATAAGTACTTAAGACATGCCTAAAGAAATTATATTAACAATTTATTTTCTAAATTACACTATACACTCCATTTTTGCAAATTATTTCTTTCCAGTGTAGGTTAACATTTTCTAGTGATACCCGCACTAGGCGAACCTGTATCGCGGACATCTTTAATAGACCGTGTGCCCACGAAAAGTTGCAACTTCCTAAGCGTTGTTGTTCTATTACTTTTCCTACTTACTTAATTGTAAATATTTTATTAAGTTTAATATAATACGAGGCATGCCTTTTAAGTTTTGTCGTTTGAAGAAAAAATCACAACTAGAACCTTATAGTACTTTTTATTGTTTTTCAAAGTATTCACCACGTAGCTTAATACACTTTTCCATTCGCTCAAACCAGTTATTATAACATTTATTCCACTCTAAAGTGGGGATGTTCAAAATGGCTGACTTGAAAGCGTCGACTGCTTCTTCACCGGACTGGAACCTTTGACCACGAAGACTTTTCTTAATTTTAGGAAATGTAAAGAAATCGTTAGGGCTTAGGTCAGGAATGTATGGAGGATGGTCAAGAATTTCTACTTTTTCCTGCTTCAAATACTCAATCGTTTGACGAGCGCTGTGTGAGCTTGCGTTGTCGTGGTGCAGGATGATGCGTCGCTTTGAGTTAGATTTTCGAAGTTCGGCAATGACTGGTGGTAAACAAACTGTGGTATACCACTCTGCGTTAACCGTTCTACGATCTTCAAGTGCAATAGTCGCAACATGGCCGGTTTATCCAACGAACGTGGCCACCATCTTCTTTGAAGTGCTTCGAGAACGAACAACGTTAGTCGGCTTTGGCTCGTCTTGAAAGACCCAGATTGTAGATTGTTGTTTGGAATCAGGATCCTAGGCATAGAGCCAAGATTCGTCACCACTGATGATGTCGTATAAGTGATTTGACTCTCCTCGGTTAAACCTTTGCAGAGTTTTCTTACACCATCTGACGCGGGCCGCCTTGTGATCGTCGGCAAACAAATGCGGTATCCAACGGTAAACTAGCTTTCTCACACCAAGCGCTTCATGCAAGATCTTCTGAATGGTTGTCCCTGAGATGCCTAATAGAGCCTCTATCTCTCGATACGTCACATGACGATCTTCGAGAATTAGTTGTCTCACAGCAATGATTTTAACTTCAGTGAAGGCGGATTTTGGGCGTCCTTCGCGAGATTTGTCACTAACACTAGTATGTCCACGATGAAATTCTAAATACCAGTGTTCGACAGTCCGCAGACATAGGGCTTCATCACTGAACACAGATGTTAGCTCTTCAAAACACTGAAGCCGTGTCATGCCTCTTCTTAAGTTGTACAAAATTATTGCACGTACATTTTCCTTAGAAAGATTCATTTTCGTACGTAACCTGACAGATTCCAATCGACGCTGTGACTAAACAATAGCATTAATCCTAATACTTTCAACTGTTTTGAGATTAAAAATTTAAACACATTCGAATATAGAACAGTTCCAAATTCAAAGTTGCCGGGAAATATGGAAAAGACAGAACTGAAAAGGCATGCCTAGTAGTAATAATAAAGAGCATGCCTAATAACCTAAATCTTATATTTGTATGAAATCTGATAAATAATATATATGTGTCTAACAAATATATGTGAGAGATATATAAAATTTATATACTTCCACACACGCACACACACACGCACACACGCACACACACACGCACACACACGCACACACGCACACACACGCACACACGCACACGTATAGACGCACACACACACACGCACACCCACGCACATACATACATACACTCGCACGCACGCACACATATATAACGGACAATTATAGAATTTTAGATATTATTTTTTCTGCTTGCTCATAATTTATACTGAATAGGTAGTTTATTACGATTAGCTTAACTTTTGTTGGAGAAAGTTGTTCTATTTGGCAAGCTTTGGCTTTTTTATTATATAAATATGGGTGCAGAAAATAGCTTCGCCTCTGTGCAAATGACGTACTAACCGCAGGGACTGGGATTCGATACACTCTTTTATTTAAAACAAGAGAGATTGTCTAATTTTATTACACTTTTATGTACTTTATCAACGACCAATGCAATATAAAGCTTCCTAACACCTAGCACTTGCCAAGTTTTATACAGTTGATCAGTTGGGTACATTCAGTTTTTGTTAAGCATTATCTTGAGGACTGATCTTTGCGCTCGCTCCAACTGCAACATTATGGAACTACCAGCCCCCCCCCATACTGTCAAGCAATAGCTTATCAGAGATTGACACAGGGCTAAGTATACTTGTTTTAATAAAGTCTGACTAGCGCTGTTTCTAAGAGCTTTCATTACATGGATAAACTTTCTAATTTTTCCTGAGTAATGTTGAATGTGGTCTTTGAAGGATACATTTTGGTCAATAATAACACCAAGATATTTTATACTAGCAGTATGTTCAATTGCAGTGCATTGGCAGCTACGACTGTTTGTATTATAAACACAGTCATAGTTGTGAATTTTAATGCTTATGAAATGGGGAGGGGACGAGGCTTTCGTTTTATGGAAAGCTATATATTTAATCTTGGCAACATTAAGTGTAAGCAAGTTCTGGTTTAGCCAATTTCCTAGGTGCGAGATTCCATGTTCTACCTTAGCGAAAACCTTTTCCCAGTTACTATCACCAAAAATCACGGCAGTGTCATCCGCATAACAAATTATCTTTGTGTCCTCCATTATACTATCCATTATATCATTCATATAGATCAAGAATAAAGTAGGTCCCAAAATACTCCCCTGTGGCACACCGAAGTGAGTATTCATTTGTGTACTCACTGAATTTCCAATCCTTACGCATTGACTTCTATTTGTAAGGTAGGATTTGAACCAATTTATACTGACACCCCTAATTCCGTATTGGATTAACTTATTGAGAAGAATTTTTATTGATACCGTATCAAAGGTCTTTGCCAGATCTAAAAATACACCAATGCAGGCTTTGTTATCATCCAATTTGTAGACTACATGTCTTGTCAGGACCTCAACTGCATCACTAGTAGATCTGGCGCGCCTAAAACCAAACTGCATTTCGTTAAGCATATTGTTTTTTTCAAGATAATCTATCAGCCTTGTATTCATAACTTTCTCCAATATTTTGGAAAGACAAGGGAGTAATGAAATAGGCCGATAGTTAGTTGAATCTGATTTTAGCCCATTTTTGTAAATAGGGCATACTACAACAACTTTCCATTCATCTGGGAACTCATATAATATCAAATTACGTTCCTACAAGATTAATACATAATGACTCCAATTACCCAGTTTGGTACTCATTGACCTTGATTAAAATTGTGAAGGAGAAACTAAAATTTCATATGCAATGGAAACGATATGGTCGCTATTCTGATTACTGTACTTTTTCGATGCTTCGTGAAAGGCAAAAGAAACAGGAAATTATTTGCTATGATTAGTATATTTTCAGATGTGAAATGAACATTTTAAAATGCAGTAGGCAGTTTTGGACATTTATTCGATCCAAAAAGAATACTGGAGATCTACCTGACAGTTTCTCTCTCAACAAAAAAATCCTCTTCTGAAGGTAGCGCCATATGCGAAATGTTCAATGAACATTTTAACTCCACTTTTTGCAGGAATATTACAAATAATAATGTGGAGCCTTTCCATGGCTGTGAGGTCAAGTCATCCTATATTAACAACTCCGGAGAAATCGTATTAAAATATTTAAAAAAGTTGAAATCAATAAAGGAGTTGGACCGGACGGGGTTCCTCCATTATTTTTGCGCATGTGTTGTAAACAAATTTATTATCCTTTGTATCAGTCATTGTCTTCTAAATCAGTACCATTCATGTGGAAGAAGTCATACGTTGTGCCAATTTTTAAGGGGGGAGACAAACATAACGTAGGAAATTACCGTCCCACCTCATAACTGAGGGTGATACCTAAGTTATTTGAGCGTATTTTTTATGATTTTCTTGCTCCTGCCGTTCAACACCACATCTTAGAACAACAGCATGGTTTTTTACCAAAAAAAATCAACTGAAAGTAATCTTTGCGAGTTTGTTGACGTATTGACTAATGCAATGGAAAGCGGTTCTCAGGAAGATGTCTATACTGACTATTCCAAAGCCTTTAATAAAATAAATCATGACATCCTGGAGTCCTACCTGAGGGATCGGACTCAGGCAGTTACTGTTAAAAGCCTTTGCTCTAGATTTATCCCCGTCCCTACAGGAGTACCCAAAGGATCGCATCTGGGTCCTTTACTTTTTAATATTTTTATCAATGACGTCGCCTCAGTCGTCAGGAGTTCTTGTTTCCTCGTATATGCCGATGACAAAAAGATCTACAAAACAGTTAATTCACCTAAAGATTGTATCCGTCTAAGATGACAGAACAATTTGGCTGAGTACTGTTATCGCAATTTGCTGTTCTTGAATTGCAGCAAATGTAGTGTCATAACGTTTTAACGCAACAATAATAATATTTTATATAATTACATACCCTTCATAGAGTCACACTCGTAAAGGATTTAGGTATTTATCTTGATTAAAAACTCGTATTTGACAAACATATAATTATTTTTTTTAAATCTTATCGTCTTTTAGGTTTATTCTTCTTATTATTCTATACGGTCTTAGATTTGGTGGAGACTTCAAACAAAATTCCACCCTTCTTCTTTTATATAGATCTTTCATTCTACTTATATTGGAGTACTGTTCAGTTGTTTAAAATCCTCATTATAAAGTTTACATTGACAAGTTGGAATGGATTCAAAACAAGTTTACAAACCATCTAATTTATCGTTTTAATCGCTATAATAATAATAATAATAACTAAGCCCGCAGGGCAGCTTGTGGCGAGCTGTTGGTGAGTAACGACACCACGGACCCGAGTGCTTCAGAGAGTCGGTCAGGGCCCCCAACTCGGCGTGTCTTCGTCGGTCGAGTGGAAACCGAAGGGTGCCCGCAGGACTCTCGGATCTGGCTAGCCTTAATTGGCCGTCCAGAGAGGAGCCGTGAGAGCTATATCGACGTAGGAAGATAATGCGTTCCTACATCGATGTACTCCAGGGGTGGAAGTGTTAAAGGGCATAACGCCGCGAGTAACTTCGGAGAAAGCGCAGCACACCTCTCTACACCCCTGAGCCGCTCACACCGGTGTTGCCCTCAGTTGTCTTAGGACGACCGTTTGAGGGCCAATCTACTAAGCGGCGAGTCACCGCCGGCCACGGGTTAGGTATCACTAATTATGGCCGGTGTCAGTCCCCTTTGAAATAGTCCAGTTTTTGTCTATCAAACCTCATTTGCATATCCCTTGTTTTCTTTCCATAATTTACAATAGTCCTTGCACCTGCCGGGGTCAGTTCGCTGGTTATGTTTCTTCATTTTCAGCAAGTGATCTCAGCAGGTGGCTTACATAACATTAACTTCTCGCAAAGGGCAAGGTGTTGGACCTATGTCCCCATGCAAGCCTTTCAAAGGTCCGGGTAAAGCCCGTGAATCTCAGCGAGATACATATATAATAATAACAAATTCTTTAATTCAACCAACTGGGGTCACGTGTTAGTAAAACATTTAGTCTTAATATTAGGGTTAGTAAAGAAACATTAACAACAACAAAACGCAAGTCACACAAATCAAGTCTGTACATGAAGCATACAGCAATGATTAATGTACTGACAGTCGAGTCTATCAGCCATGGCCCTTAGGATGCTGTTGGAACTGCCCCGAACCCTCCGCACCAGGGATGCGCACCGTTTCCGCATAGTGGCGAAAAAGCAATCAACTCTCGCCTCGGCGAACATTCCTGACGCGCTGCAGAACCGGGGCAGTCCCATCAGCACTCTAAACGCAGTATTATATTGTATGCGCAGAGCGTTGTACTGCCTCTGTGTGTAATACGCCCAAAGGCAGCTCGTGTAGAAGGACGTACAAAAAGCTCTAAAAAGTGTAATTTTAACACCCCTCGAACAGCGAGCAAACCTTCGGGAGATCATGTTAGCTCTTATAGACAACGCCCTGCGCTCTCTCTCTATATCTGCATCGTCCTTCAAGCCTGAGGTCACGATATGCCCAAGATATTAAATTGTACAACCCTATTAAGTGGGGTACCGTTAAGTCTGATGGCTGGTATATAATCTGGGCATTTCCCTTCGGCCCGAGAGACCATGCATTCACTTTTCTTAGTGTTATATATTAGGTCATGGCTGAGCGCATATTTTTCACATATGCCAAGCAGTTTTGACAAGCCACAAGCTGACGCACTCAGCAACACCATGTCGTCCGCATAACTGATATTATTATGGGATATGCCGTCAATATGGCAGCCGACACGAGCACTGCTGAGCTCCTCAATCAGAGCGTTCACATACAGGTTGAAGAGCTTGGGCGATGTCACCCCTCCCTGCCGTACTCCGCACTCCAACCTGTAGGTCTCTGAAAACTCATTCGACCATCTTACGACGTTGGCCTGGTTCTGATACCAATACTTAAAGATCTGAATAAGTTTTTTTGGCACCGACGTTCTACTAAGCTTTTGCCACAGGATATCGTAGCAGACCAAGTCAAACGCCTTCGAGAAATCGAGGAAGCAGGCGTAAACGGGGGTATCTCGTTCAGTGTAGTACTTGACAGTTTGCTTTAAACACAATATAGCTGTTTCTGTAGACAACCCTGATCTGAAGCCGAATTGGTTATCATGAATTTCAAGATGTTTATCTAGATGTGTGCTGAGCAAACCATCAAGCACCTTCGCCAGTATAGTGAGCCAGTGATATCGGTCTGTAATAGTTTTTATCACAGATATCCCCAGTCCCGTTCTTCGCTATTGGCTAAACCACAGTCTTCATCATTTCCACCAGTAGGTATGAGTGCCCAATACACAAAGTGTAAAACATGGCAAGCACTCCTCGCAAATGAACACCAGCGTGTCTAAGATGCTCCACACTCAGTCCATCATGGCCAGGAGACCTACCACGCGTCATAGATTGAATGACGTTCCTAACATCTTTCGCTGAGAATCGGACTTTTAGCTCATACTCTCGTGAAACCCCTTCACAAACCGACCGTGATGGTCCCAATATCGATTTTACGGCAAATTGTTCTTTGAACATGTCAGCTATACATTTATGATTATTTATACTGTTGACGCTCACAGGTTGGCTCGGCTTACTACTCAATTTACTGGTAGCCTTCCAAAAATTACGAAAGTCGTGTTTATCATGAAGTAAGGCCAGTTCATTCATTTTTAGTTGTTCACTGTTCTTTTGACACCACCGCAATCGTGGTTTAAACAATTTCCGACTTTCATTCATCTCACCCCAGACATAACCCGACCTTGGTTTACCTTGTAAAATCCATTGTTGAAATTTATACCTTGCCTCCCTATGACTGTCACTTACATGCTCATTCCACCCAATTACCGGCTTTCTTCTCTCCCCACGCCGTATAGAGTGAGTGTCAGTTACTGCTTGGCACAGTATATTCGTTATGTTATTGTAAATATTATCAATAATAGATCTATGATCGGGTTCATTACATCGATGGTCAGAACAACGGCTTAATGTATTTGGAAAATTTAAATGTCTCAATTTATTATTACATAATTTACTATACATGTCAATTTGGTTAGGTTTTCTGTAACCCCAATGCACTGGATTATTCATACCATCTTTAACATTATGCCATCGTATCTTAGGTTTAATCATATCCAGTTTACACTCAATTTACATAAGAATTTACCACAGTCGGTAAGGCAGATTCGGTTGTTAGACAGTGATCAAGCCAGCGTCTGGCACCATTAGCTTCACTGATATAAGTATAAGTGGCCGAAGATAGTCCCATCATGTCAACGTCAACACAAGTCCAGTCTACTTCGCTACAAAAACCTATTAGTTCATTGTAAAATAACTCATTTGGATGTGCATTGAAGTCACCTAATAAGTAAACTGACTCAATGCCTTTATTACTAATAATTGCACTCACCAAACTAAGGCAATCCGTAAATTCCGTTAAGTTCGCTGCGTTATCCATAGGCATGTAAACACTGCACACTAAGAACGACCTCTGGCCCATTGTGATTTTTATCGCACACACACGTGGGTTATCACATCTCACGACAGTCACATCAGTAAATGTAGTCTTCTTCCACAGAAGTACCACTCCGCCGTATGGACGGCCCTGATGCATACCCACTGACGTATCTACTGCCGATGTGCCCGTATATCCGAAATCATCGTCAATATCACTTAGAACATTGATATCATCGGGCATCAACCAAGTTTCTTGCAACGCAACTATGTCAGATGTTCGATACAGCTGCCTAATATTTTCAATGGATACTTCTACAGTTAAAGCTTACGAACTGATATATATAACTATTGTCCATTGTTTAATACTTGAGGGCCGGCTTCGATATCGTTCACTTGCTTCTTTTTGAAATTAATAAACCGTCTGAAGATTATACCTTCAGGCCATAATTTTTCTTCCAAAAACATGGATACTTTATGCTCCAAAACAAAGAATTTGTAAGCATATTAATCTTTCTCACGTTTAAAAGTAATTTTCTCAAGACTTATTGATTCCTTCGTTTTTTTAAATATATAATCCGTTATATCTTTCTCTGTCGTGGATTTGTGCACTTTTGTTATAAAAATCGGTACTTTTCTATCTGCGGCTTTGAAATTCCCGTCCTTATCATTCGAGGTACCTTTGGTCCCTAAATAGCGATATTTCCCAGGTCTTTTACGCTGAGTTACTTTTGACCAGCCTTCATTATTATCGTAATAATCTTTTAAAAATTTTTCATTTCGATTCAAGTGAATTACGCATTGTGGCATTGTCTTGACGTTATCAGTCAGCTGTTTTATAGGACTACACAATAACGGTGTACCAGCCTCTTGCTTTGAACCGGTTTTACATGGGTCCACGGCATGATTCACTGCACCGCTTCCCTCGCCACTGTCTACAGTTGTAGACGGTTGCCGCAACGCTGAATCATGAGTGTGTAAAGGTACCCTCATAACATCTCTGTAACTTTTCGGGTTATGATTGTCCTTTCGAGTAGTTGACGACTCGTGAATACTAATAAAAGACTCATTTGAGGATGAATTATGCACATTATGCGCTAATCCCATTGGGCCACTATCCAACATCCATGCTCCTTGCTTCACATTGACTTTACTTACAGAACCTTGAAGATCTGAGTCATTTCTAATTCGTGTGAACTCTGTTCTTAAATCTTTCAGCTGATCTTGTGTGACATAGTTAGATTTCACCTCCTTGAGTTCTGTTAGCACTCTAAGTAGGTCTTTCAATAGTTTCGTGCAATCTAAATGGTCGAAGGTAATTGGAGGGAGTTTTTCGAGTTGCCGAGCCACGAAAACAGGAATCACATCTGGCTCGGCCGACTTGAATAAATTAATGATGTCAGCCAGATCTCCCTCCTCTTTGCCTTTGTTCTTGCGCCTAATATTAAACTTATCCGTGGGTATGGAATCGAATAATAACGATTTCGATTTTTTTATTTCTTCGCTAGAAAATGAGGTTGTACATATTCGTACCAACGATACTTCGCCAATCACAGATATTTTATTCTGTATATAAGCCAATAGTTCGTCAAGCACTATATTACAGACGTTACACTTCAAAATATTCGTCATAATTAATTACCGATCTACGAGCCACAAAACAGGCCCGTCGCATGTAGATGCGCGCGCGACACTGACTATGACCTACCGGCCCTAGCCACACTAATGGCTCTTTCAGATCAAAGGCTAATTAGGAAACAACTTTTTTAACATACTTAATAACCATGTTGATTCCTGGTATCTATTAAGTAAAGTTCTCTTTAAATGCCCCCGCATAAATGTTAGAAAGAAAAACTTGCTTCAACCAACTACAGCCAAAACGAATTATGGTGCAAATACAATTACATTCACCGTTCGTGTAAATACGATAATATACGATTCTCCGACGTCGATTTATTTTCTTTACCGCTTCCATCATTCAATTGCTCTTATAAAATCTTAACTCTTTTTTTTTATTTTTTTTAAACGTAGCCCCACAGTAGGATTTATTCCTGTGTCGTGGGTGCGTTTACAAACATGAAAATTCACATACACAAATACCCAGACCGAAACAAATAATTGTGGATCACACAAAGATTTGTCCCGTGCGGAAATCAACCCGCGACTATTAGACACAGTGGGCGGAACGGCTTAAGCTTAACTTAACTTAAGCTTAGCTTAAGTTAAGCTTAACTTAAGCTAAACTTAACTTCTGCGCTAAATCTAATGCTACCCTATGAATCGTTGAATTTCCTCTATTATATATTAATATGTATTACTTATTAGAGCAAACTTGATTAGATTATGAACACTTTAATAGTTAAATTTAGATTTAATACTATTGTTCTGTATATTTCCTAAATATACCTAAAATAAAATAAATATGCACCGCTTGTCAAAGGTACTTTGCACTATACTAGGAGGGATCAAAAAGCAGTGAGAACGACATACTCTTTGGTAGAAAAAAAATACTGGCAGGCATAGCTCAGATACATATTTGTAATATTAATAAAAAAACATCATCGATTCTCTTTTGTTTTTTTCTAAATGTAGTTCATTTGTTTGATTCGTGTCGGAACGTGTTCTCGAAAATGGAGAAAAACGAAGTGCGAGCCGTTATTAAAAAGCTCTGTTTAAAAAAATTAACGACGCAAGAGATTCATTGCGATTCGGAGGCAACATTAGGAGAGTTTGCTCCGCCGTATTCCACTGTCGCAAGGTGGGCTTCTCAATTTCGAGTAGGGAGAACGAGCACGGAAGACGTACATCGTTGCGGCCGTCCATCGACGTCAGTCACCCAAGAAAATGTTGCGAAAGTCGAGAAAATTGTATTGAGCGATCGAAGAGTTACCATTCGATACTTAATTCAAGAAAGGAGCATTTCATATGCAATTATTCAATCCATATTGAAAAAATCTTTGAATATGAGAAAAGTCTTCGCAAGATGGGTGCCGAGAATGTTAACCGACAGTCAGAAACAAAATCGACTTGACATTTCGATGATATTGTTGGACAAGTTTCAAGAAGGTTCCGAAAACTTTTTGTCTCGTTTCGTAACAATGGACGAAACATGGGTCCATCATTTTGATCCCGAGACAAAACAGCAATCTTCGCAATGGAAACGGCCATCATCACTGACCCCGAAGAAGTTTCGTGTCGTGGCATCGGCTGGCAAGGTTATGGCCTCCATATTTTGGGACTCAGAAGGAATATTGTTGATTGATTACCTGGAGCGTGGAACCACTATTACAGGCCAATATTATGCAGCTTTAATTCCCAAGTTGAGGAATGCCATCAAAGAGAAAAGGAGAGGGAAACTTCGAAGGGGCGTGCTGTTTCATCACGACAACGCATCCGCGCACACGTCGGCAGTTGCGATGGCTTCTAATTGGTTGACCAACCCCCTTATTCACCAGATCTGGCGGCCAGCGATTTACACCAAACAGGTACTAAGACGATAACGAGGTGATGGATGCCGTAGAGAGCTTTTTGCAGGCCCAAGACAAAACTTTTTTTGTGAAATGGATTGAAGCCTTGGAAAAGCGCTGGACTCGGTGTGTAGAGAGACTCGGAAACTATGTAGAAAAATAAATTATTAAGTTATCAATTGTCATTATATTCTATCTCTTTCTCACTACTTTTTTGATCCCTCCTCGTGTTTCATATAGCATATAGATGAGCTTATTGCCGTGATTATGTGTGTACTGTTGTTTAAAATCATAGTTTTTCCGGAAAAAGTAATGTTGAAAATCTCTTAAATGTTGGAAATAGTGTCTTCTACACTACTTACATAAATATACGCTCACTAATTTTATGTGACAGTGATTCTCCGGAAACTGGTTGTGATAAATAAATAAACCTAAAAGTAATATTGTAACGATTCTATTTTTCTTTTTTTCAGGGATACTTAGGTGTTTACTAGGAAAACAAGCATTTTCTAATAACAATTACAACTTGATAAAGCATCTAATCTAATAGATTTTATGTAACCAATTCCACAAAAGTACAACCTCATAAATAGTAACCGCTAGTAAATAAACCCAATAATATTCATTACACCCAATTAAGAAAACCCTAAAAAATCAAGACGAATTAATAATTCGAGTTTAATAATAGCGTATAAACAGAGCGGCGCTCGTCTGTTATTTACACTTAATTCGGGCGTCCGCGTCGAGGCAGCGCGCAGGCGAGGCGCGGCGCCGCCTCGCGCGGCTCGGCCGAGGCGCTGTTTAATTGACTGCCGCTTAACCCTTTGTTCTCAATCTGTTTACACGGTATTAAGAGAATGACTGTTATAAATCCTCCTTAATATTTCAAAGAAATGCAATGTTTTTTAATCTATATCTATATCATCACGCTAGCTCCCTCGCGGGGTAGGCAGAGAGTACAGAGTTTCAACAGGTTCTTTCCTTACATACCTCTCTGGCTTCCTCCACTCTCATAGTTCGTCTCATACACACTCGCCGGTTACGGAGACTCTTGACTTGCCCTTCAGCTAAGACACGGTCTATTTGGTCATGGTAAGATAGTCTAGGTCTTCCCCGGCACCTACATCCTTCCACTTTCGCATTGTATATCTGTTTTGTCATTCTTTCGTCTGGCATCCTTTCTATATGCCCGAACCAACGGAGCATACCCTTTCTCATCTTTACACCGATACTATCTTTCATACCTACTCGCTTTCTTACTACGCTGTTGCGAATACGGTCGCATCGACATCGCATTTCGACCGCATTTATCCTGCTTTCGTTCTCCTTCTTACATACCCAACTCTCACTGCCATATAACAGCGTTGGGACAAGCACTCCGTTATGCATGGCCAGCTGCGCCTTTTGGCTTAAGTGCCGGCTCCCAAGTAGCCTTCCCATCGCACCATTCACTCTATTACCTGCATTCACTCTTCTCTCTATATCAGCGGTGTATTTCCCATCCTTACTGAAGGCGCATCCAAGATATACAAACTCATTCACTTGCTCCAGCACATCGTTACCAACCACAATCCTTGCATTCGTTCTGGTTTCTTCCCGTTCAAAAACCTTAATTTTGGTTTTCTTCACATTCAAATGTAAGCCATTGTTCATGCAGTCGTCTCTCATAACTGTGACTAGTGTTTGCAGATCAGTGGCTGTTGGCGCTATCAAAACCGCGTCATCTGCATACAATAGGTGGTTTATCACTAGATCACCCATTTTTACCCCTTCAGTCATCGCATTCAGTCTTTGAAGACTTTTATTCAGATACACTATAAACAGTCTAGCGGACAACACGCAACCCTGCTTGACGCCGATTTTAACGTCAAACCAAGGTGACATGTTACCACCCACCCGTACGCATGCCTTGCTGTCCACGTAGGTGGACTGGACGGCTCGCAACAGGGTGCCGTTTATACCATACTCTGGCAAAATGTCCCAAAGTCTCTTTCGCACGACTCTATCAAACGCCTTCTCCAGGTCCACAAAACCGCAGAAAACCTTCCGGCCTACTGCCAGATGCTTTTCTACGATGTTGCGGAGTGAGAAGACTTGATCCGAACATCCTCTTCCAGACCTGAAACCTCCCTGTGCCTCGCACAACACTCCATCGGACTTCTCGCGCATTCTCCGTTCAATAATTTTACCATACACCTTAGCTGCCAAGCTGATCAAACTGATGGCCCTGTAATTGGCGCAGTCATATTGTGAGCCCTTGCCTTTATACAAGGGTACTATGACTGCGCGGCGCCAATCTGTAGGGACTCTACCGGTCTTCCAGCAAAGATTTGCGAGGACCCAAAAAGCGTCCCGGACGCAAGTTCCACCATATTTAATCATCTCGGCAGATATCATGTCTATTCCCGCAGCTTTACCATTTTTCATACTTCGTATCGCCCATTCAACTTCTTCCATAGTGATGTCCTCTGTGGATTCTGGTGCCGCAAACTCGCCTCTGGGCTCGTCTGTGGCACCAGCATCCGGGGCATTCTCATACATTTCTCCAAAGTATTCACTCCACCGGTTTAGCACAGCTTGTGTGTCTGCAAGAATGTCACCATCCTTAGATTTTATCTTTTCCATTCTGGAGCCTGACGAATCACCTCGAGCCTTTCTCACCTTGCTCCAAAAGAGTTTGATGTTATTCTCGAAGTTCTTCGTCAGCCTCTCCTCCTCAATCACACTAGCTCTTTCACGCTTTTCTTTCACTAAGGTTTTGGTGGCATTCTTGCATTGCCGGTATATGTCTTTCTTCATCTCCGTCATTTTTAAAATATATTATTATTAGTTACGTAAGATATAATGGTGTTTTAATCGGATTACTTAGGTAATTATATCTATTGCTTACTTTTTGCTCTACATATTATAAAAATGTTTATTATCTAACAAGGTTTTGTTAGGTAAATATAATTAATATAATTTAATAATTTTCATCACATCACCTACAACAATCAGGCTATGTCTTTGCTAACTAAATAACATAGTCTTACAGTAGAGTGGGGACCTGGTGACCTGTAACACAGGTATTGCTATACCTATCTCAGGCACTAGTCTCTCATAATATAGTGAACATTTTTTAGTTAGCTTCAAGCTCAACATGTACAATTATTGTGATGAGGAATAAAAATCCATTGTTTATTTATTTATAATATCCTTTTTCTTTTGTCTTGTTACTGTTTAGCCATGAACGATATAGAAAATCGTGTATAAAGAAAATTAAGTTGGCGGACAAAAGTGACAATACAAGGGTAAACTCTGTTAGTACTCAGCAATTTCTACTACGCAAACTCAAAGCTATTTTCTCAAGATGGTTAACTTTCTCCCCCTTAAGTAAAAACAATGGGGATTTTAACTGACAAGTGCATTAATTGATTCCTGAGCAATCACCCCCGGATGGGTGGGATGCGGTGGGGATAAGACGGGGTTCGTCGATAAGGATTCAATAAACAGCCAAAAGTCGGCCCCGCGACCTTCAACCCCGCTGCAGTATGTAAATTACATTTAAATGAACGCTATGGAAACTGTATTAAGTCGTGTATTGAGTGCCTTAAATTCATTTGAGAATTTAAATGATTGATTAACATTAATTTTCCTAATAGAAAGATAAGGTCAAATCTCTCTATCTATCTATATATTTATGCTAGATAACTGGCGGGGTAGGCATAGGGTGTAATAATTAATTTTACATTTTTAGTAATACTTATTCGTGATTTAAAGTTAAAATTATTACTAACGAATTTCTGTAAAAAGTGACTCAATTAAACTTCGGTAAAGCAATTTATTATTACGCATTTATGAAATGTGAATCCATACACATCCATCTTGAATACAAGGTTTATTGGAAATAGATGAATCCTTATTCATGTACGTATGATGTGTAAGCCTTTTATGTGTGTATTTGGATGATTGGAGTACTTTATTAGGTTACGTCTTTTACGTCGGGATTCTTGTATAGACTGATATAATTAATTTTAAATGAAATAAAGAAAATAAAATATTCATAATAACATATTTCACAATATAATATTATAGCGGCGATATTGCCTCAATAAGCTTCTTGGAAAGTATCGTAGTGATAGCCAATTATGTTACGTTTGTGTTAGTGCCTCGAGGCAGCTCGTCAGCTCTGCCTCGAGCGGGCAACAATGGCGCGCGAGCTGCTCGGGTAGTGTTTGCCGCTCCGACTACGCACATCCGCCCTGATTGGACATTCACACGACAGACGCAATTCGACTGCACTAGCAGGGCTGCCGATATTTGATCTATTTATTTATGAAAAGACACATGTTTTTATTACTTTTTTATTGAAAAAAAAAACAGTATTAATCCGGAAGTTGGAATTGTGCTCGGTATATGGCACAAGGCTCGCCCCCTATTACATGGGACTTAACATCGTTGGCGAAAAGTGTCTGCCACCCCCGGTTGAGACATATAGACGTGACGGTGTGTTTATACATCTTTGACTTATTACACAATAATCAAGCAAGGTGACGA
Source organism: Phalera bucephala (assembly GCA_905147815.2). NCBI lineage: Eukaryota > Metazoa > Arthropoda > Insecta > Lepidoptera > Notodontidae > Phalera > Phalera bucephala. The sequence continues at coordinate 1,009,536 of LR990621.1, read as the reverse complement.
GATTTTTACAGGCATTTGCTCGTAACAGAAAGTATAATTTATCAGGATCAGAAGTGCATCTTAACACAATCCTTAATGGCTAATGTTTATGTAAATCAGGTATGAAATATTGGACACGAAGTTCCGTATACTTGTAGTTTATATGGAACTGCTTATCTTACAAGCGCTGACATTAACCCGACCCTGTACCGCATTAAAATAACATAATCGTCGGCGGTAGGTTGCTCGGTGCGCGCTATTATTAAGCCCAAATGGAATATTTGATGGGTGCGGCAACCCTGGCGCTGCCACGAGGCGCAAGAAGCGAGGTGCTCGCCGCCCCGGACGACTCTGACACCGGCCAAATACCTGGAGCGGGTATTGGAGACCTTAATATGACTTGTAAACTAAAATTTCCCTTCAAACGGTTATGCAGGAAAGTTTCGCAAATAAATTATGAGTCAATTCAATTATCGCACTCGCACAGGGTAAATATTTTTGTAACAAGTTCTGGTGATCGCATCGATGTTTAGGACTGTTTCGAAAGTATCATCAAGTTTCACAACTGGGTTGTTGTTTTTTGGTTATAGCTGTATACTTGCAATCTAAATAATAAGTCAGTACAATAAGGAACGTCATGTTTGATGATAGCAAAGCTGGCATAGTGGTTACTATTTGCTCTAATATAGAAGTATAGATCTATATAGATATAGAAATAGACGGTGTTTGTACTCTCCGCCTACCCCGCAAGGGATATGGCGTGATAATATACAGTAGCCCAGAAAAAAGAAAATTAAGCGTAAATTTGGCATCTTGTTTAAACCTCCTCTCACGAGCACCCGATCATCATCAGCCGCCATTTCGTCTGACACATTCCGCAACAAAATTTAAAAGAGATTTAAGTTTCCCTAGTTCGGTTAGGTAGCCCAGGGCAGGGCGGTGTCATTTCGTACTTAATTTGATTACGTTTTGTCCGCCTTCGCGCCATCGCGGCACCGCTCCGTGTGCGTGGGAATGGCCTTTACAACGATTATTAAATTCATGACGATGAATTCTGTTCTATTTTAACTTGTTGATTTGAGAAGTGACGAAAAAATAAGGAGTAATTGAACCATTAAAATGATTTTGCTGAAATCAATAACACTAACAAATTCCTCGCTTATGTTTTGCTTAGTTGTGTATGTTTGTTTTGATTATTTTAAGAATTTACGAATATTAGTTATTAAGAAAGTAAAACAATGCTACTGTTACGTAGCGGGGTAGTTAAATGCCGAATAACGTGCGAAGTACTTTATTAGGCGCTGTACGTGTAGAGCAGTACGTCGAACACTTACTAGTACACGCAAGCACTCAACACACACTAGTACTACTCCCGCTAGTACCTAATTACTGCTTCCAAGTCGCTGAGTCACTCGTAGTATCCTATAGTACTAACCTTACTCGCGACTCGCGACCTCGCTGGTGTTACTCGCACTTAGATTGCTTGTTCTCGATTTGATCGTCGAGTATAAACTTCTAGAACGGACGCGAACCCTCCAAGTACATCGATAAAAAAGTCCAGGTACATCGAACAATAGCCAGCGCGTCCCACAAAGCGGTATTATTATTACATACCTATTTGTACGTAAACAAGTAGGTACTTGTTTACCGCGGCCGCACGCCGGCGATAATAAAAAGGGGAGGAACCTTCTAGACGTTTGACACTCAACGCGGATTCTAGATCTTTCTTGACGGAAAGCATTATAGAATCGACATCCCCCGATAAAGGCATTTCGAGATATCGGGGTATGTTCGGCTCGTAACACTGCTCTTTTTTTTAAGGATATGAGATAATGATAACATCAAAACATATGCAAGAGAAGGTTCTTTGAGCCTTTGTGGAACTCACAGCGACACAAATATCTGAAAACTCTTGCTCAAAAATTAAACCGTTTTATCTGTCCCCAAAAAAAAATGTTTTTTTACTTACAATCAACTTCTTGCATTGACAATGATTAGTATTTAATTGAGCTATTTGAGATCACTTTGGCATTTATTGCTAAAAAAATTAAGTAAGGGTAAAACCTTTGTAAGCCACACTCCCCAAGGTTGTCTTCAAGTTAATAAAATATAAAAAAGGTATTCATTTCTTAGCTTAGTCTTAATTTAAAGCTCAATTTACCCCGCGTGGGAGAGAGTTAAGCAATATTAGGGTACTCTGTTGAACATCGCGCCCTTGGCCCTTGTTCGCTTTCACCTCTTAAACTCATTACTTGACGCGTTACGATAACTTCGTAAAATGGCTATGTAATGTTAAATCATCATCATCATCATCTCAGCCCATACTTGTCCACTGTTGAACATAGGCCTCCCCAATCGCTTTCCAACGTAACCGGTCCGATGCCACCTGCATCCAACGACTTCCTGCGATTTTCACAAGATCGTCGGTCCATCTGGCAGGCGGTCGTCCCACGCTGCTTTTCTTCCATAATATTGATTGGGGGATTTGCCATACTCGCCACGCTTGGCAGGCGGGTTGGCGAGCGCAGTTTTTGATCGCAGAAGTGTTAAGAGAACGCTGCTGCCCATTCCCTAATTTTCCCTTAGTCGCCTTGTACGACACCCGATGGGATGAGATGGGTTAGTCCTATTCTAAGCCGGGAACCACGCGGCGTCCGGGAACCACGTTAAATAATTCCGGGGATATGTTAAATAATTCATAATAAAATAAACAACACCGTCACGCCTATATTCCTCAAGCGGGGGTGGCAGAGGTGCACTGTGTACATCCACTTTTCACTGACGATGTTAGGTCCCATGTTATAGGGGTCAAGCCTATTGCCACATACCAGCCTCAATTCCAGACTCTGGATTGATACTGGGAAATTTCGATACAAAAACTACATTTGTCCGACTTAGGATTTGAACTCAGGACCTCGTGATCGCTAAGTGCCATTATTCGCCACTAGATCAACGAGACAGTGTAATGGAACTACATATTTTTATATAAGAAATGTGGCCCGGACAAAAAATTATTCCTGTGTCGTGGGTGCGATCACAGACATATATACAAACACTCAGACCAGAATAAATATTTGTAGCTCATACAAAGATTTGTTCCGTGCGGGGACCGAACATGTGTCTGCTCGATGCAGTGGGTGGAGTGGCTTCAGCTCTTAACCACTGGACCGAGCTATCGTCGAATTAACCATTATCATTAGCCAATACGCAATCATTTCACGAAGATATCGGAACGCACCACGTTAGGTCATAGCATATAAAGTACCTTGCGTAGTAACGTTTTACGATTTTAATTAATGATCGTGAGCGTCGCGGCGGCAGAAGGGCGCAACTGAAAGATAGCGAAGCGATCAAATATTTAGTCGGGCGCAAGGTGGACGCGGGACGCCACATTAGTGTTACTTTGTGGCGTTTCCATTTACATAAATTTAACTAACATATGTAATCTAAGTTCCTTGAAACTTGCCTTACATTCCCCACCGCATGCAGAAATAATGTTTACTATATATTTATACTGCGTCCTGTCATTAACCCTTACTACAAACTAGTCTTTTTATCTGTATCATCACGCCAGGCCCTTTGCGAATTTGGTAGTACAGACTTCCAACAGATCGCGCGCGCATCGCTTGTTAGCGCACGTCTTTAGCGTACGCTGTCGAGAATTAAATAAAAAATAAATAATTCACAATCGTTATAGCTCTCAACCGTGGAGGTTGTAGTGCAGTTATAACTCCTAACATGTCCTAGATGGAATGTTCAGTGCCACAGTGCAACAAAGTGATTTAAACTGCCTCGGAATATGTACGGAGGATGTCGAATCATTCACCATGGAGTATAAAAAACAATGGGAGTGCCTCGAGTGTGTTTACAAGAAACCGAAGCCGATACGTAATGCCGATACCCCCATACGGGGGACACTGGCGTTAGATACAACTTTCTCGCCCAGTATTTTTGTTAATACACAGCGCGGCACTCGCGGGAAGAAATCGGTTACACAAATAACGGAATACGAATATAACTTGCTGGCGGAGATGTGGGAGTTCCGTTCAGAGGTAATGTCGCGATTAAATAGCCAAGAGAACATTATTAAGCAACTTTACAAGGTATACTCGAGTTCCGAAAACAAATTACAAGATTACGAAATTACGTTAAGGTGCTCGAAGAAAGAGTTGGTAATATAATGTCCTCAGAAAACCAACTAAAATCACTTGCTTCACGTAATCAACAATTGGAACTGCAATTAAATAGATCTTCTCGGGACAAGGTTGGAATAATGGATAATATTAAGCAACCTGCTACATTTGCAAAAACAGTGCTTCAACATCCCGCCAAAAATATTAAAATACCCACATGTAAAGAAGTGATTAGTGTGGCCACGAAACCAGCGGAACAAACATCGAGTATTGCGTCACAGGCATGCACGCAATCACTGCAAGTAGTAGGTGGTAGGTCAAATTTTGAGCGGGATGAAAAAACGGAAAACTATGTAAAAACGGAAAATGGAGATAAATGGACCACTGTTCAAAAGAAAAAACGTAAGGTACAACCTAAAGAGGTGAAGAAAGCGAATAATTTGGACCTTACATATATACAGGCCGCGGAGCGTAAGAAACATCTTCACGTATGGCGCTTGCAGCCGAAAACCACGATTGATAAATTAACTGCTCACGTTAAAAATGTGACTAGTCCTAAAGTAACGTTAAATATTGAAAAAATAAGCATAAAAGACAGAGAGATTATGCTTCATTTATAGTCAGTGTTCCTATTGAAGCGTACGAGCATTATGTCAACCAGAAGTGTGGCCTCTAAATGCATCGTTTGCTAAATAGATTTGGTTTCGGAGAGCAGCAAATAAACCAAACGATGGAACATAGAAGTATAGAAATTTATTATCAAAATGCAAGAGGTCTGCGTACAAAATTAGACCAATTTTATAAGAATATAGAATCATCGGGAGCGGATTTAGTAGCAGTTACTGAAACAGGGTGTAATACGTCAATACAAGATGCCGAAATTGTACCACCAGGGTATCAAATACTACGATGCGATAGAGCCGACGGACGAAAACAAGGTGGAGCATTTCTCGTGGCCGCACACGAATTAGAGCTGCGGAAAGTACCTTGCGATGTTGACATCGATAAGTGTATATTTGAAATGGTGGTGGCGGCCGTACACAAAGGAAATAAATATCTATTTTTATGTTGCATTGTTTATATTCCGCCAAATAGTCACGAACAGGACATTATTTGGACAGGAGTACATTATTTCGACAGGAGTACATTTGAAATAATAGAACAATTATGTGTTAAATATAAAAAAGTTGTTATTATAGGCGATTTTAATTTGCATTCTTGTAATATTAACATATTAAATTATTATGAATACTTTGTTTCGAATTTATTTATTAAGGTACCGAATTGTAACAGTCGACATCTTGATTTAGTGTTATGTTCATTAAGTAATGGGGAAAGCGTACGCGTGTGTGAGGCAGATGAGACGCTGGTACCGATAGACGCGTATCATCTGCCGTTAGTCGTCAGTTGGCCGGTAAGTAAAAGACACGGGGAGGATATCACTCAAGTTGGGACTGCGGCGGTCGCCACTAATTATAATTGTTGCAAGAGTGGCCTCACTGGAATTTTAACAAAGCCGACTATAAATTATTGTACTCATAGCTGTATTCTTATGATTGGAGCCCCATATATATGATACATGACTCAGAGGAGGCGCTTAGCTACTTTTATGATATATTTTACAACATCATCGATGATAGTGTTCCTAGGAAACTACGAAAATCAGCAAACTCCAGGTACAATTACCCGAAATGGTACACGGCAGATATTATTCGCAAAATAAAATTAAAGGCTAAACTCCATAAGCAATATAAAACCAGTTGTTTAGCTACTGAATACGAAATGTTCGATCAGTGTAGGGCTCAGGTTAAAATTATTATAGAATGTGGACATAAACAATACCAGGAGCGGGTACAGAGTAACATAATACGGGATCCAAAATCATTCTGGACGTGTGTGAGAAAGAAAAGGAGGTAACCAACAAATACATTGAAAAAGATAACAAAATTTTGATGGATTGAGAATGTTCAGAGGAGTTCGCACAATTTTTTCAATCCGTGTAAGGTTCAGAATCGCCATGGCTTAGCATAGAAGCCTAAACCTAAACGTTGCAGCCTAAACGTTCTGCGGACTCGGATGGCGATGGGATTCCAGCTTTCGCGTTTAGAGATTTTCGTGAGGTGTTAGCGGAACCACTCTTACACATATTCAACCTGTGCATGGAAACATCTTATTTTCCCGAACGTTGGAAAACCACACGGGTAATTCCAGTGCCCAGGAGTGCATCAGCATCGGACGTGAATAGTTATCGACCAGTGGCGATTCTGTCGACGTCTTTGAGAAGATTGTGCAGCGAGCGATACTAGAACAAGTATCCAAACAGCTTACAGACGCTCAGCACGGGTTCAGACCGGCCCGCAGCATAACCACAAATTTGCTTAATTTGATGACTTATGTGATTCGGTGTGTCGATGCTGGAGTACAAGTCGACGCCGCTTATTTCGACTTCAAGAAAGCTTTCGATCTGGTCGACAACGATATTTTACTTATCAAGCTAACAACAGTCGGGTGTAAAAAAATTAGCAATTCAGGATTGCTAATTTTTTTCCCAGTTATATGCGGGATAGACAGCAGTTTGTGGAATACGCTGGAATACTGTCGGTCAGAGCCTTACTACTATAGGTCAGGTGTGAGCCAGGGAAGTAATTTCGGCCCGTTGCTGTTTAACATTTTGATAAATGACTTACCTGATGTCGTCAGGAATGCCACCTGTCTGCTATTCACTGATGATTTAAAAGTATTTTTAGCAGTAAAAAATGTAGAAGACAGTGTACGTTTACAGCGAGACATTGATAGAGTGGAGCAGGAAAAACAGACTACAGTTCAATGTATCTAAATGTTTGACGATAACTTTCAGTCGCATGAAAACACTATTGCACTAAGAGTCAGTTGGAATGCAATGCAGTGATATGGGCTCCAAATGAAGCAAAATATAAGTTAATGCTTGAGCGCATACAAAACAAATTCACTAGATTTCTTTACATGAGACTGTATGGAGTGTATCCTTTTTATCCGTTGATGTATCCAACCTTGTTTGTTATAGGCATAGTTGGGTACAACAATTTGGAAAGTAGAAGAGATTACGCGCTTGTGTCCTATATTTTCAAGCTACTACGCGGAAAATGTTCAAATCCAAGGATTTTGCAAACAATGACTGTGTGCGGGCCGGACAAGTATGTGTGGCGGCGGCGGCGGCCGCAGCTGCTGGCGGTGCCACGCGGCAGAACCAACTTGCTCAGCAAAGCGCCAATGACGCGCGCTTTGCGAACACTGAATTTAAGTTGCTGACTAAATAGACATTTTTACATGCTCTCTGAATGAATTCGCTGAAACTTATTTTTATGTATTATGTTATGTCATATGGTCACACTAATGCATTAGGAAATTCCTGTGATGTTAGTTGTGCATCTATCTATCTATATCATCACGCCAGATCCCTTGCGGGGTAGGCAGAGAGTGCAGAGTTCCAACAGGTTCTTTCCTTACATACCTTTTTGGCTTCCTCCACTCTCATAGTTCGTCTCATACACGCTCGTAGTTGTGTATGTGAATAATAAATAAATAAATAGATTGTTTCCTTACAGAGCTCTCTAGCTTCCTCCATTCTCACAGATCGTCTCATACATGTATATAGAAACTGCAATGGTAAAATTAATAACCAATTACATTTTCACATCGTATTCATATCGTATATTACAGTAACCAACCCATCTTGTCCGCATTCGCAGAAGGAAAACTCGAGTAAAACGAAAATATTCTTAAAGGATCCTTTTTTAATTGGATTAAGTCCGCCACATATTTTAACACTAACTCCTTTAAGCCAGGACCTGCGGCAGTTTCCATCGATAACACCCACAGAATAAAAAAGATTACACCCAGCTGTGACCCTCTGCTAGTTGCTGGGATAGTTTAAATTGTCTTGAAACCGCAATATATTTGATAAGAAGAAGCAGGCTAGCTCGCAGGTTTAATAGGATATGTTTCTAATGACAATCACGAGATCCAGAGTTCAAATTCCTAGTCTGACAAATTGTTATTAAGGTTTACCTATCGTATTCCTTTTTTTACATAAAAAACCTAGCCCCACACTAGGATTTATTCCTATGTCGTAGTTGCGTTACAAACATTTAAATTGACACACAAACACTTGAACCGAAACAAATAATTGTGGGTTACACAAAGATTTGTTGCATGCGGGAATCAAACCCGCGACTATTTGACCCAGTGGGCAAAGCGGGTTAAGCTTTTAACCAGTGCGCCAAATCGTCGTGAGTATTTTGTGCGCGGCTTTTGTGTAGAAGAAGTGGCTGTCCACTTCTTCTACACAAAAGCCGCCTCTTAGACATGGGAAATGGAATTTAGAATTTCTTTACGAGTATAAAGGCGAGTATAAAGGTGACTAATCAGCCTTAAAAAAGAAGTTTTACGTCAACACCTCTCATCTCAAAACCAACAAAGGAGTTGCCATTATCTTGCCGTAAGCACTTCATAATTCATCCGCCGGCAACGTGTTGCTGCTCCACAAACTAACTTCGCCATTTTGAAAAACGCCGCGTCCCGAGACTTCGCGACTTTCATAAATAATAAACGGCCCAAGTTTCGTTTCTGGCTGCGGCCGCGGGACGAGTTTGCGGAATAGCCGGTTAATGTCGACATTAGCCGGGCGAAGTTGGTCGTGTATAGGAGAGAGTTCTGTATGATATTTAGGAATTATGGGACCCCTTTATAGTATAAACTTTTTTATGAATCATGTTGAGTGTGTGCTTGTGCGCGTTTATATGTAATACAAGTGTGATACAATACAGGCACAATCGCTTTTATAATAAATTGCTTTTATTTGCGTAGGTCATCTCAAAACATTCATCGTCATCAATTAGTCCTGTCTACTTTTGGCACCTACTGTTGTTGCAGGCCTCTCCTTTATCACGCCATTCGTGCCGATCCTGTGCTAGTCTATTCCACAAATTGGCTGATTTACTCGATCGGGTAATGACTTTGTGCCCTCGTCCTTTTCACGCCACCAGTGTCACGGCAGCGGTCCATGTGCCTCATCCAGCCTCATCAAGTGTCCTGCTAATATCCACTTTAACTTTGTGAACCGTTTACCAACATCTTCAACTTTAGTCTTGGAATTTTTAATGTCAGATGTCTAATTTGTAGTTTAAATATAGATTGACAAGGTAAAATAAATAATTAATAATAGGAAATAATTATGAAATTCTCAATCAGTTACTATCAGCAGTATCTTACTGCATCGTGTCTCTTAATTGCTTCCTATAACTGTGATCTACCAGTTATCTTAGGTACCGCTTTTGAACGGTTTAAAACTAACTTACTAACTAGCGAGATTTCCATCCAAGTGCATAATCTTCATGGGTTCCGAGTTTTAAGTGCTTCATCTATTTGACGCCGGCGCGATGCGACGGACGCTATCTTTGAGGATTTAGATTTGCGTGTAAGACAAAGCGAATGGAGAAAGTTTTAATGCAAGTGGGTTAGATTGGATACAAGCTATTATAATTCACAATGTATTTATAGCATAGCGATTCTAAATATAAAAATTCATCGCTTGGGAATCGAACTAGTATAATTAAATTTAAAGAAACCTTTTTAAAAACAAACTTTTTTAGCAAAAACACGACGAAAATATTATCTTGCTTAGTTGAGGAGTTCCTACGGCTTCCTTCTGACTCCATCATCAGATATTGGACACCATCCAGATCTAAAGTACTCGTCAAGAAAAATCCCACGAGCCCAAACACGGTGTTTTCATTGGCCAGTTTTCGGCTCCATCATCAGACCCTGAACACTACCTGGTTGTATAGTACTTGTCAATACCAATCTAACAAGCCTAAACACGAGGGGTTTACGTTGCAAGTTTATATGTTCCTATGGCAACCTTCTGACTCCATGATCAGACCATCTCCATATTATTGCATTGTCTTCGGTTTTACATACGTATGCCGAATTTCAGCTCAATCGGATATCCGAAAGTGCTTGAAAATAGGTCACAAGATTTGAACCGGAAAGCCAGTCAGATAGACAGACGTACAAACGTTGCAAGTTAAACAAAAGCTTGTAATAATAATCAGCCATGCCAAGACGACTGCTCTGAATTACGTGGGTTCGATTCCCACCCGAACCGATGACTTTTCATTTTAAGTCATGAACTAAAAATAAAATAATTCGATATGTGTTGTGTTGGGTAATAGTGCTCTTGCTTTGACCTATGGCAACTAAGTATTTCATCTCTTCAGTGACTGATCGGTATTAGCGTCGCGTCACGACAACCGATTATTCTCTGAGTAATGTGATTTAATGTTACGGCGATAGAAAAATACTGTTCCTTCTGATCTGAGAATCACATTACTCGGAGATTTGTGAAGTCAAATCACATTACTCATAATGGTTGATATGAAGTTAAATGTAAACCGCAATAAAATCTGAAAAATAATTTTATTTCATGTGTAATATTCGCGTAAACCTAAAAACTCAGTATGGTATGAAGTCGTTTTTATACATAATATGTAGTATAAAATTACGGAAATGAGCTAAGTGCTTGTCTAGCTCAAAACTATTTTAAGTTTTTTGTTTGAATCCGGATTAAAGTCTAATATTCCGGATGCAAACAAAAAACTTACTACCCCTCTCGAGATTTAGCCGTAAAGTTAAGTATAAATAAATCATGACTTCATTATACAAGTAATCCAAAGGAGTTCCGCAATCCCAGCGCGAATACATTTCCAATGCATAAGATAATTAATTTCTATACGCTCGCAGATTTCCCTTTGAACTGTTTTCTTAAGAGATAAAAATCTTTTTAAAAGTGCCGGCGCCAAGTAACCGACTGTACTAACCGGTACCGACTTCAAATATTTATTTTTTGCTTTTTGAAGTCGGTTTACTTTTTTTTAAAATAGATTTATATTTAACAATTTTAAGTGACAAGTGAATTATTTACTAATATTTATATCTATCTATCTATCTATCTATAACCTCACGCCAGATCCCTTGCGGGGTAGGCAGAGAGTACAGAGTTCCAACAGGTTCTTTCCTGACATACCTCTCTGGCTTCCTCGACTCTCATAGTTCGTCTCATACACGCTCGCCGGTTACGGAGACTCTTGACTTTTCCATCAGATAAGACTCGGTTTATTTGGTCGTGGTAAGATAGTCTAGGTCTTCCCCGGTATCTGCATCCTTCCAGTTTCGCATTGTATATCTGTTTTGTCATTCTTTCCTCTGGCATACTTTCTATATGCCCGAACCAACGGAGCATGCCCTTTCTCATCTTTACACCGATACTATCTTTCATACCTACTCGCTGTCTTACTATGCTGTTGCTAATGCGGTCGGTCAGCTTCACTCCGCACATCTTCCGCAGAGCTCGCATTTCTACCGCATTTATCCTACTTTCATTCTCCTTCTTACATACCCAGCTCTCGCTACCATATAACAGCGTTGGGACAAGAACTCCGCTATGTATGGCCAGCTGCGCCTTATGGCTTAAGTGCCGGCTCCCGAGTAGCTTTCCCATCGCACCATTCACTCTGTTCCCTGCACTCACTCTTCTCTCTATGTCAGCGGTGTATTTCCCATCCTTACTGAAGGCGCATCCAAGATATACAAACTCATTCACTTGCTCCAGCACATCGTTACCAACCACAATCCTTACATTCGTTCTGGTTTCTTCCCTTTCAAAAACCATAATCTTGGTTTTCTTCACATTCAAGTGTAAGCCATTGATCATGCAGTCGTCTTTCATAACTGTGACTAGTGTTTGCAGATCAGTGACTGTTGGCGCTATTAAAACCGCGTCATCTGCATAAAGTAGATGGTTTACCACTAAGTCACCCATTTGTACACCTTCATTCATCGCTTTCAGTGTTTGAAGACTTTTGTCCAGATATATTATAAACAGTCTAGCGGACAACACGCAACCCTGCTTGACGCCGATTTTAACGTCAAACCAGGGTGACCTGTTACCACCCACCCGTACGCATGCCTTGCAGTCCACATAAGTGGACTGGACGGCTCGCAACAGAGTGCCATCTATACCATACTCTGGCAAAATGTCCCAAAGTCTCTTTCGCACAACTCTGTCAAATGCCTTCTCCAGATCTACAAAACCGCAGAAAACCTTCCGGCCCACTGCCAGATGCTTCTCTACGATGTTGCGGAGTGAGAAGACTTGATCCGAACATCCTCTTCCAGACCTGAAACCCCCTTGTGCCTCGCACAACATTCCATCGGACTTCACGCGCATTCTCCGTTCAATAATTTTACCGTACACCTTGGCTGCCAAGCTGATCAAACTGATGGCTCTGTAATTGGCGCAGTCATATTGTGAACCCTTGCCTTTATACAAGGGTACTATGACTGCGCGGCGCCAATCTGTAGGGACTCTACCGGTCCTCCAGCAAAGGTTTGCAAGGGCCCGGAAAGCGTCCCGGACGCAAGTTCCACCATATTTGATCATCTCGGCAGATATCATGTCTACTCCCGCAGCTTTACCGTTTTTCATACTTCCTATCGCCCATTCAACTTCTTCCATAGTGATGTCCTCCGTTGATTCTGGTGCCGCAATCTCGCCTTTAGGCACGTCTGCGGCATCAGCATCCGGGTCATCTCCATACATTTCTCCAAAATATTCACTCCACCGGTTTAGCACAGCTTGTGTGTCTGCAAGAATGTCACCATCTTTAGATTTTATCCTTTCCATTCTGGAACCTGACGAATCACCTCGAGCCTTTCTCACCTTGCTCCAAAAGAGTTTGGTGTTGTTCTCGAAGTTCTTCGCCAGCCTCTCCTCCTCAATCATACTGGCTCTTTCACACTTTTCTTTCACTAAAGTTTTAGTGGCATTCTTGCATTGCCGGTATATTTCTTTCCTCATCTCTGTCATACTGGCATTCAGGTTCAAAGAAGATACATAGTCCTGCCACGCTTTCTTCTTACTTTCTACGGAGCTTTGCAACTCCGCATCCCACCATGCATCACCTTTTGCTGTAATATGCTTCTTTGAGCAACCACATACTTCTTTCGCGGATTCCACCAAACTCTCTTTCAGGCTATTCCAGCATTCATCTACATTTGAGTCCAAAGAGCCTGCTGTCAAAAGCTTGTCTCGGACTCTGTCTTCATACATTCCCCTCACGCTCTCATCTTGCAACTTTTCAACCTTTAATCTTTCAAGGTCTCCGAAGGGGATACGCTCTCGCCAGTATCTCCACTTCCTGAACAGACCACTAAACCGCGCAACTACGAGATAGTGGTCTGATTCCAGAGTGGGGCCTCTATACGCAAGCGTATCTTGTAGTTTGCTTCGGAGACGGTTATCAACCAGGATCAGATCTATCATGCTTTTTTGTTCATTCCTTCTCCACGTATACAAATGTATGTCCTTGTGCTGGAATATCGTGTTAGACACAAGGAGACCCCTTTCCAAACAAACATCTACAATGAGCTTACCTGCATCGTTCACTCTCTTAACACCATAAGGACCCAGAGCAGCGTCGCAAGTTTGCCGCCTGGTTCCTACCCATCCGTTCAGATCGCCACACAGAATCACCTTTTCATTAGCCTCAGCCAAATCCAGAACTTCCCTGACATTATCCCAAAACTTCTCAAGGTCCTGGGGTGTCGACGAGCTTACGGGAGCATACGCTGCTCTCTCAAAAATACTCTAGTGACACCCAGTTTTAAACGGACCCAGAGAAGTCTCGCATCGCACAGGCCATAATCTCTCACTCCAGAGGCCAGGCGACGGGACAGCAAGATACCCACCCCCATGCTGGCACGACTGCTCTGCGGTACCCCAGACCACAGAGCCATCGTTCCATTTATATACCTACCTATATTATATTATTTTGCTGAGTTGTTCAGTAAGGTACCTACAGCATTGATATAATAACCATAATAACGGAAGCCGTTAAGGAGTCCCCTGGTGTATCTTCCAAGTCCAAAATTCAATACCGATTTCATGGAGCCACCTCGAAACTATACTAAACCCAACGCAAAAAGAATCATCAAAATCAGTTCATAGATAAAGACGTTATAAACAAACACACACGAATAGTCAACCTCTCCTTTTTTTAAGTTATGGCAGAGCACCTATAGGATCGACGTAATACCCATAATATCTCAATCTACGCATTCGTATTGTTTGTCGTTGAGGAGTTCCCTGGTGTATCTTCAAGGTCCAAGGTCCAATACCGATGAAATATAAATGAGACCACCTTTGAGCTATACTTGAACCCAATGCAAAAAGAATCATCAAAATCGATTCATAATAGGCGGAATGAGAGCATAACATACATACAAAAAAACATACATTCGAATTGAGGACCTACTCCTTTTTAAAGTCCGTTAAAAAGTAAGAGAAACCTTTGAGTTTTATTGCAGACAGTAATTATAAGACAGTAGGAGCGTTGTTAAGTAATGCCGGGATTATGAATCGACAATTTATAGTCACAATTGTCCGTCCGCTTCTCATTATATTTTTGTAAGACGGATTTTAATTAGATTTTTATTTTGTCAGCAGATTGAGTTTTAGTTTTTTTATACAAATGGATTAGGCATAGTTCTGAGTGAATCCTGGCTGTTACCTAATTGACCAAAGTACTACCTGGAGTACCTGATGAATAATCAGCGTTCATATTCTACCGATAATCGGGTTTATAGTCTGATCTTTGTCATTATAATGTTAGTAGCATTTGGTTTACGTAGTCCCTAATAAGTCTGACATTATTAGCATCCCAACACTACTTGCACGTTTTAACTATCTCATTATTTAGGTCTGAAATTTACACATATTGCATACATAAATTATGTAAATTAGTCGATCAATATACGGCGCTACAAGAACTTCCCGAGGCGCCGCCCGCCTGACGCAACCTATACTTTAACCTCTTTCGTATCCGCCGAGGAATTCCGATTTATTGACCAAAGATGTATTGTCGGTGGCGGAAGTACCGGGCAAATTGTGGTGTTGTGTGTGGCAGTTGCGTTTATCCTCATCATTTTATTTAGAGTAGTAAAAACTGTACGGCTGGATTCCTGCCAGGGATGTGCATAGCGCGGGTCCATGTGGAACCTATCAATACGATCGCTTAATTCGCATAGCTGAGCTCATCCTTGTATTTCAATAAGAGCAATAATAAGTTAAGCCCTGAAAAGAAATGAATTTACACTCATCCTCTGCTGTGCATTCTCCTGATGGTTATAAAAATGTTCCACCTCTAACTATGAAGTGGTTAGTTGGCTTCTACAGACATCTTCAATAAGTGGTCAGCCAGTAGATATCGTTATTTTTATCTAAACTACTTCACATTTAAATATTGCTTTTTGGCTACCTGCATAAATCTCGCTCATAAAATATGGTGTTTTTTTGTAGCACGTTAATACCAAATAATACTTCAATTCAATTCAACACACCACCTTTGGTGATTTACATTATATGTAAATCTTGTGGTTTAAATATAACTAATTTGACGACATACCTTATCTATATATTAATACGTTAAGCAAAAACTTTGTGTTAAGAAGTATGAAATTTCCCACACTAATAGTTTATATAGAGGAGTGCAGAATGCTAGTATTTTTTTTTTAATTATGCATAAAAAATACATTAAATCAATAAAAAAAAAACATTACACATACTACCATGTATTTGACACACACACGCATATATACTCTTTTGTTTATTGTTAAAGTCTGTGGTCAAATTGAGAATAGATTAATATTGTTTGTCTTTAATATAATTTGTCTATAGTCTTACTGAATGTCAAACATAACCATAATAAATTCATTTATTATTACAATATATATATTAGTTATTAGATAAATACCGCTCGCTCAATATACAAATATAAATCTAATATAAAATCTCAATATAAAAAGTGTGTAGCAATATCATTAAAAATATCTCAGTTTTGGATTCATCATTAAATCCTTTAGCGTATCCACTACTTTTTCCAAATGGTGATACTGCTCATAATATTGCTCATAATGCACCAACTATATCTAATTTAAGAGCGCCCAGAAATAAATTAACCATGCTTCAGTATGCAGTCTATCGACTTGCAATTAGAGAAGATTTCAGCATGTTACCCCATTCAACCACCAAGTAAATATGGTCAAATTTCGACCGCGGGGCGACCACTAGTATTTGTATATTAGGTAAGTCGTCAAATTAGTTAACCCTTGCTCAGTAAACCTTTCACAACAAAAATATCAAACACTACATACCTTACTATCTGATGTCCAAAAAGCAACCATAAATTGTTAAATTATACCAATTTGAAATAAAACTATTTTACGGATTTTATCGCGGTTTATTTTTTTATTTTTAGTTCCCGACGTTTCGAGTGCTTTGCAGCACCCATGGTCACGGGAGGGACTGAGGTGTTAGACGTCTAATAGGCATAGTTGTTCACGGGAACTAAACGTCGGGAACTAAAAAAAAAAAAAACGCGATAAAATCCGTAAAATAGTTTTATTTCATGTGTAATATTCGCGTAAATCTAAGAACTCAATATTATACCAATTTATTATTTAAATTACGTTCAATGACTGGGCATGACCAGGCAGTAGTGGTTTTACCGAATACTTATCAAAAAACGTAATTAAGTATCTAATATTAAAATAGCCCAATCAAATTAGCTAAATTTAATTGAATTTTTCTTGTAAAAGTAAATTCCCGAGAGTCTTAACTAACGATTTGATGTAAAGGATATTAAAATTCACATTTCATTAAGCCGATCACTTCACTTGGGCTTATTTGGTTACAAGTTTTTATTTTTTACTTAACAAAATCATTAAAATTTTAAATTATGGTATGACGTAAGTGTATCTACCCCACAGTAAAAACCTCAAGTCATAGTGCAAGTTATTTCTTGTAATTGATAAAACTACGTTGAACACCTAGTTTTTGTCTTCAGTTGTATGGAAAGACAGTTGGTGAAGACTTGATTTTTTTATTTTATGATTTAAACTTTCCTAAGATATTGTCCAAAAGTCACAGACTCATGTGATAAGAGCGAGCTTTATGTCTATTTAAGGGTAAAGCGAATTTCCACGAACAATCTAAAAGCTTAACGACGCTTTTGCTGTGACCCAATTTTGTGTCGCGTCATTTGCAGCTCCGTTCCACTCCCGGTGACTTAGCAGCTGAGGTTTTAATTTTTTACAAGAATATGTAGGCTTTTTCTGGGTATTTTGATGGACGATGCTGGCGGTGTCAGCGGGGCTGGTGCAGGGGTTTGGGGGCGGGGGCGTGCCCCAAGACGAGGGTTCTCATCAATATGCCTCCGGCGACCCCGGGTTAATGATGGCAAAAAACCACTTAAGGAAAAACGAAGTCAAACAATTTTCTTCTGGTGGTAACTACTAACTAACTTCTTGAATAGTAAGGAACTGGGTGCAAAGAAAAGCTGTGCTGGGGACACTGAGATAAAGAGGAGTTAAAAGAGAATCCCGTGTTTCCGGATGGATGATTTTATATGTAAAAAAGACGAATTATATAAAAGAGAAAGTAGGAATTTTCTCTTATAATAAAATAATAACGCGATCTCTCTGATATTATTTCTGGTTTATATAAGACAAGGAAATGGGCAGATGAGAGAAAGTGTCGGGTCTGCTCCTCGGGTCGCTCATATATTTTAGTTGGTCCTTAACAAACTCGCGCGTTCATAATACTTCTGCGACCCTTTTTAAATATTATCTCTACGGCACTACACATGTATAGTCACCTATATGAGACACTAAATCGTCTTAATTTTTACGAAATTTTGAAAGGGTTTGTTTTGTGTGCAAATCGAGCCTGGGACTACGAAGTGGGTCCGAGGAGCGGCTTGAATTACTAGACATAGTGGTCACATGAAGTTAAGTACTAGAGTATTATATATTCAAGTTAAGTTTAATGTACTAAAAATCAATATATATCTGAACACCACTTAGACCATAATAGTCATAATACATTTACAACGCCACAAATTTTAACTAATTTTGATAGTTGAGGCTAATCACGTAACTTAGGTTCATAAGCCACTCAAATTTGATATTAGAAATTTAATATTATATGAGAAAATTAAACCTTACGAACGAAATTTCAAAATTTAATGGTTCCATTAATAATCTCAATGAACCGTGCGTGTGTATAAATGTGGGCGGTTACATTGCTTATCGTAATTTACAATTTGTATTTGATCACGTAGGTACAGATTGCCCAGTAAACAGTCATTATCTTTTGTCGAAATAATAGGAAATTAGCCATAACGTTGAGTTTACAAAATAGTTTTGATCCCAAAACGATAAAATTGGATCGGTCGTAAAACGTGATCGCTACTGATTCGTACCGGCTACGGCGTCGACGGCCTACGAGGATCGTAGCGGCCGCGAGAGTACCCGAGGGTCTCTACCCTCTGTTGTTATCTGTTAGTGACACAGGTAATATTATAGGCTTGGACCTATATCAGGTAGTCAGGTTAATTGAAAGTCCAATAGATTTTTGTCCAATAGTTATTAATGAAGGTAGAAGAAAGTACAGTGAAGATATAATTAAATACAGAAAAGAATAAGTTTAAGACGGCTGGCGGCGACGGTTGGCGGCGATACATACGTTTCGTATTATGCTTTTTTTGGATACAAATCGTTTAATTTTATAGTTTAATGTCTGATTATTTATTTATTTTATCGTTTAGGTCTTAAAATAGTGTGTTACATATTATACACGAGCAATACTTACTAGGAGGGATCAAAAAGTAGTGAGAACGACATACTCCTTGTTAAAAAAAAATACTGGCAGGCATAGCTCAGATACATATTTGTAATATTAATTGCTTCGTGTCGGAACGTGTTCTCGAAAATGGAGAAAAACGAAGTGCAAGCCGTTATTTAATACCTCTGTTTAAAAAAGTTAAAAACGCAAGAGATTCATTGCGATTTGGAAGCATCATTACGAGAGTCTGCGCCGCCGTATTCCACTGTCGCAAGGTGGGCTTCTCAATTTCGAGTAGGGAGAACGAGCACGAAAGACGAACATCGTTGCGGCCGTCCATCGACGTCAGTCACTCAAGAAAATGTTGCGAAAGTCGAGAAAATTGTATTGAGCGATCGAAAAGTTACCATCCGATACTTAATTCAAGAAATGGACATGTCATATGGAAGTATTCAATCCATATTGAAACAATCTTGGAATATGAGAAAAGTCTCCGCAAGATGGGTGCCGAGAATGTTAACTGACGGTCAGAAACAAAATCGACTTGACATTTCGAAGATATTGTTGGACAAGTTTCAAGAAGATTCGGAACACTTTTTGTCTCGTTTCGTAACAAGGGACGAAACATGGGTCCATCATTTTGATCCCGAGACAAAACAGCAATCTTCGCAATGGAAACGGCCATCATCATCACCGACCCCGAAGAAGTTTCGTGTCGTGGCTGGCAAGGTTATGGCCTCAATATTTTGGGACTCAGAAGGAATATTGTTGATTGATTACCTGGAGCGTGGAACCACTATTACAGGCCAATATTATGCAGTTTTAATTCCCAAGTTGAGGAATGCCATTAAAAGGGAAAAGGAGAGGGAAACTTCGAAGGGGCGTGCTGTTACATCACGACAACGCACCCGCGCACAGGTCGGCAGTTGCGATGGCTGCCATTCAGCAAGCTGGCTTCGAATTGGTTGTCCACCCCCGTTATTCACCACCTTATTCTGGCGGCTAGCGATTTTTATCTGTTCCCCAAATTGAAAAAAATACTTAAGGGGAAACAGGTACGAAGACGATAACGAGGTAATGGATGCCGTGGAGAGCTTTTTGCAGGACCAAGACAAAACTTTTTTTGTGAAAGGGATTGAAGCCTTGGAAAAGCGCTGGACTCGGTGTGTAGAGAGACTCGGAAACTATGTAGAAAATAAATTATTAAGTTATCAATAGTCATTATATTCTATCTCATTCTCAATACTTTTTGATCCCTCCTCGTATATACAGGTATTTATTTTACAGGTGCTACTAGCTAGTCAACTTTGCATTTTATCGTTTAATTGTTTCACTCCTGTTTTTATTTTATTAACTACTTATGGCTCGCACCGCGATTAGTACTTTATATCTCTGTAAGGAAAATCTTGGCAATTCTTTTAATGCACAGCTACATAAAATCTTTCGTTTGTTATTAATTCTTGTCCCAATGACTTATTCTTAATATTAGGTGATCTAAACCTGAGTAATATTGACTGGTAAGGCGAGTTAAGCTCTCTACAGCCTTTGGGGGTTACTGGCGAGCCGCAGGTGTACTTTTTTGATACATTATAATATAATAATAATATCAGCCTATACTGCCCACTGCTGGGCAAAGCCTTCTCTCACAAATTGAGGTGAGAGAGATATTTTTGATACATTAATTGAGTGTAACTTAAATCAATATAATTTAAATAGGAATATAAACAGCAGGTTATTGGATGATGTGTTATGTAACAAGGAAGTGACTGTAAACGTATGTAATGACCTACTGGAACTGGAAGATCCGCATCATAAATCGTTAGAAATTACATTACACGTTACTAAGGAGAATTTGTTAGAAAATAGCGCTAGGCTCAAATATTATTATGACAAGGCTAATTATGAAACCATCAAATCTTCTTTAAAAGCTGTCGATTGGAAGGTTTGTTTAAAAAATATTACACTAAATGATGCCACTAATATATTCTATAGTTATGTATGATCTGCGCGATAAGTATATCCCCCATAAATTAATTCCCACTTCGACTTTCCCAGCTTGGTACAGCGCTCCCTTAAAAAAATATTAAAAGAGAAGCATAAATATTTAAAAAAACACCAAATATATGGTAATAGTAGTGACTACGATACTTTCTGTTTACTTCGTGAACGCGCTAAAAATTGGAGCATGAGTGCTATAAGAATTATAAGCAACATTCAGAAAATTCAATAATTAGCGATCCAAATTTGTTTGGTCATTTATTAAATCGAATAAACGTGGTCATAGTTCACTACCTTCGACACTATAATAGTAGCGAATCTGCTAACACTGGAGAAGGAACTGCCAATCTTTTTGCATCCTATTTCCACTCTACCTTCCGTCCCTCAACCTCTCAATGTACTCAATCTCCTTCGGATAACTTAATTGTTAGCTATACATCCAACCATATTAGTGACATTGAGGTGAATGCTGATACAGTTTATAAACTGTTAAAAACTCTCTTTATGACTAAAGGCCTGGGACCTGATAAAATCGTACCCAAATGTATGGTTGCCTGTGGATAGTGTTTAACTGAACCTCTCGTTATTCTTTTTAAACGTTCTATTTCTGAAGGAAATGTACCCAAAATCTGGAAATTCGCGTTCATCTCTCTAAATTGTGTATTTTTACCAAAATATTTGAACGAATAATATATACTCAAGTTTATACGACGGTTTCTCCAACATTTATACCTGAGCAACACGGTTTTTCTTTAAATGCGATCAACACTATCTAATCTAATCTGTTTCACAGACTTTATAACTTCAGGTATGGACTCTGGGGGGCAAGTTGATACTATTTTTATCGACTACAGCAAAGCAGTTGACCGCATTGATCATCAAATATTATTATAATATCAGCCTATACTGCCCACTGCTGAAATAAAACTATTTTACGGATTTTATCGCGGTTTTTTTTTTTTTTTTTTTTTTTTAGTTCCCGATGTTTCGAGTGCTTTGCAGCACCCATGGTCACGGGAGGGACTGAGGTGTTATACGTCCAAAAGGCATAGTTGTTCCGGGGTACCCTCAAACTTCTTAATTATTTTAGTTATTGTTGGTCCGATCTACGCAGAATGAGCTCACGGTGTCTTGAGGTCTTGCAGTGTTATGCTTGATTTTGGATTTGATTATATTAATTACCGGATCCCAAGACGATGGAAGCACCCAGCCATCTTCTCTATTGAAATTAGGATGTTTTTTAATTTCAATAGCCTCGCAAAACATCCTTGGTAGGAATCGGTGTTCTTTCACGAGGATTTGTGGTCTATCAAATCTGATGTTATGGCGGATGCAGTCAAGGACATGTTCACAGACTGCAGACTTCTTTGAGCGACGGTGTTTTAGGTCAGCTATGTGTTCTTTAACCCGAGTTTTTACCGGTCTTTTTGTTTGTCCTATATAAAAGAGACCACATTCTCAATCAAGCTTGTAAACTCCTGC
This sequence comes from Phalera bucephala, assembly GCA_905147815.2. Taxonomy (NCBI): domain Eukaryota; kingdom Metazoa; phylum Arthropoda; class Insecta; order Lepidoptera; family Notodontidae; genus Phalera; species Phalera bucephala. Next base: position 987,225 of record LR990621.1, on the reverse strand, counting down.
ATCTTGTAGAGGGATCTGACACTTGACAGATGGTAAAAATTGACTGATCTTCTTCGGCGGCTTATAAAATGTTTTAATCGAAGCACGCTTCAAGATGTAGCCAATCTTGTCCGTGACTCCTCTCATGTAAGGTAGTACAGCAGGGAGACGCTCAACTGTGGCTGATTACACTCGGTCACTGTGACGTTGGGTTGGGACTCGAAGCTTATTGTCGTGCAGGACTTGCTTGACATGTTGAAGCTCGGCAGCCAGATGTTTCTTGTCACAGATCCCTTGTGCTCTCTGAAACAAAGATTTACCCACGGTAGCTAACTGTGTTGGATGGTGGTGAGATTCACCGTTTAAGTACCTATCAGTATGGGTCTTTTTTCGATAAACCGTATGGCTTAAGGTGTTGTTGGGGTTACGAATTACTAACACATCTAGGAAAGCTAGGGAATTGTTTGCCTCCAACTCCATTGTAAACTGAATTTTAGGGTTAATGGAGTTAAGATGATTTAGGAATACATGAATTTTGTCACATGGTAATATTGTGAAAGTATCATCTACGTACCGCTTGTAGAAACTTAGCTTTACAGGTGAGGTACGAAGGGCTGTCTCCTCAAAGTCTTCCATAAATATATCAGCAACAATGGGAGATACAGGGGAGCCCATCGCTACGCCATCTACTTGCTTGTAGAACTGCTCCTTCCACAATAAGTAGCCAGATGTAAGGCAGTGTCTCAATAGTTCTAGGTATTCCGCTGGCATGTTGTTCTCCGCTATTTTCCTTTTTACAATTTCGACACAGTCTTGTACAGGTAGGCATGTGAATAGTGACTGGACATCGAAACTGACCATAGTTTCATTGTCAGTAAGATGTAGATTTTTGATCTCACTAACAAAATGAATCCTTAACATGTGCTCTTGTGTGTCCTTTGAGTGCCGAGAGCACTTTCGCTACGTGCTGAGCCAATCTGTAGGTTGGTGTGTCGATTTGGCTAACGATTGGACGTAGGGGAGCATTCGGTTTATGTATTTTTGGGAGCCCATACAACTGTGGCGGTTTTGCGCACGAAGGTTTTAGCGATTTGACGTCCAGATTCAATGTTTCGGAGTACTTCTTTATTAAATCACTCGTTTGTTTTAATATATTGGTGGTTGGGTCTGTCTTGACCTTTTTGTATGTATTTTCATTCAATAGAAGTTCTTGTATTTTGACATTGTAATCAGACGTATCCATAATGACCGTAGCATTTCCTTTATCCGCGAGGAGAATAGTAACATCCTTTCTATTGCGTAAGGTTTTCAACGCTAAATATTGATTTCTAGGAAGATTTAGTTTGGGCACTGAACTTCGACGTAACATGGATGAGACATCCTGACGTATTGCCTCCGAATCTTCCCTTCCTATGCTATTTTTGGATAGGACGTCTTCAACGGCGCTGATAATTTCCTCATACGGTATCCTTCGAGGTGTTACAGCATAATTTAAACTTTTAGATAGGACCTTTACGATGTTTTCATCCAATGTTTGTTTTGACAGATTGATGACTGCGCGTGATTCGTTGTCTATGGTGCACGGTTGCGTTTCGTTACACCGTAATGATTTGTTCTTGACATTTGATTTAGTTGTTAATTTATTATATTTAGATGGTTCACGCTTATTTAAGATATCAATGCATTTATTAAAATCAAATGTAGTTAACACTGTATTTAGTTCATTGGATGAAATTTCTATATTTCTGCTGAGGTGGTGTAGATCGGAACGGGTTTGATGAATCACCGTCCGTAACCACCGAAAGTCCGTAACCGTCGTGAAAGTACACCGATTCCTACCAAGGATGTTTGCGAGGCTATTGAAATTAAAAAAACATCCTAATTTCAATAGAGAAGATGGCTGGGTGCTTCCATCGTCTTGGGATCCGGTAATTAATATAATCAAATCCAAAACCAAGCATAACACTGCAAGACCTCAAGACACCGTGAGCTCATTCTGCGTAGATCGGACCAACAACAATAAAAATAATTAAGAAGTTTGAGGGTACCCCGGAACAACTATGCCTTTTGGACGTCTAACACCTCAGTCCCTCCCGTGACCATGGGTGCTGCAAAGCACTCGAAACGTCGGGAACTAAAAATAAAAAAAAATAAACCGCGATAAAATCCGTAAAATAGTTTTATTTCATTTTTCAACCCCCTTGAAAACTGGGGGTCCACCGTACGGGTTGCCAAAGTACGGTTTGGGAGCGAGCGAGAGCGATAAGTGAGGTATCTTAGAGTAAGTTTTATTTCCGGCCCTAAAAACCATTACCTCACTTTTTCTGGCATTGTATTTGAGCCCATGAGCCACCGCATATGACTTGCAGATAGAGAGAAGCCTCCTCATAGCAATAATGGATGGACTTAACAACACCATGTCATCAGCGTATGAAATGTTATAAACACAGACCCCATGAACATGACATCCGACATTGGTGTTGCTTAATTCTTGCATCAATCCGTTAATGTATAGGTTGAAAAGGCGGGGCAAACTTAACCTCCCCTGCCTCACTCCGCAATCAAACCGAAACACTTCCGAATGGAAGCCCATCCATTATACACTGTTCATTTGGCCTTTGTACCAATACCTATACAAGTTAATTACCTCCTGCGGTACTGAGGTTTCGAATTGTGGCTTATGCCACAACTTGTCATAACAGACAAGATCGAATGCCTTCGACAAATCCAAGAAGTCTTCTTATGTATATAATTTTGAGCAGTCTGCTTAAGGCCCTGAAGCCGAACTGACCGCCGTGCAGTTCTACGTGCCTCTCCAAATGCTTATCAAGCAGACTGTCCAACACTTTAGCTATGACCGTTGCCAGTGAGATAGGTCTGTAATTCGAAACGTCGGAGACATCCCCAGTTTTCTTCTTGATAAAGGGCACTACTAACGTATACATTAGATCTTCAGGTAGGTAACAATGACTCATACATAAGTTGAACAATAACGAGAGGACTCACGGCAAGTTTACTCCAGCGTATTTCAGGTGTTCAATGCTGAGGCCATCGTGTCCAGGTGACTTACCTTTAACCATGTTGTTAATGGTTAAAGCTATCTCTTTGGCTGAGAATCTGGTCTTAATGTCCCCAACACTGACACCAGCATCGATCACCCGCCAAGCTATCGCAGAAAAGGGTTCAACCTTAAAGTGCTCTCGGAAAGCGTTGGCTGTGGCCTTCGGCTCGGTCGCGCCCGCAACACTCACAGGGGAACTCGATTTAGGGCTTAATTTATTGGTCCACTTCCAAAAAGCACTAAAATTTTTACCAGAATGATTTTTAGATATTATATCCATTTTCACTGCCTCGTTGGTCTTGTGGCAAAGCGCATCGCTTTGTGATCACGAGGTCCTGGGTTCAAATCCCAGGTCGGGCAAGTGTAGTTTTTCTAACAAAAAACTTCCCAGTACGAGTCCGCAGTCTGGAATTGTGCCCGGTGTATGGCCTTAGGCTCGCCCCCTATTACATGGGACCTAACATCGTCGGCGAAACGTGGGTGTACTCAGTACACCTCTGCCACCCCCGCTGGGGAATATAGGCGTGACGTTGTTGTTTTTTTTTTGATATGTTTTTGATTATCTTGACAAAACTTCAATTTATTTTTAAACAACTTACTTGTATTACACATACTGTTACTTGTATTATAAACAAGTCCAGACTTAGGTGTACCTTGTAATAACCACGTTTGATAGGAGATTCGAGCCTCTCTGTGAGCACCACGGACATGTTTGTTCCAGCCCGTTATGTACTTTCTACCACCGCGCCCAACAGGCTCATCAAGATAGGAATGTTTAGTGCCTTCTTTTAAAATACGTATTAGGCTGCTATACAGTTTATCTATCAACACATGATGCCGAGGGTCCGAACATGTACAATCTGCGCAGTTAGAAAATTCAACTGGAAGGTTGTTAACCTAGAGTGACAATAACTTCTATAGTCATCAGTCTGCTTTACATTCCTTTCTCCCCAATTAATTTTGTTACATGTAAATGGACGAGATACTAATTTGGGTACAATTAACTCAATATCAATTTCAGTTGATAGTGGAATGTGGTCAGACTGATAAGCGTCATACATAACTACCGCACTCGATACTAGTGATCTCGCCGCAGTACTCACGCCATAGTGGTCCAGACAGCTAAGTGCACCGTTAGCCTCACTCTTAAAAGAGAATGTGTCCGCCGGCAGCACCTCCAAGTCAACACAAGACCACGACTAATCAGCACAAACACTTAGTAGTTCGTTTGCAAAACGTACACCAGGTTGAGCATTAAAGTCACCTAATATAAATACACTTTCCACCCCAACGGACTCAGTAATCGCTATTATCTCTCTTAGGCAGCTCATAAAGGAAACAAGATTTTTAGCCGAATTGGTAGGCATATACACTGAAAAAACTAAACAATTCGCCTGCTCCACCTTAATTGCCACAATACGTTTACTATTACACTGTATTATCGAAACGGAAGAGAATGCGTTCTTTCTCCATAACAGATGTATCAACGGCTGATTTGCCTGTATACGAAAACTCGTTGTGTAAACTTCCTAGATAAGGGACATCATGTGGTAAAAGCCAAGTTTTCTGTAGCGCTATAATATCAGAATTGTTACTTAAGCGCCTCACACAGTCCGCAGAGCGCACGATATTTTTACAGTTAAATGTTGTAAGAATTACATTGCCTTTTATGTGTTCTGCCATTATGTATTCATATTACTATTCTCTCTATTCAATATTTCTTTTCTATTTCACATTTAATTGTTAAAATAAACAAAACTACGAAAAGAGACCCCATCTGGCCATAAGCTGTCGTCTACAAACAAGCTAAGGTTTTGTTGTGGTACAAGAACTTTGTAGGCATTATAACTTTTTATTTTCTTAACTGTCACTGTTATCCGAGTTGTCGATACAATATAATTAATAATATCGTCTTCCGAAGTCTCTTTATTAACATTGGTTATGAAAAGCGGTATCTTATAATCCGCTGCTCTAAATTTATTATCTTCATTTAAGGCAGCTTTCCCTCTGCTTCCCGCAAAACGATATTTAAATTTGTTTCGTTGAACAAGTGTCCATTCGTTTTCACTTGACTATTATTCTGTGGGTGGTTACCGCTCCCGCTTACCGCTTGTGTGTCAGACCGCGCCGATGTTGTTTGCACCATAACCGTTGTTGGGCTACGCGGTATCTCTGAACTATGAACAGTGTCTTGTGAGAGTGGGACAGACAAGCTGGCTGACAAGGCTTTCCATTACCGGTCGCTCGGTCCACTGATGATTCAATTTGTAAATGGCCTACTAATTAAGGTAGGGCACACGCACCGCCGTGATTTGTTTTGCTACCACCGCCTCTTATGTTATATTTATTTGGAGACAGTAAATCCGAAGAACAGTAGCCTTGTTTTTTAAATTCTTCGAATTGCTCAACGGTTACGTATGATTCTTTCACTGCTTGGAGATCATGTTTCAACAGTAAAAGATCCTTTAAGAGCTTAGTAGCATCTATATGATTAAAAGTGACCGGCGGAAGATTTGCAGGTCCTTCACAACAAAAATCGGCACCTCCTCGGAATCTGTTTCATTAAATAAACTTATAACATCATACAAATTTCTTTGCAATTTCCCTTCCTTACTTCGTGAAATTTTTCGCCTTGACGTGGTGATCGAGACAAAAAGCACTTTTGGCAGCTTCTATATCCTTGTCGGTGAACGTTGTGGTGCACAATCTCACTCAACTCTCTTCATCCATTACATGCAGTTTATTTTGGATGAAAGTCAGTACTTCGCATATAACTAAATTGCAATTATTACACTTAAGTACTTGAGGAGTCATTTCGCTAAATATGTAGGTTAAATGCTGATTCCCACTTGACAGAGTTACCCCAAAAAATTATTGTGTATTTTAATATAGACGCCACATATGCATGGTAAGCTGCATAACAGTCGCAATGCTAACAATTTTAAAGAGCTTATATAACATATAAAAATATTTGTTTAGTTTTGTGCATACTGATTCTACTTGTGCTTTCCAGTTAAGGTTGCAATCAACAAGTAGTCCCAAAAACTTTACCACTTCTACTTCTATAATTTTTGTTAATGAGTAGTAAATTTCTATTGGTGCGGGTTTGGTCCTATTTTGAAAAAGCAAAAAGATTAAAATTTATTAACAAATTGTTTGCTTCTAACCAGTTTACTATAGCTAATATTGAGGTATTAATGTCATGTTCTAGTGACGCATAGTCCTTGTTAGCAAATATAGCTGTACTGTCATCTGCAAATAGCACAATAGGACATGATACTAGTGTTGTAAGAAATGAGCTCTGAGTCGAGCGCTCGAACCCCGAGTCGAAGCTCGCGAGCTTTCAAACCTCCAGCTTTAAAGGCTCGCGAGCCGTTAGGACTCGGCTCTTAAAGGTTCGAGTCGAAGCTTGAGCCGTCAATTTTGCCTATACTAATACAACCTACCAACCAAATAAAGAACTAATTATACAACCTGATATTTTGATTTTTCGTACGATTAGCCAAATATTGTACTAAATGAATATTTTTATCTATATCTATCACCACGCTAAATACGTTGCGGGGTAAGCAGAGAATGTTAATGTTACGACTTAAATACACCCCGACATCTCGTAAACCCTTTATCCTGCTAATCTAGTGTTATGTATATCAATGTTGGCGCGCAACTAAACTACGACTGGTTGCCGAATGTAGGTACCCTTGCGCGAGCGCAACCGGCAAGCCGGTCGGGGCCTCAGCATAGTGAACAGAGAAACAACTCCCTAAGGCCGTCTATTATATTTACCTGTTCTTAAAGGGCTATTCGACGAGGAAATAAATATTACTGAAAACATAGGTAAATGTTTAACTAGTTACAAGTTATAAGTATATATTGTAAGTAAATAACGCAATATTTGATAATTGCTTCACGAATTCCAAACAAAAACCAAATTACAAAATTTAAAGTTTTGTACCCTTTTTTAAATACTTTTATACCTTAATTAACAATGAAACTTGTATATAAATGTGTGCGTAATGAGAAATACATTTTAGAAATGCATTTGATTTGTCACAGCGTATGCTGCGCATGTTGTAAAGCATATATCACACGTGCCGGAGCGTCCGCTTTTCGAATCTGTTTCTCTGTAATATACGAGGAGGGATCAAAAAGTATTGAGAATGAGACAGAATATAATGACTATTGATAACTTAATAATTTATTTTTCTACATAGTTTCCGAGTCTCTCTACACACCGAGTCCAGCGCTTTTCCAAGGCTTCAATCGCTTTCACAAAAAAACTTTTGTCTTGGTCCTGCAAAAAGCTCTCCACGGCATCCATCACCTCGTTATCGTCTTCGTACCTGTTTCCCCTTAAGTATTTTTTCAATTTGGGGAACAGATAAAAATCGCTAGCCGTCAGATCTGGTGAATAAGGGGGATGGTCAACCAATTCGAAGCCAGCTTGCTGAATGGCAGCCATCGCAACTGCCGACCTGTGCGCGGGTGCGTTGTCGTGATGAAATAGCACGCCCCTTCGAAGTTTCCCTCTCCTTTTCTCTTTGATGGCATTCCTTAACTTGGGAATGAAAGCTGCATAATATTGGCCTGTAATCGTGGTTTCACGCTCCAGGTAATCAATCAACAATATTCCTTCTGAGTCCCAAAATATTGAGACCACGACACGAAACGTCTTCGGGGTCGGTGATGATGGCCGTTTCCATTGCGAAGATTGCTGTTTTGTCTCGGGATCAAAATGATGGACCCATGTTTCGTCCATTGTTACGAAACGAGACAAAAAGTGTTCCGAATCTTCTTGAAACTTGTCCAACAATATCTTCGAAATGTCAAGTCGATTTTGTTTCTGACCGTCGGTTAACATTCTCGGCACCCATCTTGCGGAGACTTTTCTCATATTCAAAGATTGTTTCAATATGGATTGAATACTTCCATATGAAATGCCCGTTTCTTGAATTAAGTGTCGGATGGTAACTCTTCGATCGCTCAATACAATTTTCTCGACTTTCGCAACGTTTTCTTGGGTGACGGACGTCGATGGACGGCCGCAACCATGTTCGTGTTCCGTGCTCGTTCTCCCTACTCGAAATTGAGAAGCCCACCTTGCGACAGTGGAATACGGCGAAACAGACTCTCCTAATGTTGCTTCCAAATCGCAATGAATCTCTTGCGTCGTTAACTTTTTAAAACAGAGGTGTTTAATAACGGCTCGCACTTCGTTTTTCTCCATTTTCGAGAACACGTTCCGACACGAAGCATACAAATGACTACATTCAGAAAAAAACAAAAGAGAATCGAAGATTTTTTTTTCATTAATATTACAAATATGTCAGAGCTATGCCTGCCAGTATTTTTTTTGCCAATTAGTTTGTCGTTCTCACTACTTTTTGATCCCTCCTAGTATATTGGTGGTCTCAGTGACGTATTCCGCGTTAGTAAAATAAGGAGGTATTAGATAATTAAAATCTTATAAGGTACTGCAAATGCAAGGATACGAAAAACATCTAGGTTTTTGAAACATACAAAAAGACAACAGTGAGGTTGGATGTATGGATTTTTGTATAAAAACTAGGATTTTTGTATTTACGTAAAAACTAAGGGATTTGGACGAATGGTCGCTTTCTTTTAATGTTAATGACTGTAGAAAGTCCACTTGGCTATAAGAACTTTAATAAGCAACCAAGGATGGGGTTCTTCTATAATATTTAACTAAATATTGTAAACACTAAATAGGAGGAGTCTATTTGGAAAAAAACCTGGAATTCTGTACTCTCTGCCTACCCCGCAAGAGATGCGTGATAATAAAGGTAAATAGACAGACGAAATAACATTTTCAGTTTAATAATATATAAAAAAAGGTTTTTAAAAGATTATTAACGTTTATTTAATGTCGTAATTTTTAGTTTCAGACGTTGATTATTATTCTATAATAATATCTTTATTTGTGCATATTTATTTGTTCAGTATTAAATTTTATAATTATTTTATTTATTCAAATTCTTATTTAAAAAAAATAAGGTATGCCCAAACACGATGGTGTTTCGTGTGACGGTTGTCATCAGACCCTGGACATAATTTGGGTCCAAAATACTTGTCAATATAATGTAAACGAGTCCAAACACGACCGTGTCATTTTGAGTAGTTCCGTTGAATACCTTCCGGCTCTATTATCAGACACTGGACATCATGTGGGGACTAAAGTACTTATTAAGACAAATTTAACGAGCCCGATAGCGACGAGGTTATGTTATGTAGTTAGGTTGTACCGTTGTCACCTCCTGGCGCCTTCATCAGACTCTGGACATAATCATCTGAGGCTAAAGTATTTGTTAGGACAAATCCTGCGAGCCCAAACACGACGGAGCTATGTCAAGTAGTTGGGTAGTTTTGTTGAACACCTTCGGGCTCCATCATCAGACCCTGGACATAACCTCAGTCGAAAGTTCTTATGAAGACAAGTTAAATGACCCCAAACACGACGGGGCAATGTTGAGTAGTTGCGGAGTTCCGTTAATCACTTTTCGGCTCCATCATCAGACCCTGAACATCATCTGGGTCTAAAGCACTTATAATAATGTTAGCCCTGTTAAGAAACTGTCCCACTGTTGGGCACGGTCCTCCTGTCAAACTGAGAGGGTTTAGGCCATAGTCCACCACGTTGGCCCAGTGCGGGTTGGCGAACTTCACACACCTTTGAGAAACTCTTAGGCATGCAGGTTTCCTCACGATGTTTTCCTTCAGCGTTAAAGCAAGTGATAATTAATTTTTAATACGCACATGCTTTCGAAAAGACAGTGTTGCGTGCCTGGGTTTGAACCCGAAACCTTTGACATTGCAGTCTAACGGTCTAACCACTACGCTATCACTAAAATAGTACTTGCCAAAACACAAACGAGCCCACACGCCATGGGGCTTTGTTGAGTCATTGGGTAGTTCTGATGGCCATATTCCGGCTCCATCATGTGACCTTAAACACCATCTCGGTATATGGTACTCGTAAAGACAAATCAAACGAACCCAAACATGACTATGTTTTACAAAAGACGTGACCATTAGACCAGCACCATAACACCGTGTTAGTGGTATTTCGTTTTACTTGTTTCAAACATGTTTCGAAATGATTAATTCCCGAACTCATTAAAATCGGTAGAAATTACGAGAACATTGATTGACCCTTTCTACATACCTATTGCTTTACGGCCCTCGACTTTAAACTCTGAGCGGAGTCTTTTTTCATAGTAACTACCGTGAATCTTGTTAACAGAGCTCGTTTAAAGCTGGAACATCCGAGCCTTGTAGCTTCGAGGTTCGAGCCGCGGCTTGAGCCTTGTAGCCGGCGCTCGAGTTTCGAATCGAGGTCTTTATAGAAAGCTCGAGTCGAAGCTCAAGCTTTCTATGGATGCGCGAGCTCTCAACGACTTTAAGGCTCGGAAGCTCGAGCTTTCTGACAACACTACATGATACTGCTCTTGGGATGTCATTAATATAAATTAAAAACAACAGCTTCTTTTAAGTCCATGTATAAGGCGCACACAGGTGTTATACTGTCAATGTTACTTATAACTTTCTCTAAAAAAATACAAATAGCAATGTTTTTACGTTTTCGGAATCCTGTTTGTTCTTCATTTAAAATGTTATACTTTTCTAAATATTCGTATAGACTCTTGTAGATTTTATTTTCAAAGATTTTGGAAAATATTGGTATTAAAACTACCGATCTGTAAAATGACATGCTTTTCTTATTGTCTTTTTTAAATATCAATTTAATTAGAGTCTTTTTGAGACTCGAGGGAAAATGGCCATTTTGTATGCAGAGATTAAGTAAATAGCACAAGACGGGAGATATAACTTTGTTGACACTTTTTATAAAATATCAAATTTCATCAAAACCAGTCCTATGCGTATTTTTAAGTGACATAATTACTTTAGAGCAGCTGGTGGTGTAACTGGTTTCATGAATATTGAATTTGAAATTTTCAATAGATATTTGGAGTTCGTATTTTTAGGTTTTATGGGTTCAATTTGATCAATAAAAAAATTATTAAAATCATTTGCAATATCATGTGGCTTGGTAATAATTTTCCCTGCAATATTCATTTCTGTAATGTATTCCTTTGGCGAGTTAGATTTAGACTTATTTATGATATCCCAGCAAGCCCTTGATTTATTAGCAGCAGATGTTATGTGGTAATCGTTTTGAGACTTTTTAATGAGTTTAATTATTCTATTGAGCCGTTTGGAATACTTTTTAAAGTTGTTTTTATCTCCGAGAGATTTAGATTTACGATACTTCCATAGTAAAGTTTGCTTTTACTTGGAACAAATTTTAATGCCGTTACTTATCCATTTTACATGTTTTTTTACGGAATTTTTGATTCTTCTAATGGGAAAACACAGATTGTAAAGAAGAGAGAAAAGTTCATGAAACTGTGAAACTGCACATTCCGGATCCTCACTTTCATATATGCCACTGAACTTCAAGGAGCTAAGAGTGTCATTAAATTTGGCTATGTTCTCAAAGCAGTAGTGTCTTCGTTCAATAAACCAGTAGAAAATTTGAAAGTTGTGTTTAACCGGAAATCTAAATAATTGTGCTGTGTGATCAGATAAAGCGAGCTCCATCACATCATCAGCCTTACACCCATTTATAATAATAATAATAATTTATTTAATTCAGGCAACAGAAATTGACAAAAATATCAAACAACTTACTGGCCCATAGAATATATACCTTACAGACTAACATACATACAAAAATATAATAAAACTTATAAACTAAGACACATGTGTTGACGGCGACATGTTGCGCTGAGCAGGGGCGTCTCGTAATCTTCCACGAAATCTCCTGAAGATGACACCCTTCGGCCAGAACTCCTCGCTTATGAAGGTCTCCAGCTTGGCGGTGGGCACTCACATAATAAAGGAATTGAATGTCGTATTGTTATTAGAGTTCAGCTTTTCGGCCCTCGGAGCGTAGAAGGTCTTCTTACGGGCGTACTCCTCAATGTGCTCGACTTTAGTGGTGTAGTATAGCCGAGACACGTACAGCAGTGCTAACTTAGCACTGCTGAGGCTTCTTCTTCTTCTCCACCTTATTGAAGCCTTCCTCATTAACTTGACCTCTCGTACGGGCCTTCCCGGTTGTCATCACTGGCGCGCGGGTAGCGGCGGCGGCGTAATCACAACGAGAAGTAGTCGTGTTTACATTTGACGTCACCGGCGGGGCTGCGGAACTGGTGGCGGGGCGCGGTGTGCTGCGGGTGGCGGGACGCGATTTGCTGCGGGCGGCGGGGTGCGGGGCATCACACGGGGCCGTAGCAACATCCGGCCGGCCGTAGGGGCCGGCGATGCATCGGCCGACTCAAAACTGCCGACGGATGCATTAGTTCGTTTCCGAAGCCTCCAACCTGAATGTAACCTCGGCCAGGCTAGACTTCAGGGTGTTAATGTCCTTCAGCAGCCTGGTGACGTCGGCGTGGTCGAATGTGATGGGCGGCAGCTGCTTCGCCACGAAGGCAGGCACGTCGTCGGTATCGGTCTCCTTCAGCAGGGTAATGATGTCTTGGAGACTTCTCTTGCCCTTTTCGTCCCTCCTGCGGGTCGGCATGCGATCGCTCATCCCGAGCGATTGGTACAGCAGCACCTTCGCGCTGCAAATTTCTTCATGTTTTAAGTTAGTCTTGCAAATCTGCATGATGCTAACTTCATCCATCGTGTCTATGGCGTGCTGTAGAAACGCCAAGACTTCGTTGGCTATCAGCTTTTCAGAACTCATAGCGGTGATCACGTGTAACGGCCGCGCTTTATATTAGTAATGATGTGATCAATGCAAGTGCTACTTATCAAACGCGTTGGTACCTCTATTACTGTTTTTAAATTAAACTCTTCTAGCATGTGTTTGAAGGTTGTTGAATTTGTTGTATTTTTAAGGTATTTTATATTTAAATCCCCACATATTACTATGTTCTTACCCTTATATGGCATAGAATACTATTGAGTTTATCAAAGAAACAATCAATATCCTCATAATTGTTGTTTGGGGGTCTGTAGATGCAAATTATTTTTTCCATTTAGGTCTCCCATATCCCACAACAACATGTAGATGGAATAAGAAAATATAAAAATACTATTTTAAAACGATTACTCAACCGTGGAGTTTCTTGCCCTTCTTCTCCACAGGAATGACATTTCGAAGTGGTGGTTGAGTCTGTACAGGACACGTACAGGATCCAAGACTCGCGATCTAAGATCGTTTAAATAAAAGACCTCAAATCAAACCGAAGAGATGTAATTAAGTATTTCCTGCATCATATTGTTTTAACAAAAATGAAACCATATCGTGTTTTAAAACTATTGTAGCGCCATCTATCGGAAACTTTAACAAGCTTACACAGAGTGTTACTTTTCTGACGATTCATAAATACTGTAATGGTTTACATGAATAAAAAAAAATATTTTCATTCTATTATTATCTTATAATCTAAAAGCTCCATCGCGCACAACGCCAACATTTTGAATTGAGAACAGTGATATTTCATCCAAAGCACTAAATTTATATCCCTGAGTAGTAAGTATACAGGATCTACCATGCCTGTTTTTTCTAGTACACGCTGATGGAATGATGTATAATGGTAAGTTAACGGAATTTAAATCATGGAATGTCATGCTGTGCTCAGTAATACAAAGTACAGCCAAGGTAATATCTTTTTTCTGTTAATGTATCAAGATATCCGGAGAGGAGATCTAGTTTACCCAAGAGCCCGTTTATATTTTGATGAAGAACGCTGACATATTTACGACCGTAAAAACTTTTCTGGTACTTCTAGTATTTTGTCTATCATTACACTATTAATAATTTTATTCACATGGTTAAACTCGTCATTTTTTATTATAAGGGAATCATCATCCGCGTTAATATAATATGTATCGATTTCTTCAATTATATTCACTAGGTCTGTTAACATAACACAGAAACCATTATAATTTAGTGCCATACCGCTGACAATACATATCATAGGTGTAGGAAAGGTTCAGGTTCGAGTCCAAAATGTATGCATATTGATGAGTATCTATATCCAAATATAACAAATTATTAAATAGTTCAATTCTATTGTTATACAATAAACTATGGCAATTAATTTTAAATATCGGTAAACATATAATTATATTTGTACTCTTAATTGGCATAATTTGGTTTCTTATATGTAAGACTAATTGTACGGTTTCGTACATATAATTTTGTTTGTACAGCATGATTAATCAGTGTGCTCATTACTTTACTACGCGAAACTCGTGTCAACACTCAACGTTTTTTGTTTACTTTAGTTAACTTACCTTAACTGTTTAACTATGAATTGTGGACTGGATAATAAACTATTTTACAAGATTATCAGGCGTTTAAGTACAACTCGACGAAACTAACACTCTTAAGTGTAGATATCAAACCAAACTCCACACTCATTCTACGTAATTGTTTGTCGTTGTAAAGTCATGTTCTCCTATAAATATAATGCAATATTTCAATTCCGTAAGTTCTCTTGTTTGTCCCTTTATTCCGTTTAGTATTTGTTCTATTCCACATTTTGGTTTTCTATAATAACATATATCGTATTTATCAAAGTAGGTCTCTTTGGTAATTGTGTGTAATTTATTATTAGTTTAACTGCTCAAAATAGGTAAATTGTTTCATTTCTTTTTTTTGTGTGTTTTCTGAGTTGGGATCTTGCAGAGGTGGAGGTACGTCTCTACGTTGAGCAGGGCATGGAAATAACGATTTTAGTTGCCTCTCTCGGTTAAAAAAACAGCTAACTATGAAGATTCAGTCCAATAACTTGGGTATTAAACAAAATTTTTATAACGTAGCTTGGTGAAATACCAACGACGCCTCTTGATCTAGCGCAGGTTATTCGTATCATTCGATCGAATTGACGCGGGCTTGATCCCCATACGAAACGAATCTTTGTATGACCCATTATTTGATTTGGTTTGGGTGTTTGTGTATGTAAAATTGATGAGTGACCTTGTTAGTGAAAGTACCTGCGGTATAGAAACAAATCCCAGTGAGAGGCAAGAATCTTACACAACAAATGCAATGCATATTATGCGTGACAATGTTAACGTATGTAATTAGAGATCTCCTTAAATACTGGTGATGCGGGATGAAGGACCTACTATGGTGTGGAAGAATGAAAGTCGCTGGTAAGTCCGGCTCGAATGAGACCAGAACTTATGGCGACTGCGGATGGAGAATATGATGGAAATGTGGGTGGACTGTATGTGATGCAGCGTGCGGGAATGCAAGAAAAAATGAAAGGATGCGAGTAGTCTAGAAGTAGCTGAAGAGTATGCGATGCGAAGGGATATAAAAGGTTCTTGCAATGGAAGATGCCAGAAAGGAGGGTCGTACACACACATAAACCATCAAACGGCAATCAAAGCATATGCACTTACCGGTCAGTCAAGTCCCCAGCTCCACGCAATGCAAGCGGGCGGTGTCGGCAGCACGAAGAACGAAGCACTCACTCACAGCATAAGCGTTTAAGCGGGATAAGAAGGTCTCACGAGGAGACGTGGATAAAGTCAAAACGCGGTAATCGTTGAACCGAACCGACGCACTCGGTCCGTAGTAGATCTTGCGATAGCTCCAATGCGGCTCCCTTTTGCGACTTTCTTATGGGACTGCCTATTTGCGACTCATTTATGCGACTGCCTATTTGCGACTGATTTCGTTTTGTTCTCGAACTTGATTCAGCGATCGGGTCACTAGGAGAGCTAGCGCCCCTATGGAGCCAATACAACATCACGGTTCGCACATGATGCCATAGATGGCGCGTTTGCAAGTTCTAGCGTGCCAAAAACGGCCTAAACAAATACCTTCAAAATATTACAAACTCAATGTAAAATAAAAATAATGTTTCTAATGGAAATAAAACGGATTTTTTGCTAATTAAGAGGGCTAAATAAAGCGATGAAATATTAAGCTTCATCGGAATGATATTTCATTAGCTAATGTAATCTTCATTACTTCGTACAGTCAGCGACACAATTCAATTAACAGAAATAAATTTCCACAAATTGTAGACACCTTAAGCATCTGAAGTCGCTAATCAGCTCCGGCAACGTATTTCGGTAAGCATGTTAATTTTACAAATATTGGTGAACATCTTAGTGATAAATCTACTGAACACGTACGTATTACAAAATTCGGTAAACTTTTATAAAATGTAAATTCTAGCCAGTGTTTACGGAATTTTGTTGAATTGACGCGTTCAGGTTATTTTGTCACACTTCTTACATAATAAGGGGTTTTATTATAATTATTTTTTCAGATTTGGGTTTCAGTTTGGGGCACTGTTTATAAATAATATTGAATAAAATCATAAAAAGTAACCAATTTCATATTTAATTTATTTACCTAGACTGATTAGAGATATGAAGAATAGAGAATTAGGCAAAACAAAAGTTTGTGTGAGGTGAGTTTAAGCGAAAAAGTATTCCATTTTGACATATGAATAATTCCAATTAAGAAAAGGACAAAGGTGTATGCCATGGTGACAGGGCGTATGGTGTCTGCGACTCATCATTCAAATTTACGTCGTTAAAACCAAAGATGTAGTATTAGTACTGATTAATATGATAATTAGCGATTCGTATGCATTAAAACTACTGAATTCATATCCAACATATGAATTTAGTTGTTTTAATAGGTATTTATTTTTAAGCTATGTACAGATTATTTTCCAGAAAAACCAAGGAAACGTATATACGTTTATAAATTTCTGAACAAAAAGTGATAAGTGTTGACAATGCATAAGACTTGATTTTTTCGGTTGGTATATCGTGTGTGTGTGAATGATCTACGCTGTTGGCCGTGAGGCCTTTACGGTTTTACGGAACAAGAGGTCGAGCGTGCAACCACTACGCTCGAGCCAGAAGGGCAAGGGGTAACTAGCTCAAGGGCGCCTCAAGGAGGAACGGCCTCGGCTTGGGCAGTCGCTATGGGGAAGGGCTATACTAGGTTTCTCGCCGTGGTGTGGTGCACCGGCCGGCGGGCAAGGGATTCTTCCTCGCCGGCGAGGTCGGTGTCTGATCCTGTGTGCGGTATTTGTGTCCGAAAGAAGAGGTGCAAGGGCATCGAGAGGGTCGGTGAGAATATGCCGCGGACGGCGGTACGGGCTGATAGTAGGGGAGTTAAGTTCGTAGTCGGCGGCGGCTCCGATTAGCAGATCAGCAGTCCTATGATTGGACGCGTTCGCGAAATATCGGTCTGTCATCTTTTTAATAAGATTAAGACGCGAATAGGTTCGAGACCGAGATCGGAATGGCGGTTAATATATCATCAATGAACTATTCAATGATACACAGCATAGCTTAAAATAATTTGAATGTCAAATAGAATAAATCGTCGATTAGTAGTTTTTTTCTCTAAAATTTAATTAAAAACGCGCTCAAATGAACAGTTCGATTTGTTGAATAAGATTTTGATGGCGTTATCTTCTTTGCTGGAATGACAAATGTAAAATCGATATATCGGTTTTAAATCGTGAGACATAATAGATACATACCTACCAATTAATTGCAAGCATGGATATATTACAATGGATTGAGTACATACTGTCAAAATATTTCTCAAGAAAATTAAACTCTTACTCACAGACACAACATTGAATTTGTAATATTGCAAATGTCACTTCATTAATATCGCAGAGTTGCCCTTTGCTATTAAATTTACCCAAGTTCTTTTTTTAATTAATAACCGTGCGGGCCCACCTGTTGAAATATTTCCCTAGAAGTTGGAAAATTTTACTATATGATACCTAATTTTACACCAACGATATTTCAATGTCATCCACGGGCCAAAATATCCTTGTCGCACTATATTAATCATATTAATCTATCTATCTATCTATAACCTCACGCTAGATCCCTTGCGGAGTAGGCAGAGAGTACAGAGTTCCAACAGGTTCTTTCCTTACATACCTCTCTGGCTTCCTCGACTCTCATAGTCCGTCTCATACACGCTCGCCGGTTACGGAGACTCTTGACTTTTCCATCATATTAATCAGGTACTAAATACTATATCTATGGTTTTCATGACGTTAATTTTAATGATTAGTGACATAGACCTAGCATATACCTTTGTCCTTTACTTAACTGACATTTTTCATATGTCAATAGAATCACTTTTCGAGTTTTTGGCGGGAAATCGAAGAGTGATGTCGACAATTAGTTTTATTTTCCAAAAATTGTGTTATTAAGAATAATAATGTGTAATGTTGGGTAAATATTAACCATTATGTATTCTTATATGTGCATGGGTGAAGGTAATTGTAACAAAGTGAAAACGTGTCTTTTCAATTTCCGTCAAAACGGCCATCGCAATTGGTATGTAAAGTATCCATCGCTTTACTATCCATGGTGGGGCACTTCATCAATTTCATTATCATCGCTTAGACTCAAATTATTTTTTTTGTATAAACCTTACATATTCTCAAGCTTACATAATTTTTTACGTAAGATAATCCGGCGAGAAACTCAGCGGTCTTTGTTTTTTTGCTTAGTTCTCTATTCTTCATCTTTCTAGTATTTAATGTAGGTAAATGAATAAAAAATAAAAAATAATCTGAACGCGTCAAATCAACAAAATTCCGTTAACACTGGCTAGAACGTACATTTTGTAAAAGTTCACCGAATTTTGTTATATGAACGTTTTCAGTAGATTTGTCACTAAGAGGTTCACCAATATTTGTAAAATTAACGTGCTTACCGAATTACGTTGCCGGAGCTGATCAGCGACTTCAGATACTTAAGGTGTCTACGATTTGTGGAAAATTGTTTCTGTTAATGGAATTTTGTCGCTGACGGTACGAACGACTGTTATTAGCGGCACATTAATATTAATTCGGCCATGAACTTGTTTTAATTCACAGTTCAAATAACGTTTATAATGTCTATATTTTTTGTTTTCATGCAAGTCATGCAGTTGATAGAATCAAGGCTAAACCATTTTGCTCATAAATAAATGTTTATTAACAGCCTGCTGAATTATAAAACCAAAATCCCAGAAAAGCGTCCTACGAAAAAGAATACATAGGTTTTATTTTTTATTTATTTAAACGAATCTTATGTTTTTTAATATTTTATCCATTCAGAAATTTAACATTTAGGATTATAGACTTAACTAGCAGTTTTCCGCTTCGCACTCGGCTGACAACAGCGCCATTTACCGGCTCTAACTATAGGTAAGAACTATCCAAGAGACCTCACAAGTACAAATTAATCACCAAAACCTGTCAAGGCGTTTAAGGGGAGGAGAATTACGAACATCAGGACGCCAAAAATTTATGTAATAAAGATAGCCGCTATCCGCGACCACGAACGCGTTTATTTTAAAATATCTTTATAAATAATAGAATATGAGCTAAAAGTTTCATTAAAAACCACTTGATTGTTTTGCGTGAAAGAGTAACAAACATCCACAAAAGGTTTCATGTTTATTATATTAGTAGGATGTTTATCTAATGACTTATGACCTCCCGCAGTGGTGCTCTACCTTATTTGTAACGCCCGCTAAAGGGTTACATGCGCTCGCATATTGGAGGCAATTTACCGGCGCTATCTCCGTCCCATCGCGTCTCGTTCCAAACTCCTCACTTCTAATTTGCACGCATGTTTGATTCCCGGCACCTCACTACTTGAGTAACGAGGATTCCTTTTTGATATCGTAGTCTAGGCTAGGCTTGTCATGACTCAAGTGGAGCTGGAATAGCATCTATCCAAGCATTTTTATCTTTTAAATAATCTTCTATTGAATAATAAGCTTGCTTACAAAGTGTTCGTTTTACACAAGCTTTAAACTTATTTTCACTAAGTTTAGTGACGTCAATGGGAATTTGTGTCCAGTGATGACATATGGATCAGAGACGTGGTCTCTTACAATAGGTCTCATAAAAAAGCTCAAGGTTGCTCAGCGAGCTATGGAAAGAGCTATGCTCGGCGTTTCTCTACGTGATCGAATCAGGAATGAGGAGATTCGTAGAAGAACCAAGGTCACCGACATAGCCCTCAGGATTAGCATGCTGAAGTGGCAATGGGCTGGCCACATAGCGCGAAGATCGGACGGGCGTTGGGGCAGAAAGATTCTAGAGTGGAGACCACGTATTGGCAAGCGCAGCGTAGGACGACCGCCTGCCAGATGGACCGACGATCTTGTGAAAATCGCAGGAAATCGTTGGATGCAGGTGGCATCGGACCGGTTACGCTGGAAAGCGATTGGGGAGGCCTATGTTCAGCAGTGGACAAGTATAGGCTGAAATGATGATGATGATGAATGGGAATTTTGTTATAAAATCTAACACAGTGCCCCATGAAAGACGTGTGAATTTTTGAGAGACGAAACTGCGGTTGGTCTAATTTATTTCTATGTCGTGTGTTATAGCAATGCCTATCACCTAGCTGATTAAAAAGTACTAAATTTTTTCTAGTATACATAATGTTTTCATAAATATATTGACATGGGACCGTCATGATATTAACTACTTTGAACAGTTCTTTTAAAGAGTCGCGACTACTCAAGTTATAGATGGCCCTAATAGCCCTTTTTTGCAAGGTAAAAACAGACTCAATGTCCGCTGCCCTACCCCACAATAGCAACCATTTACTTAGTGTATATTATGAAGCTATAATTTTTTTTTGAGTTGGCACGTGACTCATACACACCGCAGTAATCCTGATGCTTCCGCTCTACCTCATCTATACATACATATAATAAAACTGTAAGGAAGTCGTACATGGAATATTTTTAGGAAATAACAAACCAGGGGTATCATACTATCGATGTAGAAGTCAATTCTGCAATTTTTGGCTTTCGTGTCTGTTTGTTTGTCTGTCTGTCGGATGGTATGAACCAGGATCACGCAAAAACTACCAGGCGGATTTTGATGAAACTTTGCATGCATTATAAGGTATCCACCTTATCATGTTGGCTAACATGTTGTATAGTGTTTATTTCAGAAAATTAAAAGGTTTCTCCGGAAAAGACGAAAATAAGCAAAACATTGGATTTCTAAAAAGACACTATACTTTAAATCTTTTTGATGGATTTCAATGAAATTTTGTGTGATTGTAGCCTGTATAAAATATCACAACTCTGTATACTTATATTTTCGAAAATTTTTACAGTTTCCGAGGAAAGTACAAAAAAAGTCGATTTTGATAAATCATTCATTGTTCCAAAACTACTTTTTAGAAGTCAGTGAAACTTAGCACGGAGATATTTCATATGACAGATAATATAGTTCATATTTAAGTTTTCAGGAAATCAAATGGTTTGTATGGAAAAGTAAAACATCTATATCTATACATCTATCTATCTATCTATATCATCACGCCAGCTCCCTCGCGGGGTAGGCAGAGAGTACAGAGTTCCAACAGGATCTTTCCTTACATACCTCTCTGGCTTCCTCCACTCTCATAGTTCGTCTCATACACACTCGCCGGTTACGGAGACTCTTGACTTGCCCTTCAGCTAAGACACGGTCTATTTGGTCATGGTCTATCTATACATACTACATATAATAAATAAACTGTAAGGAAATCATGTCTGTACATGGAATATTTTTGGGAAATAACAACCCAGGGATATCATTCTATCAATTTAGAAGCCAACTCTACAATTTTTGGCTTTCGTGTCTGTTTGTCTGTCTGTCCAAGGGTATAATCCATCATCACGTAAAACTACCAGGTGAATTTTGATGAAACTTTGCGTTCGGATACCTTGAAATGCTGGTTAACACGTTATATAGGCATTTCTCCCGAAAAATCAAAATGTTATTCCAGAAAAGACGGAAATAAGCACAATATTGGATTTCTAAAAAGACACTTTACTTTAAGTCTGTTTGATGGATTTTAGTTAAATTTTGTGTAATTGTAGCCTGTACTAAAGATCACAACTCTGCATACTTATATTTTCGTAAAATCTTACAGCTTTTGAAGGCAGAAAAAGAAAGTCGATTTTGATAAATCATTCATTGTTTCTAAATCAACTTACTACATTGTCGCGGGATTAACTATAAAACTTTATTACTGTTTGTCCCGAACTGCAACGTTACGATGTAAAATATGTGATTTTGCCTATACATGAATTCGTCCATAAATTGATATTGGACCCAGGTTCGTCTCCTCATGAAAAACTTTCCAGTGGTTAAAAGCACTCACTCGAAATTGTTCATACATGTTTGATTTAAAAACTTAAACATAGTTTTGTGCATGAACCGATGATGCATTCAGGATTGTTTCTTCTGGAGAGAACTCTAACGATAAATAGGCCGGATACGAAACTGTAAGGACGATGAATATCTTACGAGAAGACTAACACAAAATGTACTGACAACACTTTTCTACACTTCTATTTCGCTGGAAATGTACCGTTAGATACTATTACGCTAGATTATAATCTTTGACAGGGTAGGTAGAGAAGATTTAAATCAGAAATATTTTATCGATAATTGAACAGATTACAAAGAAACTTAATATGAAAAAATCCACACATGTATACAATGCAAAAGTGGAAAGTTGAGAGACGTTACAAAAAAAATCTTACAGAAGAGAACTGGTCTCTTTATAAAAAACTGCGGAATCGTTGAAACCGTTTGTGTAGAGATGCTAAGAGACGCCATATCCATGACTCAATCGAAAATTTAAGTACAACACAAGTATGGCAATTTCTTAAGTCTCTTGGTATCGGGAAGGCATCTTGTGATGGTATACCTGATATAGACCTTAACACAATTAATTTGTATTTCTCCAAGTCACCAGTCACTCTGGATGACAACCTTAAATCTGCTACTCTTAACAGGTTATCTAATCTTTCGTTGCCAAGATGTACTTCTTTCTCTTTTCACCAGGTAACAGAAGGGGAGATAAAAAAATAAATACTATCTATTTCCACAAAGGTGGGTGATGACGGTCTTCAAATTCAAATGCTTCGTCCCATCTTAGATGATCTTATTCCTGTAGTACATCACATTATTAACTTTTCTCTGCAATCTTGCACCTTTCCCTTAGCCTGGAAGAACGCTCATGTCTTACCGCTTCCCAAAGTTTCGAATCCATCTTCAGTTTCCCATTTTCCTCCTATATCCATACTCCCAATTCTGTCTAAGGTTCTCGAGAGTGTTGTTCAAAATCAACTATCTCACTATCTTCTCATTAATGGCCTGCTAAGTCCCTACCAATCAGGATTTCGTCCCGGCCATAGCACGGTAACAGCGTTAGTTAAAATAACTGACGACATACGTCCGGCCATGGAGAATAAACTTTTTACTGTGTTAGTTCTGTTAGACTTTAGCAGTGCCTTTAATTCTGTTGATTTTGACATTCTCTTGGGAATTCTTTCCTCTCTAAATGTCTCTCCTTCTGTAACTGATTGGTTCAACTCATATCTTCGCGGTCGCTCGCAGTCTGTTCGCTCCGATGAGTTCTCCTCCGAGTGGTGTAATCTGACTGCAGGTGTTATAACACACTCACTAATGTTATTTCTTCACATTATCATCTCTATGCGGACGATTTGCAACTTTATCGTCATTTCAAAGTTGACGATTACTATGCTGCTATTGCTGCCATTAATAATGATCTTCAAAATATTAATAATTGGGCAAAAACTTTTGGTCTCCTGGTCAACTCAGCAAAATCGCAAGCTCTCATTATTGGTGGCAGACACTTTAACAATCTTCTAAATCACCAGTCTCTTCCACAAGTTGTCTATGACTCCATTCCGATACCGTTTTCGAGTAGCGCCAAAAACTTGGGTGTCTACATAGACTGCAATCTGTCCTGGAATGTACACATTGCGGAAGTAAGTCTATTACTCATTTCAATCTCTTAAACGGCTCCAGAAGTTCCTACCATTTAAAACTAAAGTAACTCTCGCCCCCAATCTCTTCTTTTAACACTACTCGACTATGCTGATGTTAGTTTTCTTGATGCGACTGAAGAACTTCTCAATAGTTTATTGAGCGTCTGCAAAACTTGTGCAGTCGCTTCATTTTTGGCCTTCGAAAGTATGATCATGTGTCAGATTTTCGGACTAAATTGAAGTGGCTCTCTATTCGGCAGCGTCGGGATACTCACATTCTTTCTTTACTTTTCTCTATGCTTCACAATCCTAACTCCCCTGCATATCTTCGGGAACGCTTTGAGTATTTGGTTCCCAGGGAAAAACCCTGTCGCTCTTTATCTTCTCTTCTTCTTAGTACTCCTCGGCATACATCGAGCCGGTATCATAGCTCATTCACTGTACGTGCAGTGCGCTTGTGGATTTTCAAGAAAAGAATTAAAGAACATTTCCTATCTATGTAAGTTATATGTATGTATGTATTATATCAAGTAATATATTTTATGTTATCGTATAGTGTGTAGTATATTTATAGGTATATATTCTATCTATATGTATTCTATCATTTTATTATCTAAAACTATTCTCTTCGTGTTGTACTCTCATTTCTATCCTTATTTTAATGTTTTGTCTCTCTGTCACTCAAAGGTTTGCTGTCAGAGAACTCAATTTTGAGTTAAGCTCGCCTTTGTACATTTTATTTTATTATTATTTTTATTTTGTATCATTTTCTGTGTGTACAATAAAGAATTATAAGTGGAAGGACGTAGAACAACAACTATTTATAGTTTCACAAATTATATACAATATTTATAATTATAACAACAGCAAAGAAATATAAATAAAAAAAGCGGTAGCAAAAAAGCAATATACATATTTACACGCCGCTGTCTGATGATGGTGTACCTAGAACAGATCAAAGATATCGGGGACTAGACTATCTGACCACGACATATAGACCATGTCTTATCCCAAGAGCAAGTCATGAGTCTCCGTAATCGGCGAGCGTGTATAAGACGAAGTATGAAAGTGAAAAGAGACAGAAAGATCTGTAAGGAAAGAACCTGTTGGAACTCTGTACCCTCTGCCTACCCCGCAAGGGATCTGACATGATGATATAGACTTAATAAAACTTAATAAACTTAATAAAAATGATTTTGTGCTTGTATTAGGAGGTATAAACGACTCAGATCCAATTGAACTATTATTTCGAGTTAAAACTTTTATAAATTCTACTAGACATACAAATATAATCATTTCTGACGTACCCTATAATAGACATCTTAATGAGTTGAAATTAAATAATGAACTGAAGTTTACTTGTTCTAGATATAACAACACTACTTTCCTACAATTGAATCATTCTGTATATTCCTTCCGTGGTATTTCTGCCTTACACAAATGTCAACTATTACTCAAAGATATTTTACGTATAGATTATAAAACGAAATATGATACTTATAACGAAAGTAAGCAATATCTTCTCACTTATTTGAATAAAAGTACACAAACTGATACATCAAACCTACCAGAAACGCAAAAAGATTTTTTTCGTGAATAAAAAATTAATAATATTGCATCAGAATATAGTTGGTCTTATAAATAAATCAAACTTACTGACACTATCCTTGGAAAGGCTTGAAAGTGAGAACAATCTAATTGACATTTTATGTATATCTGAGCATAACATGCTAGTAAATGATTGTAAATTACTCAACATAAGCAACTTTACACTGGGATCTATTTTTGCTCGCAAATCACGCCATGGTGGTTCTTGTGTGCTAATTCGTAATGTACATAAATTTAAATTAATTCGTGGATTAAAAACTTACTGTATAGAAGGTATTATCGAGTGCTCAGGAATAGAGCTTGTGGACCATAAAATAATGGTGTTTTGTATATATAGACCACCTAAAGTAGCTCAACAAATTTTTTGAAAAACTAGAGTCCCTGTTAACTACATATTGTCAAGGTAAGAAAAAAGTTATTATATGTGGGGATTTCAACATTAACATTATAAACAAGCCAAAAACATCTGCTACATTTCTACAATTACTGTCATGTCATAATCTGAGATGGGCGTTTGAGGAGCCTACACGTCGGATCAGCGGCACATGTATAGATAATTTTCTATATAATTTTGGTGGGTGTAAAAGCGGGCTTTTAGAATTAGCTTTATCTGATCACACAGCTCAGATGCTTACATGTCCAATACTAAAGAGCTCTGTTTACAAGTACTGGTTCACTAAAAAACGAAATTTAAGCCAAGAAAATATAGACAAATTTAAAAAATGTATAAACTCTTTGACTTTTTGTGAGGTGCTGGAATCCGAGAAGCCAACTGAGGCTTTTAACAGCTTTTATGAAACATTTGTTCTGTTCTACAACTTATGCTTTCCTGCTACTTACGTAAAAAATAATTCAAATAAAAGACCTAGATGGATCACAAAAGGTATAAGGACGTGCTGCAGACGAAAACGTCAACTTCTGTGGTTATATCGATCTAACCCAACAGTAAAAAATAAAAAAGCGTTTAAATCACTCTCTTCTAGGTTAAACCACATTATAAACCTTACACAAAAACGTGAAAACAACTACTTTATTGAATCAGCCCCTAATAAATGTAAGGCTACTTGGAAAATAATTAATAATTCAAAATATAATTTACCGAAAGATGAAATTCACGACATCAGTATTGACATCGATAATATTAAAACAACGGACGACCCTCTGATTATAGCTAATTCATTTAATAATTTTTTCATAGACCAAATTCAACAATTAAACTCCGACGCAAATGTAACCCAATCTGTAAATGTTCCAAACTCTTTGTTTATGAGCCCTACTACTTCCGTCGAAATACATAAAATAATTTCAGACTTAAAAAGTACGAATAGTACTGGGTACGATAATATATCTACGATTATTTTAAAGACTGTTTCATCAAAAATATCCCCAGTGTTATGTCATGTAATAAACCTATGCATAATGCATGGTGTGTTTCCTGACAGACTAAAACGAACTATAATAAAACCACTATTCAAGAAAAACGACAAACACTCTATGAATTGTTACAGACCTATTGCACTGATTCCAGTAATTTCCAAAATTTTTGAAAGAGTAATTTATGATAGAATCTATACTTTCTTTGAAATTAAGAACCTGTTTGCCAAGGAACAAATCGGATTCCGAAAGAATAAATCTATAAACATGGCAATCTATAAGTTTTTGAAAATAGTTATGGAAAACATTGACAAAAAAATACCAGTATGTGGGTTATACATGGATCTCACCAAAGCCTTTGATCATGTGGATCACCGTAAACTGTTACAGAAATTACATATGTATGGAATAAGAGGAAACGTCTTAAATTTAATATTTAATAAAACAGTGTACACAAATAACTAGAATATGTCCTAAGACGAAAAAAGAAATACAGTATTTATCTGCCTACAGAGATGTAAAATTTGGCGTTCCACAAGGGAGCGTACTTGGACCACTTTTATTCAATATTTATATTAATGAACTTCCAAATATAACTCGTCACCCCACAATCTTATTTGCAGATGACAGTACTGTAGTTATGAGAGGTAAAGATAAGGAAGGTCTGGAAAATGAAATAAATCGGACTTTATTAAGTATAATAGAATGGTTGACATCAATGAATTTGAGGATTAATTTAGAAAAAACATATATTATGACTTTTAAAAATAGAATCTCACAAATATCAGATCTTAATGTTACCTACAGGGGAAATTTGATTCAAGAGGTACAAACGACAAAGTTCTTAGGATTACATATTGACAATACACTGAATTGGAAGTTGCATGTTGAGAATTTATGTCTAAAATTAAGCCAACAATCCTATGCACTCTTTATGCTTTCCAAGGTTGTGGACCAGTCTGCAGTATTAACTGCTTATAATGGCTATGTTGCATCTCTGTTAAGATATGGCATAATATTTTGGGGTTATTCCACTAACAGCGAACAAGTATTTATAGCTCAAAAAAGATGCATACGAGCTATTTGTAAACTCAAGCAAACAGATAGCTGTAAACCCTACTTCAGAAACTTAAAAATATTAACAATGCCTTGTCTATATATGTATGAGTTAATAATATTTATAAAAAGAAATAGAAGCATGTTTGACAATTATAAAAGTAAACGGCATACTTTCAAAATATGTTGTCCGTCACATAAAACAGCTATGTATACCAACAGCGTTTTTTGTATGGGACCACGTGTGTATAACCATTTACCTAAGTCTGTCTTAGAAATAGGAGATTCAAATATCTTTAAGTGTAAGGTTAAGAGACTTTTACAGGATACAGCCTACTACAGTGTGACTGAATACCTCTGTGATAAAATGTTGGATCACTAGTCTAATATTAATTTATATATAAATGACTATAACTAATTTTATATCACTTGACATACATAATCTATATATAATATCTGACATAAAATTTTATATAATTGGAAAAGTTAGTAATTAGTATTCGTAATTTTATTAGACATAATGTATAACAAAAAATTATGATTGATGTAGATAATTATAAATATATATTTTAACCTGAATAATGAATATGACTGAATGGCTTAAATTATACTTACAATTTTATATTTTGCATGTCTAAAGGCAGATTATGGCGTCACATAATAATAAAATGTAACATCCTGTACTTATACCCATTTTCGCAAATAAATGATTTGATTTGATTTGATTTGATAGATTATTAGATAGTATTAAAGTATCTTAAGTGGTGAAATAATAATTTGAAATAGGTTAAGAAGTCAAGAGTCTCCGTAACCGGCGAGCGTGTATGAGACGAACTATGAGAGTCGAGGAAGCCAGAGAGGTATGTAAGGAAAGAACCTGTTGGAACTCTGTACTCTCTGCCTACCCCGCAAGGGATCTGGCGTGAGGTTATAGATAGAAATAGGTTACTTTATTTGCACACTAGATCATGCCGATAATATCCATCTAAGTGGTATATAAAATCACACCAATATGCATTTGGTGGGTTTTTACCGGCCTGCATGAAGGCCCGAAGATATTAATCATCTCAATCATCTTTCGATTTCCTTCTTCCTCTTCACAGGTGACTGGAAGCCTGGGCTTGTATTAATAATATTTAAGTTGACTGTATAAATAATTTTGCAAAACAAAGAGTACTTAATTTAAGCGAAAAAAGACTGCTTAACTTACTTTGTCAAATAGTCGCAGGTACGATCCCCGCACAGCGCAGGGGAATATTCATTTGTAAATTTTGAAATAAAGAGGATATTTTATGCGCATACGGGCAAAATCAATGATATGTTTGTCCGTGTTAATTTCCAGAACGGCGGAACCGATTAAAAACACTATCACTGGAAAATGGAGGATTTCTCAGAGATTGTTAAAAACTACTTTTAAGCTCGGGAAATGCAGGATACATGGGGGATAGTTGTTTTTATTTCTCCATATTAACACGGCTGAACGGATTTAAAAGAAACTTAATATCAAGGTGTCTCTTAAGTCTTGGAATAATGCTATCCCAAAAAGTCCTACCTACCTATGTCAAATTACGAAATAAACGCGTGCGAAGCCGCGGGAAATAGCTAGTTATGAAATATAATTGCGGAATTTAGTATTTCGAATTTTGGATCACATATAATGATATTAATGTGCGTTATAAAGGAGAGCTAATAATTACAGTTTCGGATGATGCAAGATTTTTAATTTATAAATAAGCAAAAAAGCACCGTCACGTGGCCACGCCTATACTTCCTAAGTAGTGTACTGGCTACACCCACATAATGACGACAAATGTAATAGAGAACGAGCCTATTTCCTTTTGACTATTTTCTCTCAGGTATGTTTTGCAAAATAACATTTGCACCGATTAATGTGATCGCTTATCTATTGTTTTACAGAAAGTCTTATTAAGTTAAAATAGTGCAGGAGACGAGAGAGGTTTGTAGGGAAAGAACCAGTTAGAACTCTGTCTCTGCCTACTGCGGAAGTAATCTGGCATGATAAAAGAGATGGAATAACAGTAGATCATGAACGATAGTAACAAAGAAGATTTAAGTAACTACAAGCTTTGAGCCCTCAATCAAAGTATTGTTAATAAGTGACTCACATGTAGGTTCAACGAATGCGTTCACTCAGAGAATAGTCCATTATTCCTCTTCTCTTATAAATACATGCTTTCGAAAATACTCTTATACACTTTACTATACAAGCCATAAAAACTAGCACAAATACAATCTATCCCGGCGTCACAGATAGTATGTTTAAGTATTCCTCTGACTGAAAGTGAGGGGTGCAGGGGGGTGAAGGGGCAGGTCCGAACCATAAGTGTCGTTAATGTAATGTGTGGACTCCGAGAGGTTTGTCTTTCCCTCGGCTACTGACGTAAATAGCACTCCAGAGGAGCTCTTAGCGCCGAGTGAAGTGGGTGAACTGTTACAGCTCCCAGAGGCGCTAAAGATTCCAATAAATAAAGATTCCATGGAAAAAACGTAGTTCAAATTTCTATCTATCTGTATTCTCACGCCAGAATCTTTGCAGGGCAGGCATACAGTACAAGCCTTTTGACACTCTGTATGAGGAGATTCGTAGAAGAACCAAGGTTACCGACATAGCCCTTAAGATTAGCAAGCTGAAGTGGCAATGGGCGGGCCACATAGCGCGTAGACCGGACGGGCGTTGGAGCAGAAAGATTCTAGAGTGGCGACCACGTATTGGCAAGCGCAGCGTGGGACGACCGCCTGCCAGATGGACCGACGATCTTGTGAAAATCGCAGGAAGTCGTTGGATGCAGGTGGCATCGGACCGGTTACGCTGGAAAGCGATTGGGGAGGCCTATGTTCAACAGTGGACAAGTATGGGCTGAGATGATGATGATGATGATGGATGTGTGAACATGGAACTGACATTACTTCGTGGAATTAACAACAAATTAAAAACTAACTCATCTATTGGTCGATCGTTTTTTTAGCGTAGTATTAACGTAGCCACATACTAGGAATACATACTACTATTCCTGTTTCGTGAGTGCGTTTACAAACATGAAATGCAAATATACAAAAGTTTGTCTCGTGCAGGCATCGAATCCACGACTGCTCGATCCAGTGGGTTGAGCGGCTGACGCTCTTAACCACTGGACCAAGTTGTCTGTAGTCGGACAACCCGAGTATGTGCACTGCCTGATCGAACTATTATGTACAGCGTGAACAGAACCGGCCGTGGGCGGCCCCTTACGTTAATTAGGCATGTTGTCAGCAGCGTTTAATTGAGTGAAACTGTTTAACATCTACTAAGCATCTTATCGACATAGCAATAAGACTTTACAGTGCTCGCACGAGCGATTAAAATTAATTTGGCAAAGAATTTCACTTTAAATAGGTAAGTACGTACTTTACGTACCGACCTATTCAAAGTGTTGAGGGCGTTTTTTGCCATAGTCCGATTACCTGGCCAGTTTTTCACGACATTACGAGGCATGCCTTTTAAGTTTTGTCGTTTAAGAAAAAAACACAACTAGAACCTTATAGTACTTTTTATTGTTTTTCAAAGTATTCACCATGTAGCTTAATACACTTTTCCATTCGCTCAAACCAGTTCTTATAATATTTATTCCACTCTAAAGTGGGGGTGTTCAAAATGGCTGACTTGAAAGCGTCGACTGCTTCTTCACCGGACTGGAACCTTTGACCACGAAGACTTTTCTTAATTTTAGGAAATGTAAAGAAATCGCTAGGGCTTAGGTCAGGACTGTATGGAGGATGGTCAAGAAATTCTACTTTTTCCTGCTTCAAATACTTAATCGTCTGACGAGCGCTGTGTGAGCTTGCGTTGTCGTGGTGCAGGATGATGCGTCGCTTTGAGTTAGATTTTCGAAGTTCGGCGATGACTTGTGGTAAACAAACTCTGCCACTCTGCGTTAACCGTTCTACGATCTTCAAGTGCAATAGTCGCAACATGGCCGGTTTTTCCAACGAACGTGGCCACCATCTTCTTTGAAGTGCTTCGAGAACGAACAACTTTAGTCGGCTTTGGCTCGTCTTGAAAGACCCAGATTGTAGATTGTTGTTTGGTATCAGGATGGTAGGCATAGATCCAAGATTCGTCACCACTGATGATGTCGTAGACGTGATTTGACTCTCCTCGGTTGAACGTTTGCAGAGTTTACTTACACCATCTGACGCGGGCTGCCTTGTGATCGTCGGAAAGCAGATGCGGTATCCAACGGCAAACTAGCTTTCTCACACCAAGCGCTTCATGCAACATCTTCTGAATGGTTGTCCCTGAGATGCCTAATAGAGCCTCTATCTCTCGATACGTCACATGATGATCTTCGAGAATTAGTTGTCTCACAGCAATGATGCTATCTTCAGTGAAGGCAGATTTTGGGCGTCCTTCGCGAGATTTGTCACTAACACTAGTATGTCCACGCTGTCAGCGTTCGACAGTCCGCAGACATCGGGCTTCATCACTGAATACAGATGTTAGCTTTTCAAAACACTGAAGCCGTGTCAGGCCTCTTCTAAAGTTGTAGAAAATTATTGCACGAACATTTTCCTTAAAAAGATTCATTTTCGTACGTAACCTGACAGATTCCAATCCATGCTGTGACTAAACAATAGCATTAATCCTAATACTTTCAACTGTTTTGAGATTCAAAATTTAAACACATTCGAATATAGAACAGTTCCAAATTCAAAATTGCCGGGAAGTGTGGAAACGACAGAACTTAAAAGGCTGGCCTAGTATTCAAATATTTTTTTTATTCAAACGTTTAATATGAATCTTAGTTGTTTTTTTATCATCCATTCCTTTTCATAATTATGATTTATGGCATTAGCTACTGTACGATTCGATAGCTCAAGTGAACTGTGCAATAACTTTTGGACCTTCAACTTACCCCGCCTCAGAGAGCTCTGCGCCTGGGTCACCAGCACTCACGTCGTTAATTCTATTATGATTATGACTTTTGGTATTCTTTAAATTAACGCACGCCACGATAGTTCCCAGCACACACTGGCGCCGCGTTCTGTTTGCGGCGCGGACGCGACCACTCTCAATCAATCAATCAATCATTTATTTTGTAAGCATAGGTAGTGTGTACAGACAGATGGTAATATCTTAATGTAGACCGCTATATTTTGCCAGTAGTTGGCGTACAAAATTTGGGTATAAGTTGTATGTTGTTGTTATCGGATACATACATAAAAGTCTTGTAGATAACACTAAAATACCGTTTTCTGATTAGAGTTGAAGAAGTGGGTTAAGTAATAAATCAGGAGTCAAACATAACTGAGGACTTAGCACGATAAGATTGACGTAAGTGTAACGCTATGGAGTTACTTGCTACCATCCTTTTCACACTGCAAATTTACTAAATAAACTTGAACTTGACAGCGCACGACGACCTTACTGTAACTGAATTTGATTGAGCCCTCTGCTTGGCTAGGAGGCATCGGTTCATTCCAATTTAATCACCTAGGTGATCAAAGGCCACTAACTAGAGTCCAATGATCACCCAGCTGTAAATCACCCAAGTGATATTTTAGTTCATGCCGGGTAACTGTTCTGCCGGCCCCTGGATAGCAGAGTCTGAAGGGTGTACCCGCCAGCAGATAACGCGGACAGATACAGATGGCGGTCTCATTTAGAAAACGTCATCGGCGTCATAGCTTGTGTATCCCATTTGTTATCTACACGCAAATAAATACTCCGCTCTCATCTTTTTTGCAATCCAATGTTTATTTTAATAATCATTCGGTCTAAAGGGTTTATTTATTTAAATATCGGTATTACACTAATTGTGATAAATCAGACTAAATGTGTAAGTGAATAATTAAGTAGTTTTCAGTGTCTCAGATTCGTGGTATGACGAACTGTATTTTCGACCTATCTCTATGGAACATGTGGTTGAGTATGTATTAAATGTTAGTTATAATATAATGACATGCATTAACGAAGTAGCTACAGGCCTTAAAAGGAGACCTTGTTCTAAAAACTAAGCTAAACAGAAATTAAAATATTTTTCAAAATTGTTTTTAAAATACATCACACCACACACAAATACACCGTAAGGATGTATTTGTAACAGCTAGATTTAATAAATTGTGTAATAATCTGAAACGTAGCATTTATAGTATAGATACCTACCTACTATTAGACAATCTTCTCTCAGGGCGAGGGAAATTCCCGTTAGTCTGTACAACAAGGCAAAGCATAACATTATGCAACAAATACATTCTACAACAAAGCAGCCCCTACAGGGGTTCAGCCTATTGTCCTCCCCCTCGCCGGTACTTCCACAATAACCTTTTTAGATGTCCTCCAGGAAAATGTAACTACAGGACAAGCGTAAATATCACTTGACCCATTTTTCTTACTCGACCATCCAAGTAAGAGGGTAATGAATGTCTTTAACGTTATTTTTCCAGATTTTTTTTGGCACCAGTGTATACTCGTAACACCACTCATTACCGCGAACTGTTGTGGAATATTTGTTCATTTATTGTTCCATTGCCAAGTGCAAAAATTTTCATAAACGCCGATTTATAAAAATTTTTGCACTTGGCAATGAATTTCACCGTTCCATTATTTCATCCATTGAAAAAGGTAGGTACAGTCGGTTACAAAAATCACTTAATATTATCAGGTTTTTGCATTGGATATTAGAAGTAGATTTTTGGATATTTTGCTTATTTTGGTTTCGAATGTTCATCAACCTTTGTAAAATACCTTTGTAAAATACAATAGTAAACCGGGTGGTATTTAATCACCTAGGTATGTATAAACGGTGTGTGTGTGTGTGTGTGTGAATGATCTAAGCTATTGGCCGCGGGGTCTTTACAGGTTCACTGGACAAGAGGGCGATCATGCAACCACTACGCTCGAGCCAGAAGGGCAAGGGGCAACTAATTTAAGGGCGCCTCAAGGAGAAACGGCCTCGGCTTGGGTAGTCGCTATGGGGGAGGGCGTATACTAGATGTCTCGCCGTGGTGGGCAAGGGATTCTTCGACTGCGCCCGTGAGGTCGGTGTCTGATCCTGTGTATGGTATCTGTATCCGAAATAAGGGCTGTAAGGGCATCGGGAGGGTCGGTAAGAACACGCCGCGGATGGCAGTAGCGGCTGATAGGAGGGAAGTTAGGTTCGTAGTTGGCGGCGGCTACGATTAGCGAATTTCTATGATTGGACTCGTTCGCGAAATATCAGGTTGTCACCTCTTTAATAAAGGCGGGAATAGGTTCGAGACCGAGATTCGACTAGAGATCGACATTTCGTATGAACACTTCACAAGCGTACGTCATGATGGGCCGTATACAAGTTTTGTAAAGTGTCACCTTATTCCTAAGGGACATTTTACTCCGCTCATACTACAGATCATCGGGTAAAGATAACCGAGCACAAAGGCTGCTATTGGGTAGAGCGCGTAATTTCGACGCGATACCGATAGGCGCGATTTGACAGGAAGTCACGTAAGATGAGCACGAGTGTGGCACACCCATTTGGTAAAGCTTGTAGATCAAGGCGTTGTGCCAGACTTTGTCGAACGCCCTTGCGACATCAAAGAAAAGGGCACCCGTGTAGACGGGTTTGGGTTTGTTGAGGCCAGTGAGGATGTGCTCTGTGATGCGGTGCACTTGATGGACGCAAGAGTGTTTGGCTCGAAAACCAAACTGCTTATTGATGAGAATACTCCTGGACGATACAAAGTCTTTGAGCCGTGCCAGAAGAAAGCGCTCGTAGATCTTGGCCAGGGGGTGGAGGAGACTGATGGGGCGGTAACTCGTGGGATGGTCACGAAGTTTACCGGGCTTGGGGATGCCTATGATGTCGGCCTCTTTCCACTGAGTGGGGAATCTGCAGTTTGTCACGGCGGCATTAAGGATGGCCACTAAGAGGCAGATAAGTTGGGTGGGCAAGCATTTAAGTAAGCGATTAGAAATGCCGTCAGAGCCGGGGGCCTTTTTTGGTTAAAGATCTTTTATCCGGTACTCGACCTAGGTCTGGGTAATAGGGGGTAAAGAATCGGTGGGGCGGAGGGATGCCCTGCGCTCGTCTTCCCTGTCGATCGAATCGACATGAGCCAGGTCAACGGGAAGGGAGCTGGGAGTGCACTGGCTCTCCAGGGTGTCGGCGAGAAGCTCGGCCTTTTCGTCGTCTTTGAAGGCTGGGGTTGCGCATGAGGGGTGGAACAGCAGGAGCATGTCAGACATGGAGTCTGATTTAAGGGTACGCGCCAGCTTCCAGTTAGCCAGATGAGATAGCATGAGGCCCTCTAAGAAGTTACTCCAGCGATCATCCCGGTCCTCCGCGTCACGACGTTTTACATCACGTTGTAAGGCTCACATTCGGGCCCGGTTGGCTTTGGTGGGGTAGGAGTCGTACGCTCAGACTGAGGCATTTTAGCCCGAATAAGTTCCTTAACATCGTCTGGCAGTCTAAAGCGGTTAAGATCCTCCGCGTCGACTTGCTTTGACGACCGACTGACTGCTGATTGGATATGAGCCGATTCTGTCAATACGCACGAGGTGGTAGTTTGCGAACCTAGGATCGCGATGGGCGGGCTTGGGGAAAGTTTTTTGCACCAAAAGGATGTTTAGTAGATGATCCCGGAGGAAATAACTATCCTGGTCACGTTGGAAGCGGAGGCCGTCGGCGTTAAAGAACAACAGGGATAGGCTATGGGACTTAAGGCGGGAAGGTCTTAAATCCATTATGTATTGTAACATATCGCGTGTTTTAAGGGAGGCCATGGCGTCGTGAACGTCCATGTACGACAAAGGGCTGCGTCGGCGGCGTCGACCGCGCCTTGTCCGGCGATTCCCTTTTGGGGCTTTGGGGGAAAGTAGCGAAATGGATTTGTGAGAGGGAGCAAAATAGCCATAAAAAGCATACCCAATAATATTTATAGAAATTTTATCATTTTTCATATAAAAGCGTTAGAATTTTATTTAGCGTTACATTTATTATAACGTCGAGTAAATAGTCAGAGAAAACTTCGAAAATGTCTGCCAAGATCTACTCTCAACCTAATCTCAACAAAGAGCGATTCACTGCCGATACTGGTATCAACTTTACGAAGATTAAAGATAGTGTGATCAATTACACGAATGGATCCGGAGGTTCCGCCGCCGACAACGCCAAAGAAAGCTCATTCAACTCTACTTTCATTACGGCTGACATCGTGAACTGTACTCGTTAGCACAATATTAGTAGCACTGGGTTAAATTTTACAGAAATGTCTCCTAATAATTCTAGCCCGTGCACTGTTGCTAGTACCAAAATTTCCCAAAATGAGACTAACTACTATTTACATGTATGAATTTGATGCATTTTCTACAGGTATAGGTGATAGGAATCGCATCGTGGAAACGAATACGAAATTTAAGAAATCTTAGAAATTACGTGTACCTGAACCTTGTCTCATCCATATAATTTATGTTATATGGATTCATAGAGATAGGATTAAAACATGGAGGGATTATAAACGAAGTTCAGGCGTACACTTTTTCTGGACACTTGTTACCATTTAGGTAAATAATTTAAAAATCTTTGTTTCTACATGGTTCGAACTTCTTTTTTATTCAAAATTTATGACTTGTCATTTTGACGTAGGCTTTACGCAAATATATCTTTTATATTACTGAGTTCTTAGATTTACGCGAATATTACACAGTGCTTTGCAGCACCCATGGTCACGAGAGGTCCCTCCCGTGACCATGGGTGCTGCAAAGCACTCGAAACGTCGGGAACTTAAAAATCAAAAATAAACCGCGATAAAATCCGAAAAATAGTTTTATTTCATAACTTTTAATTTGTTTTCTATTAATAAAAAATGTTTGTGAAAACATGGTGCCACACAACTAAAATATTGTGCTTTATATTGGAATGCAAATATTATTAGTCTAGAAAAGCAGATGAAGCTATATTATGTAAGCTTCGACCGGTGACTTGGTTTTGCTGTATGTAAAAAAGATATAACTAGATTGAAGATACATAATAACTACATGAGATTGACTGTTTTCCTTTAGCATAAATGATTAGATTTAGATAGAATCTTAATAATCGTATTCCCAAAGAGATTAGTCATAATGATGGGAAAATTTACATCGATATCGATATAATTGTTAACAAATATTTTTTTTGTTTTCTTATTTATTTAATTTACAATGTTCGTATGTCTATCTTTCTTTAATACTTGGAGTATTAGCTATTCTCCTTTCGATTTCCTTCTGCATGTTTTCTGTTGGTGATACTAATTGCCCTAGATAAATGTACTCGTTTACGTATTCTAATTGTTGATTATTAATTATAATAGCTTCTGTTAGTGGAGAATTGCTCATTATTTTTGTCTTTCTTGTATTCATTGAGAGACCTGCCTTTGCACTTTCATCTGACAGTTGTTGGAGCATTTTTACCAAGGGCCTCGGACATTCTGAAAAAAGTATTAAATCGTCAGCGAATCTCAAGTGACTTAATTTCTCTCCGTTCACGTTCAGTCCGAAATTCTCCCAACCCAGTCTCCTAAAAATCATCTCTAGTACGGCTGAAAATAGGGTCGCCTTGACGGACGCCTCTTTCAATCGGGAACTCGTTGCCTATTCTTTCCAGTTTCATTTGTGCTGTACTCTTCCCGTATAATTTCTTTAATAGGCGTATGTACTTTATATGGACTCCTTGTTGCTCTAATGATTCCCATATATAGTGGTGCTCCAAGGAAGTGTAAGCCGATGACAAAGCAATAATATGCTCTCTGAGCTTTATGCCTGGCGTAGGGATCCTAACAACATCCTGGATCCCGGCGCCCCGAGAGCGAGGCGGACAGAGTTGCACCGAGCTGTGCTGGAGAGCTGGCGGTGCAAGCTCGCCAATCCCACTGCCGGTCACGCCGTCATCGCTGCGCTGCTGCTGGTCTTCTGGGAGTGGCTGGGGCGACGACACGGTGTCCTCACGTACTGTCTGACGCAGGTACTGTCCGGGCATGGTTGCTTCGTGCGGTATCTGTGGCGGATCGGTCGTGAGGAGGCGGAGCGCTGCCACCATTGTGCGGCCCCGAAAGACACGGCGGCGCACACGTTGCTGGTGTGCCCGGCATGGCATGCTGAGCGGCGCCGGCTCGCTGGAGCGCTCGGTGCAGGGGGACAGGGGCTATCGCCCCCGACCGTGATATCATCTATGGTTGGGAGCGAGAGCGCCTGGGCGGAAATGGCGGCCTTCTGCGAGGCCGTCATGTCCGCGAAGGAGGAGGCAGAGCGAGTGAGGGAGGAGACGTTCCCTAATCCCGCTCGCAGACGGCGCGCTGGGCGAAGGCGCAGGGGCTATGCCCGAAACGACCTTCGCCCACCGTAATCTCGGCCTGCAGGCGTCGGGGAGGGCACCTAGGCGCCCTAGCACTTAGCAGGCCCGCGCCGGAAAAGCGCTGCGTCCGTGCAGCCTCCAAAAGGCGGTAGGGGGAGACCGAACTCCCCTACACGTGTGGAGGTCCGCGCCTAACTGCGGACCGAGCCCGCCGGTGCCACAGAGGTCATGCCAGTGACGATTCCTGTGGCCCGGCAAAAGGGCAGTAGGACGCCGGGAAGTTTTAGTGGGTGCAAGCCCCCCACATAACCACCCGGGTCGTGCCCTCGGCCTAGAGGTATGCGTTAGGCATTTCCAACCGAAAAAAAAAAACGTTACCGGCGCCGGTAGTATAGAAAGCAGTCCGCGTATGTCGCTTGCACGATTACTATCACCATGAACAAGCACCTTTAGAAAACGAAATGTGATAAATGTATGAGCGATGTATTTTATGTCTTTATTTTTGGAAATAAAATATCCTTTTAACCGACTTAAAAAAGGAGGAGGTTCTATGTTCGTCTGGATGTATTTTTTTTTATATACGATCACTGGTATACACACAATTTCGTCAATTTTGGACCGATTTTAATGATTGGGTTGGGTTGCGTTGGGTTCAGTATAGCTTCAAGGTGGCCCCATTTTAGGCAACTCGTTAAAGACAAACAATACGAAAGTGTAGATTGAGTTATAGGTATAGGTTAGATATCATGTTTTTTCCGTTTCCGGCCGCCTAAGTGTCAACATCAACGTCCATATAAAGACGTAAAAAAAAAAAATTCTAAATACCAAACAGTCTAGTCACTACCGTACAACATCAAAAAGAAGACCTTAAAGTGTTGCAGATATTAGTTGAAGAAAACTTGCACATTATATCACAGAAAGGAAGAAAGAGTATCAACAACGTTTTGAGGTTAGATCATAGACCATTTCATAAGGGACTTTAATATTCATACTTATTCATTCTTGACAGTCCTGGCAAAATCACTGTGACAGCCCGAGGCGACAGCTAACAACTGACATACACTAGTGTTACAAGAGTTGAAACATAAATTCCACTATTTTCTACCGTAACGTTTCGTTTCAAGGAAGTTAAATAAAAAATGGAGGCGGAATTCCAACTTTTGTTTGACAATATGAAATCAGAAATGCAACAACAATCTCTCGAACTTTCTGAATCTATTACAAACAATATAATGTCTAGAATGGATGAAAAATTAATCCCGATTATAGAGGAAAACAAAAGCTTAAAATTAAAAGTAGAAACTCTAGAAAAAGAGATAGAATATTTTAAAAGAGAAAAAAGGAATAATGATATAATTATATTTGGCGTAGATGAGATAGAAAAATCAACATTGGATTTAATAAATAACATAAAGAAAACTTTCAAGGGTGATATTAACATTGATATAGAGGAACATGGAATAAACAATATACAC
Organism: Phalera bucephala; assembly: GCA_905147815.2. Classification (NCBI taxonomy): domain Eukaryota; kingdom Metazoa; phylum Arthropoda; class Insecta; order Lepidoptera; family Notodontidae; genus Phalera; species Phalera bucephala. The sequence continues at coordinate 946,512 of LR990621.1, read as the reverse complement.
CGAATAGGGATTAGAAATAGAGACGAACACAAACCGAGACCAGTCCTATGTTCCTTCGTAAACGGGTGGAAAAAGAGTGAGATAATGAGAAATAAGAAGGGTCTGAAAAAGTTATATGTCACTGAAGACTATCCAAAGGAAGTACTGGCTAAAAGGAAAGCTCTACAAGCAGAGCTGGTAGAAGAAAGGAAGAAAGGGAAAATAGCTTTTTTGAAGTATGATAAGCTCGTAGTGAAGGAAAACGGATCTACTAACGACAAAAGAAAACGGGAAACCTCTTCCTCACCGCATTCTTCGGAGATTCAACCTAAAAAACAGCAATTCTCCATGTCCTTCAAGGCCAATAGAACTAGCGCTTTTGATATGATGAGAAACAGACCCAACTCTCTTTCTAACATTTCTATAATAATAACCAAACAACAATAGCAACTAACCCTCGGCAAAGGGAAAATACAACAAAACACGGATACAAAACTAAATGTCACAGAAAAGCAACAACCTCCCCCAAGCCGACTGATCATCGTGGGGGAAAACGACCAACACCCTCTAAGCACATATAACCAAAATAATAAAAATAGAACCAATTATGATATACACATAGCGTCGATTAACACACGATCACTAAGAACTCCAGAAAAACTCATTGAATTAGAAACAGCAATTAACGAAATTAAATGGGATATTATAGGATTAAGTTAAATGAGAAGACTAGGAGAAGGAATAGAAAACCACGGAAAATTTATATTAGATTACAAAGGAGAAACACCAGGGCAATATGGTGTCGGTTTTTTGATAAAACGGAAATATACTAACCGAATAGAAGAATTGAAAGCAATATCAGAAAGGATAGCAATTCTCAATATAAAACTTCCTATACAAAATAACAGAGAAGAATCTTGGTCAATTATTCAGGCTTACGTAAACAAAATAGAAGACTTCTACAAAAAATTACAAACAGCTGTTGAGACTGCTCACAAAAATATAATAGTAATGGGTGATTTCAACGGTCAAATTGGGGAATGCCAAAGAGGCGAAGAGTATACTGTAGGAAATCACGGTATTGGCACCAGGAGCAAAAACGGAGAAAGATTAGTGAACTTCGGTTTAGAAAATAAGTTAAGTATCATGAATAAATTCAATAAAAAGAGAAAGAAATGGACGTGGACTTCCCCAAATGGACGGTATAAAAATGAAATCGATTATATTATGACCAATAAACCAAAAGCTTTTAAAGACCTTTCAATAATACATAATTTAAATTTTAACTCGGACCATAAAATGATACGCGCGACGTTACGAGGAACACATATAAAGAAAAGTAGAAGGCTACAAGCCCAATTGGTACCCTATGTCAACACCAAGAATAACGCGGAGTTAATGGAAAACTTAAAAGAAAATCTGGATAGAAGGGAAGAAAATGAATACACTAAATCAATTCAGACGAGATATTGCGACTTTGTAAACACCCTCAAATCTGAAGCACGAAAAGTATATACAAATAATAAAGCAATAATATCAACCGAAACAACTAAACTACTTAACAAAAGAAAATTGCTTTTACAAGGAACGAAAAATAAAGAGAAACGTAAAGAGATTGCAGAAATAAGTAAAAAGATCAACGAAAATATAAGAATCCTATCTAGGAAGCGGAAAAGGTTAAACACTTTTCAATATCATATTAAGAAAACAGGCAGAGTAAAGAAAGCGTGCAAAGAATTAGAGATAAAGAAAAATTGGATGCCAAATATGAAGAATGGACACGGAAAAGGTACTAGAAAAAGAATTGAAATATTAAATATTGCTACAGAATATTATAAGAACTTGCACCAAAGCAAAAGTGACAAACTCACTACGACTGCGACTGAGGACACGCAGGATTCTGAACCTATACCACTTATTCTAAATGAAGAAACAGAAAGAGCTATTATGACGCAGAAGTTAGGAAAAGCACCAGGTCCTGATCATATCACTAACGAACTTCTTCGCATATCAATGCCAGTGATTGCCCCCAAGCTAACCAATTTATTCAACGCATTAATAAAAACAGAAGATATCCCAGAAGATTGGACGAAATCAATAATTGTCTTATTACACAAGAAAGGAGACAAAGGAGACATCGGCAACTACAGGCCAATAAGCTTAATGTCTAAATATATAAAATCTTTTCAAAAATATTACTTTTTAGGCTAACTAACACACTCGATGAAAATCAGCCAAAGGAGCAAGCTGGGTTTAGGAGCAAATTTTCGACCATAGACCACATTCATGTACTACGACAGATACTACATAAATACAGAGAATATAATAAAGTATACTATCTGGGATTTGTAGACTTCAATAAGCGTTTGATTCCTTGGAGCACCACTATATATGGGAATCATTAGATTCCCTAGAAAGGATTCCCTAGAAAGTACATACGCCTATTAGAGAAAGTTTACGGGAAGAGTACAGCACAAATAAAACTGGAAAGAACAGGCGACGAGTTCCCGATTGAAAGCGGCGTCCGTCAAGGCGACCCTATTTCACCGAAGATATTTTTAGGCGTATTAGAGATGATTTTTAGGAGACTGGGTTGGGGTAATTTCGGACTGAACGTGAACGGAGAGATATTAAGTCACTTGAGATTCGTTGACGATTTAATACTTTTTTCAGACTGTCCGAGAACCTTGGAAAAAATGCTCCAACAACTGTCAGATGAAAGTGCAAAGGCAGGTCTCTCAAAGAATACAAGAAAGACAAAAATAATGAGCAATTCTCCACTAACAGAAGCTATTATAATTAACAATCAACAATTAGAATTCGTAAACGAGTACATTTATCTAGGACAATCAGTATCACCAACAGAAAACATGCAGAAAGAAATCGAAAGGAGAATAGCTAACACTTGGAAGAGATTTTGGTCGTTGAGCGAAATAATGAAAAATAAAGAGATTCCAATGTCAGAGAAGCGAAAAGTTTTTAATGCTTGCATCCTGCCATGTCTGACATACGCTTGCCAAACTTGGGCTTTAACCGAACAACAACAAAATAAAATAAATATCTGTCAAAATGGAATAGAAAGAAGTGTATTGGGAGTAAGGAGAAGAGATAAAATACAATTAAAAAAGAATAAAAGAAAATACCAAGTTCGGAAAAGTACAAGCAGTCTGCAGAAATTTAAAATGGCAATGGACGGGACACATGTTGAGAGAAGAGAAAGACAAATGGACCAGAATAATAACTGAATGGTCCCCCAGGGAAAGGAAAAGAAGAAAGGGAAGACAAACAAAACGATGGGAGGACGACTTGAAGAAAGTAGCCGGTCCAAATTGGCTACGTGCAGCAAAGGACAGAAACAAATGGAAAGCCTTAGAGGCGGCTTTTGTCGAAAGACAAGCTGTAAAAAGAGGAGAACAACCGAATGCCGCGAATAAAGTTTAGTTTAAGTTAATTACTTTTCTACTCTATTTTTGATTTTTAATTAATATTTGTCAAATAAGTCAAAGATTAACAGCAATAAAGGCTTATTTTATTTTTTATTTATTTTATATCATGTTAATTAAAAAAAGGAGGGTGACAATTCGTCTGTTTTATAATAACTTCTTTGTTTATGATCTGATTTGAATGATTATTTTTGGGTTTAGTGTAGCTTCGAGGTGAGCCCTTTCATTCATAGTATTGGACCTTAGACATTGAAGATACACCAGGGGAGTCCTTTACGACAAACTGCACGAATGTATAGTTTAATTTATATAAGTATTATTACAATCTCCTAGGTATCATATTGTAGAAATAAGCAGAATAATATAATATAGGTAGATAAAGGTAAATAGTTAAAATACTCATCACTTAAACTTGTAAAATAAACAACTTTTTTTAAAACAGGGAACCTGTCCTTTTATACAATATTTGAAGTCAGTGTCAAGTAACCTGCACCAACCGACTAGCATCGACTTCAAATATTTAGTCTTTGAAGTTGGTTTCTGTTTTTATAGTAAGTTATTTATGTGTATTATATTATAAACATTACAACGTTACCCGTCTATTTCTCAAGAGGTTATAATATAATACCTAAAACTATTATTGCAAACACTATTCCAAAGTTACCAATGGGAGTTTTTCATACTTTGTCCAATCTAGGATTTGAGCCCCAGATCTCGTGGTCGCTAACTAAACCATCCGCCTGGAGACCAAAAAGGTAGTATTACTTCAAAAATAATTTTGAACAAAAATCTTTAAGGATAACTTCACGCTACAAAGCAACGAACACTTCCTTACTGTCTTAGGAACTTCGTTCAGCTCATGTTGGCAAGCTTGCCCTTGCACAATGTAACTTTGGCAAAGTCTCCACCAGCGAGGGTATCGAAGCGATCATTGCGCCGTACGCTGTGCACCGTAGTCATCAAGAATCAAAATTCCTAAGGCTAGATATAGTTCCTAACGATAGAGAATTTCGATAATTTACAAACTTAAATAGTTTACTTTTGATAATACATCACAGCGAGTCTATTGTTTACTTATATGGACGTCTATTCTTTTGGCCAATTTGGTGGACAGAGTGATCAAAGGATCACTCTGTCCACCAAATTTTTTCTTTAAATTAATAGGTAAAGTACTTTTGAAAATTTCTTTCAGGCTCCAGTATTTGTTCCATGTTTTTGCTATTCTTCTGTCTATCTCTTCTTCATTATTCGTTTGTCTAAATGAGATCTGTTTGCCTAAATATATGTGGGGAGTGTTAATTTTATTACGTTTTTTAATTTGTTTTTCCCATTATTATTATCTAATCTCATTGCAGTGGCAACATTCTATTAGGTTAAGAAAGAGATAGGAGCTTAAGGTTAGAGGGAGAAAGAGGAGGATGGTAAATTTGTTAAGACGTGTACGAGTTGTTTGTGAAGGAAAAAATAAAGAAGTTCGATATATTCATCCCGCTTTTACTCAAGAACGATCCCACAAATTTTTGGGGGCTCGTCCGGGATCGAGAAAAGTATCAGTGAGAAAGAATTATGAAGATTCACGAAGATACTATCCACAAAATACGAACAACTGGCAAGTCATTTTGAATCTGCTTTACCGACCCGATTTCGAACAAAACGAAGATAGTACAACGGTTCGTTCGAATTCATTCAAGAAATTGAGCGCGTGAGACTTCTTTACCGACACGGATTGTCGCTGCACCGAATGCTTCGGGACGCGAATTATGGTTCACCGATGCACGAACTGTTTAGAAAATGTTACGGGACGCTGTTTATTACGTCATAAATTAATATTTTTTATGAACGAATATACGAAGGTGAAATAAAAATATTAGTTTCAAGACGGCAATTATTACGATTACCGGACTTTACGAGTAATGATTATTCACGTTTTACGAAGGAGGTTATTATGATGATAAGAAGATTTCGCGAATATTAAGACTAGAAGATTTAACGTATTAAGAAGAAGGTTCTATGACGAATATAAGATGTTGGCCACACTTACGATTTAAGAAGATTTTATAAGAAGATTGATTTATTTTGAAAATTCAAGACTAAACTACTTACCCATTCAAGATGCCGCCGAAGAAGGATATTAAAAAAGCAGAAGGTCAGGACACTCATGATGATCCACCTTATATCCCGTTTCGTGATTTGGAGAAGTCAATGACAACTTTTACTGGCGATGATACTTACCCTATATTATTATGGTTTGACGAATTGGAAGATACGGCACAATTGATGAACTGGACTGAAACTGAAAAACTTATCTATGCAAAACGCCTGCTTAGTGGAACTGCCAAGTTATTTTTACGGTCACTAGGAGGTGTGAAAGATTGGTCAAAGTTAAAGAACGAACTCGAAGAAGAATTTGGTCCTAAACTAAATAGTGCTGCTATACATAAAAAACTCAGTTCACGAAAAATGAAAAGTGATGAGTCGCACCAGCAGTATTTTCTCCACATGAAGGAGTGCGCACTTCACGGTAAAATTGAAGACGATGCGCTTATAGAATATGTTATCGATGGCATCCGAGACAGTGAGTCTAATAAATCTATGTTGTATGGTGCATCAAACCTTAGAGATTTCCGTAAGAAGTTAGAGAACTACAGCAATATGAAGAAGAAAATGTCCAACCGCCCTATTACGTCTAACACGACTCCTCAACGTCCTCAAATTCAGAGAAACTACCACGTCAAGCGATACTTTAACTGCGGTGACTTAGATCATCAAGCACCAGCTTGTAAGAAGGGTATTAAATGCTTCAGATGTAATGAATTTGGACATAAGGGACCGGAGTGTACAAACAAACCTAAGAATACCCTAAATATCCAAAATAATTCGAACATAAAAATAAATACTACAAAAGAGATAGCAGATATTACAGAAAAGACAGAAGAAGTTAAAACTCCATACAAGAAGATAAAGATTAATGATGTTGAAGTGATAGCCTTGATCGATACCGGAAGTGACGTTAATTTGATCAATATTTCCGAAGTTGAGAACGTTCTGAAGGACAAATCAAGCTATAATAGAGATTTCACGATTAATTTGACTGGAATTGCTGGAAAAGAACTACGTACTGAAGGAGTTTTGAATGCCATACTTATAATTGATGATTACTACGCCGACATTAAAATCCATGTAGTCAAAGATGATGCTATACCTGTCAAAGTTATATTAGGGAATCCTATCCTGAAAGACTTCGAAGTAAATTTTACGGCAGATGGCATTTTTCTTGAGAAGATTTTACAATTAACTATATTGGCTGAAGAGAAGGTCACTGATCTTAAAGGCTGTGAAAACAAAGAAATTGAAAAGAAGATAACTAAGATGATAGAAGAGTACAAACCCAACGAAGCAAAGAAAGAAACGAATATTGAAATGAAAATAATACTCACGGACGAAGACCCAATTCACCAGAGTCCACGACGACTATCACCTCTGGAAATGAAAGTAGTTGACGACCAAATAAAAGAATAACCATTCTTTTACCAGAAGATTATACGACCAAGCAAATCAGATTACTCAAGTCCTATTGTACTGGCGAAAAAGAAGAATGGGACCTACCGACTTTGTATAGACTACAGAAGACTAAATAAGAAAATTATAAGAGATCGATTCCCATTGCCGCTTATCGAAGATCAGATCGACAGACTGAAAGGTGCAAAAGTTTTTACGACATTAGACTTGAAGAATGGATTTTTACATGTAAACGTTCACCACGACAGCATAAAATACACATCCTTTGTAACGCCTCGAGGGCAATATGAATTTATAAAAATGCCGTTTGGTTTGTGTACGGCACCATCGGTGTTCCAAAGATACGTCAATTACATCTTTCAAGACCTCATTTCAGACGGTACCGTTCTAGTGTATTTAGATGATCTAGCTATACCATGTAAAACACAAGATGAAGGACTAGAGAAATTAATAAAAGTTTTTAAGAGAGCTGGAGAATATGGTTTAATGTTTAATTGGAGCAAATGCTTATTCATGAGGAGAGAAATAGAGTACCTAGGCTTCATTATTAAGGATAACAAAGTAAGACCTTCAAAAGAAAAGATTGCAGCTGTTTCAAAATTTAAGACACCTAACAATTTAAAGTCTCTTCAGTCATTTTTAGGATGGACAGTCCTAAAAATGACTGAACTTAACTTCAGAAAATTCATTAAGAATTACTCGATAATTGCAAGGCCACTGACTAATCTACTAAAGAAAGACGCTGAATTTTATTTTAGTGATGAGTGTGAGAAGGCTTTCAATGAGTTAAAAAACATACTGTGCAGCTCACCCGTTCTCCGTATCTATGATCCTGATTTGGTGACGGAGCTACATACAGACGCAAGCGCAGAAGGCTATCATCATCATCATCATCATTTCAGCCTATACTTGTCCACTGCTGAACATAGGCCTCCCCAATCGCTTTCCAGCGTAACCGGTCCGATGCCACCTGCATCCAACGATTTCCTGCGATTTTCACAAGATCGTCGGTCCATCTGGCAGGCGGTCGTCCTACGCTGCGCTTGCCAATACGTGGTCTCCACTCTAGAATCTTTCTGCCCCAACGCCCGTCCGATCTTCGCGCTATGTGGCCAGCCCATTGCCACTTCAGCATGCTAATCCTGAGGGCTATGTCGGTGACCTTGGTTCTTCTACGAATCTCCTCATTCCTGATTCGATCACGTAGAGAAACGCCGAGCATAGCTCTTTCCATAGCGCGCTGAGCAACTTTGAGCTTTTTTATGAGACCTATTGTAAGAGACCACGTCTCTGATCCATATGTCATCACTGGTAACACACATTGACTAAAAACTTTAGTCTTTAGGCACTGAGGTATTTTGGATGAGAAGATGTTGCGCAGTTTCCCGAACGCTGCCCAGCCGAGTTGGATTCGTCGCAGAAGGCTATGGAGCTGTTTTATTACAGAAGAGCCCAACAGACAATCAGATGCATCCAATCTATTATAAAAAGACGACACCTACCGAAAGAAACTATCATACCTATTACCTGGAGATATTAGCAATTGCCGAAGCGGTGAAAAAATTCCGCGTGTACCTGTTAGGAATACGATTTAAAATTATCACAGACTGCTCTACTTTGACTAAGACGTTACAGAAGAAGGACTTCCTCCGCGTGTTGCGCGCTGGGCCCTACTTCTTGCAGAGTATAACTACGAAATAGAGCATAGACCTGGAACAAGACTTAAACATGCCGACGCGTTAAGCAGAAATCCGATTTGTATGATATTAACGGAAACTACAGCCCGACTTAAGAAAGCACAAGACGATGACCCGCATACCAACCTGTTAAAGAAAATGTTAGAAAAAGGACCCTATCAAGATTATCTTATAGAAAGAGGAATACTTTGTAAAGAAAAAGATGGTACGAGACTTATTGTAGTCCCAAAGAAGATGCAATACGAAATCATAAGAAAGAAACACGAACATGGACATTTTGGAATAATTAAGACGGAAGAACTTGTAAATAGAGAATACTACATAGAGAACCTGAAAGAAAAGATAAGAAAGATTATTGATAATTGTGTAGAATGCATTCTTATTTCGCATAAGAAAGGAAAGAAAGAAGGATACTTACATTCGTTGGAAAAAGGAGATGTTCTGCTGTCGACGTATCATATTGATCACCTTGGTCCGTTGACATCAACCCATAAGAAATACAAGTACATTCTAACTGTTGTGGATGGATTCACAAAATTCACCTGGATCTACCCTACGAGAACTTTGTGTACAGAAGAGACGTTGGATAAGTTAAGAATCCAACAACAAACATTCGGCTCACCACAGAAGATTATTTCAGATCGTAACGCCGCCTTTACATCAACAAATTTTCAAGAGTACTGTAAAGAGGAAGGCATTTCTCATTACATGATTACTACTGGACAGCCACGGGGAAATGGCCAAGTCGAGAGAATCCACCAAGTAATCATAAGCGTTTTAAGTAAGCTTAGTGCTGATGATCCGACAAAATGGTATAGACGAGTTTCAGGAGTACAACGCTGTTTAAATAGCACGTACCAGAGAAGTATTGGTATGACGCCTTTTGAACTTCTTTTGGGGACAAAGATGAAAGACAAGAATGGAGATATTATGGAATTGATACAAGAAGAGGAAATACAGAATTACAGTGAGAAACGGAATGAACTAAGAATTAAAGCCAAAGAATGTATCTAGAAGATACAAGAGGAGAATGTCAGAAGTTACAATAGAAAGCGAAAAAAGGCTATAGATTACGAAGTAGGTGACCTGGTTGCTATTAAGCGAACTCAATTCACTCAAGGAAGTAAGCTGTACCCAAAATTTCTGGGGCCTTACGAAGTAGTAGCAAAGAGACACCATGATCGGTACGCTGTAAGGAAAGTTGGCGACAGTGAAGGTCCCATTAACACCACCAGCTCGGCTGACCTTATGAAGCCTTGGGTCGTAGATGAAAAAAGTTCATCTGGGCCAGATGAATAACCAGGATGGCCGTGTGGGGAGTGTTATTTTTATTACGTTTTTTAATCTGTTTTTCCCATTATTATTATCTAATCTCATTGCAGTGGCAACATTCTATTAGGTTAAGAAAGAGATAGGAGCTTAAGGTTAGAGGGAGAAAGAGGAGGATGGTAAATTTGTTAAGACGTGTACGAGTTGTTTGTGAAGGAAAAAATAAAGAAGTTCGATATATTCATCCCGCTTTTACTCAAGAACGATCCCACATATATGTATTCTTTCACATATTCGAGAGCATTATTTTCAATGTAGATATTGTGCATATCTCTATTTGTCATAATTTTTGTTTTCATAAGATTCATTTCCAGTCCTATTTCTGTACTCTTTTCCTGAAGCATACTGAGCATATGTTGGATACCAGTTGCCGTTTCAGACATTAATACTATGTCGTCCGCAAAGCATAGATGAGTTATAATCTTTCCATTAATTTGTAGACCATAGCTCGTCCAGTCTACTTTTTTTAAGACGTACTGTAGGACTGTTATGAATAGAGTCGGCGATATAGGATCGCCCTGCCTTACTCCACGGTCAATACTGATTTCGGGGCCGATTTTTTCTAGTTTTACTCGGCTTTTGCACCTTAAATATATATTTTGGAGTATTTTGATATATATAGGATTTATTCCTGCTTCTGTAAGTGCTATCCATATAGACTCATGCGAAATTGTGTCAAAAGCTTTTGCATAATCGGCAAAAGCTAAGTATATTGGACTGTTAAATTCTTTATACTTTTCTAGTATCTGTTCTATAACATAGATATGGTCTATAGTGCTATAACCTTTTCTAAAACCTGCTTGTTCTTCCGATTGATATTGTTCTATTTGTGGAGAAATCTTTTTTTGTAAGCATGATGTAAAGACCTTATACAATGCTGACATAAGGCTAATAGGTCGATAATTCGCTACATTGGTTGGGTCTCCTTTTTTATAGATAATAACAATATCCGATTTAGTCCATTGTTCCGGTACTGTTTTTTGGTCAATAATCTTATTAAAAAGTATGACAAGTGGAGTAAGTAGTGTGTTTTTCGAAGCTTTGAGTGCGTCATTGGTAATTTTGTCATCGCCTGGGCACTTATTTGATTTTAAATTGTTTATACTGCTTTGTACTTCCGTTTCACTAAAGTATATTTGGGCTGTTTCTTGGTCTGTATTTTTTGTATCTATGTGTATCTTTGAATCTGTAGCTTTATTACTACTGTACAAGGTTTTGTAGAAATCGGTTACTGTTTTCAGTATATTGAAACGATTATTTTCATTTGTCTTCGCTTTTGATTTTAGATTAATTATCCATTTTTTGTTATTATTCAATTCTTTATACGCCTTTTTTGAGCTCCCTGTCGCTATAAGGTGTTTTTCTATTGTTGATATTCTGTAGTTGTAATGATCCGATTTTATTTTTTTACTAATTTGTTTATACAACTGGCCTAGCTCTTGTTTTTCCTCTTTAGTTTTAGGTTTTTTATGTTGTAGTTCTTGTCTTCGTCTCATAAGTAAATTAGTTGTTTCTGATATATATTTCTTCGCGCCAGTTGTTTTATTTGTGTTTATATTTTGCCAACTTTCAATAATACCGTTTTCTAGCCGGTCATAGTAATCTTGCACCGTTTCATCTTTAATACTATTCGTTAATTTTTCCCTTTTCTTACTTAATATTTCTTCATAAAGCTTGATATCTTCATTTGAATGTAAGGTAACAATCTTTTTCTCCAGTTTATTACCGTAATGTCTTCTGCATTTTTTTTGGCTAGATAGAGTTATTTTTCCTCGTAATAAGCGGTGATCGCTAGGAAAAGATATATTTAATTTTTCAATATTTTGGAATTGGCGAGGATGTGAAGACAAAATGAAGTCAATTTCATTTTTTGTTTTTTTATCTGGTGACAACCAAGTCCATCTTTGTTTCGCTTTCTTCCTAAATAAAGTATTTATTATGCTTAATTTATGTTCTAACGCATACTGGATTAATCTTTTCCCATTTTCATTTCTTGTACCGTGGCCATATTTACCTATAATACTTATTTCATCTTTCTTTAACTTTCCAATTTTAGCGTTGAAATCTCCTAATATTATATGGTATCTGTTAGCCGCATCTTGAGCTTTAGCGAGAGTTTCGTAAACGCTCTCTATCTGGTCAGTATTTGTCTTTTCTGTTGGGGCATACACTTGAATAATGGTTATTTCTTTATCTGCAAATTTTAAGTTCAGTGTGGCCACCCTTTCTGAGTGGCCTATGAAACTTATTATATTTTTTTTGTACTTTTTTTTTAATTAGGAAACCAACACCGTATAGTCCTTTTGTTACGCCATAGTAGCACAGTATGTGATTATCATCTTCTTCTATACAGTATCCTGTTTTTCTAATTTCTGATAGGCCAATAATATCATATTTTATCTGTTTAATGGTTTGTTTTAATTCAATTAATCTTTCTATTGTCGACAGAGACCTCACGTTGTATGTGCATATGTATAGTATAGTTTTATTTGTGTTTTTTGCTGAAAGGTTGTAGTCATAGTCTCCCACGGTGACTAACCGGCTTGGGGGACGGGAAGAAGGGGAAGAAGAAGAGGAAGAGGTCGCCTTTGATTGCTATATCACGGTTGTGTTTGATTTCGTTTCTTTGTCTGAGGTGTTATTTGAAGATTGAGTGTTATTTGACATGTATCTTCTCATATCGTATTTGTTCTTTTTTAATTGCTTATTAACCGTGCTTTCAGAAATTTCAGGTGACTGAGACATATTGCGCTTATTTTTTGTTTTAAATATATATTTTTCACTTTTTTCCTGTGTGTTAGATAGTATTACTATTTTATCGTACTTAAGAATAGCTGTCGCACCTTGTTCTCTCATTTCCTTCAGTTCTTCTTGAAGCTCTTTTAGCTTTTTTAATACTTGGGATGGAAAATCTTCTTTTATATAAATTGAGGTGTCATTCAAATTTCTTTTATTTTTGAGTATCAGGATTTTTTTCCCCATAGTTGTTAAGGTTACAACTATTGGTCTTAACTTCCCAGTTTTCTTTCCCAGTCGTTTTACCGCTTCTATCTCGAATATCTTACATTTTAGCTTCATTTGTTTGTTTATAATTTCCAATGTTATGTTTTCCAGTTCATAATAATTTCTTTCTTTTTCCTCTACTCCGAAAATTACAATATTTTTTTGTCTTATTTGCTTATCTAAATAATTCAATTGAAGATCTTGTTGATCGACTCTCTTATGTAATTTTTCATAATTGGCGTTAATTAAATTAAACTTACTGTTTATATTTTCATTTATTGACTTTGTGATATCTTCTTTCATTTCTTTTATTTCTAACTTTTGCTTTAATAAATCATCTTGAATATTTTTTAATATCACCATAATTTTTTCTTCCATGTTTACAATTAACTTTTTTTTTTTTTTTCGTATCAGAGGGTATTTCGATACAACAAAATGGTCGAGCTAAAAATTGTTTATATCCATAATTATCTTAGTTTATTCGTACCGTTAGTATTCTGGAGTCTGCACTTGATATATTGCTCATCTACTTTACGTTTTTCACTTTAATAACCTGCATTAAAGGTTTTTTTTTCTATATATTATGTCGTGACTGTTATTATAGTTGTGACTGTTATTACAGATTTTCACTTTAATTAAGATGTTTTGCACTGTATCTTATAGTTCACTGTACTCGTCTTTTGTTTATATCAATTTTTGTAGTATTTAAGCACTGTTTTAATAATCACACCAGTTTTTAACAGTATTTTTTACGGAGCGAATTTTTTTGCGGTTATGTAACGACAAACGTCAGCATGGAAACTAAAACTGAGAAGAAATACACAATGCCAAATGGGGTAATCTTAAAAGGTACGATACTATTTACTTTAAAGATCGATCTTCTCTAGTTTTTTAAAATAATCTTGATGTATAAATTTTGATTTTAGTTCTCTACGAGCACAATTTACCTGTTGTGGTCGTATAACATTTTCAAACCGGTCATGCTGTTTGTTCAAATGGTGAGGAGTTTGACTACATCGTGATGGGCGCGGGTGCAGGCGGCTTCGTGGCGGCTGCGCGGCTGGCACTCGCCGGCGCCGCCTTGCTGGTCATCGAGGCTTGGGGAGACCCTCACCCTATCACAAGGGTACTGCTTACAAATTTATGTTTTTTGTCCTCCACTACCAGACCTCTATGTTCGTCTAGATACATATAGTGATTCCTTTGATGTTCTCCGCAGATCCCCGGAGCTGTGATGGCCTTACTCGGCTCTGAGATGGATTGGCAGTATAAGATGATCCCCAACAATGAGTCCTGCCTCTCCTCGCAAGGCGGGCAATGTCTCTTCGCGCGCGGAAAGTGCCTCGGCGGCTTCACCTCCATCATGCATACTGCACACGCGGCAACCGCTAGGACTACGACGACATCGGCCTGACCGGCTGGAGCTACGCCGACCTGCTGCCCTACTTCCTGCGGTACCAGGGTCTGCAGGACCTCGACCTGCTGCGGAAGTCCTCCATACCCTACCACAACACTACCGGAGAAATGAAGATCGAAGTCTTCTCCGACTCAGGCAATCCCTGGCACACGCGGCTTATAAACGCTTATAGAGAGCTTGGGTTTCCATTAAATCCAGATATAAACGCGGAATCGCAAATAGGAGTATCAAGGGTAATGGGCTACGTGCACGACGGCGAGCGGATGAGTACAGCGCGCGCGTTCCTGTCGCGAGCCGACGTCAAGGCGAAGCTGAAAGTGGCGAAGCACACGACGTGCACCGGAGTGATCATAGACGAGGAGAGGGTGGCGCGCGGCGTCACCGTGGCGCAGGCCGGTGGCACGCTGAGGCTGCGCGCGCGCAGGGCCGTGGTGCTGTGCGCGGAGTCGGTCGGCACGCCGTAGATACTGATGCTGTCGGGCGTCGGACCCGCCAACCACCTGCGAACCATGGGCATACCCGTGAAAGTGGGCGTACCGTGGGCGATAACATGAGCGACCACATATTGCCTCTTATGTTCATTTTAGTAGACAAAAGTACAGATACAGGTCTACCTCAAGATTTGGTAGACTTTTCTATAAAATGTAAGGAACTCTTGTAGCTGTTGATTTGGCGTAATGGTCCACTCACATCTAATGGTCTATCTGACGTCACCGCTTTCGCGAATACTGACTGCTACGACTTCGAACGCAGACGACTGACCAGCAACGGAACTGATTTTGAGTTACCAAACCTTCAGGTTATTCATACGTACATCGACAGATACCTTGTAATTGTAGTAGTACCTAGTAAGTACCTACTTTCAGAAACCAGAGAGGTCCGTCAGGAAAGAACCTGTTAGAACTCTGTTCTGTCCGCATACTGCTCAAGGCATCTAACGCGATAATATAGGTAGTGATCTACTTTCGGTTTTATTAAACGTTGACAATACGAACAGGCGTGATGATATTCGTGAGCGTGTTTACAACGTAACGAGAAGAGAATGGACATGTAACTGGCCAAACTAGAAACTGTAAAACGCAGCAGTAATGAATATGAAATGGGCAAAATGATTATCTAAATTTAACAGGCCCGCACTACTAATTTCTATGGCAGAAGTGAGTTTTATGTAATTCGGAGGTTATGGTCGGAGAATGTGAGTGTGTAGACTTATTGACCGTTTCATAACAAACATCTTCCGGCTATGGTGTATTATTATTTAATAAATTTACTATCACCATCACTCTATACCTCTACCGGCAGAAAACCAGAGTATATACAGTGCAATAGATGTACGTTATCTGGCAAAAGTGTTGACGTACATGGACGGATACCCATAACTCAATTTTACGAGCCGTAAATAATATTTAATTTTGTAGAAATCAATTTAAAATTAACAAAAATAATTGCGCACGAGTTTAGACAGACAAATTGATGCAAATATTTATGAAATGGTATTTATTTACGTTTAGGCAGAGGCGCCCTGGTGTATTGATAACTAATACATTTCTCATTCTTGTGTTACATCGATCAAACCGCCTGAAATTAGTATTGGTAATTAATAATTTTAGTCACACTTATCACGAGGCTCAAAAGCATTTGCTTAACAGATATATATCTAATTATTCCTTTGAGATATTGTCATACAGGTTTGCTAGATATTTTAATATTTTAAAATAATAGATGCAGTAACAATAGTTACACCACACTATTACTTAAGTTGTTGGAGAAAATACAATCTGACAGGAATGAATTGTATGTGGCGTTTGTGTGTGTCTGTGTGCTGTTTCCCGCGGGGCCTTTACAGCTTCACCGGACAAGAGGGCTAGCGTGCAACGACTACGCTCGAGCCAGGAGGGCAAGGGGGCAACTAGCTCAAGGGCGCCTCAAGGAGGAACGGGCTCGGCTTGGGAAGTCGCTATGGGGGTGGGCGTATACTGGGTGTCTCGCCGTGGTACTCTGCACCGGCTGGTGGGCAAGGGATTCTTCGACCTCGTCGGCGAGGTCGGTGTCTAAACCTGTGTGCGATATCTATATCCGAAAGGAGGGATGTAAGGGTATCGGGAGGGTCAGTGAGGCCATGCCGCGGACGGCGGTAGCGGCTGATAGGAGGGGAGTTAGGTTCGTAGTCGGCGGCGGCTACGATTAACGGATTTCTATGATTGGACGCGATCGCGAAATATCGGGTTGTCCCTTTTTAATAAAGGCGCGAATAGGTTCAAGACCGACATCGGAATGGACAATCCGTATGAACCACGGGGCTTCAACGACTTAGCGGAGGAAACGGGATTGAACCGTTAAAAGTCTATCGATGTGAGAGCGGGCGGCGTGCCCGAACACCTCACAAGCGTACGTCATGATGGGCCGTATACAAGTTTTATAAAGTGTCACCTTATTCTGAAGGCACATTTTACTCCGCTTGCAGATCATCGGGTAAAGACGAATGAGTATAAGCTGCTGCTGAGGCTGCTCGGTTGCGGACTCGCTTGATATGCGGTCCGAAGGTCATGCTATTGTTTAGGGTGACCCCTAGATATTTGACCTGTTTGACCCAGGCAATAGGTAGGTCGAACATGGTCACTCGACCGAGATTACTTCTTGGGTGGCGCAGGGAAGGGCGCGGGGTGGCACCTCTGAAGAAAAACACCGCAGCGCTCTTGTCCGGGGTCACCTCAATACGCCACTTCCTGAACCAATCCTTTAGGGTGTGGGCGGCTGCCTGAAGGTTTCTGGTAATGAAACGCTTATTCCTATGCGCGACATAGAGAGCGGTATCATCCACGAATAGGGCTAGATGCACCTTACTCGAACGAAGAATATCATTCGTGTAAAGGCTGAATAGGAGAGGGGAAAGAGCTGAGCCTTGTGGGATACCAGCTTGTATGGAGTGGGGGGTAGAGCGTGTCATTTCGACGCGTTACCGAAAGGCGCGATTCGACAGGAAGTCTTGTAAGATGAGCACGAGTCTGTACGGCACCCCATTTGGTAAAGCTTGTAGAACAAGCCGTTGTGTCAGACTTCGTCCAACGCCTGCGACATCGAAGAAAAGGGCACCCGTGTGGACGGGTTTGGGTTTGTTGATGCCAGTAAGGATGTGCTCCGTGATGCGGTGCATTTAATGGACGCAAGAGTTTTTGGCTCGGAAACCAAACTGCTCATTGATGAGAATACCTCTGGACGATACAAACTCACAAGTAAGGCACAATCCCACGCCCATCAATTAGTTTAGAGGATCGCAAGTATTTCACCAAAAAGGGACATGGAATAGTATTGTAAATTAATAATTACCAATACTATTCCATGAACACACAGAAAGGCAACTGAATTGTGTTAGGCCTACATTTCAAGTCATACTGAAAAGTATTTGGTAAATTCATAAATGTGTCATATGTATTTTTAAGGCACAAAAAAGATTCATTCGGTCAATGTGTGCGAAGTAGGGACAGCTGTGTGCCTGTTTTCAAATCTACGAAAATATTGACCAGTACTATATATAATAGAAACAGCTGTTTTTGCCAAAACGAATCCAGATTTTTTTTAAAAAATGTAACTGTGCGAAAGGTTCCAATGCGTACTCCATATAGAAATAATTTATGCTCTCAGAAATGTAAAACAGCGCTATACAAGAAAAGTGTTTTCGGTATGGCCCCTTGCATATATAATAAACTACCAGATACACTGAAATCAATATCTGATGCTAAACTCTTTAAAAGAATGTTTACTGCATTCCTAAGTGATAAACTTATGTAATTTTATTTAAAAACTTATAATTATTTTATCTATTTTACATGCTTGAATCTACTTAAAAAAAAAACAAAGCTGACGCTACCTTTGATAAATGTTTTAATATAATAATGGTACGTGTATACTTCTTTCTTATGTTATATTCAATTTCTAATCAATTTATAATAATAGAATTTGAATAATATATTTGTACGCCTAAAAATGTCAAAACATAGCGCACTTTATAAATGTAACATCTGGAATTTAATTTAAGCTAAACCTGTGTTTCACAAAATAAACTGATTTGATATTATTGATTTGATCAAAATTATTGCGTAGTAGTAAATTTCTATCTATCTATATCATCACGCCAGCTCCCTCGCGGGGTAGGCAGAGAGTACAGAGTTCCAACAGGTTCTTTCCTTACATACCTCTCTGGCTCCTCCACTCTCATAGTTCGTCTCATACACACTCGCCGGTTACGGGGACTCTTGACTTGCCCTTCAGCTAAGACACGGTCTATTTGGTCATGGTAAGATAGTCTAGGTTTTCCCCGGCACCTACATCCTTCCACTTACGCATTGTATATCTGTTTTGTCATTCTTTCTTCTGGCATCCTTTCTATATGCCCGAACCAACGGAGCATACCTTTTCTCATCTTTACACCGATACTATCTTTCATACTCACTCGCTTTCTTACTACGCTATTGCGAATACCTCTTCCGCATTTATCCTACTTTCATTCTCCTTCTTACATACCCAGCTTTCGCTACCATATAACAGCGTTGGGACAAGAACTCCGTTATATATGGTCAGCTGCGCCTTTTGATTTAAGTGCCGGCTCCCAAGTAGCTTTCCTATCGCACCATTTACTCTGTTCCCTGTACTCACTCTTCTCTCTATGTTAGCAGTGCATTTCCTATCCTTACTGAAGGCGCATCAAAGATATACAAACTCATTCACTTGCCCCGCACATCATTACCAACCACAATCCTTGCATTCATTCTGGTTTCTTTCCGTTCACAAACCATAATGTTGGTTTTCTTTAAATTCAAATGTAAGCTATTGTTCATGCAGTCGTCTTCCATAACTGTGACTAGTGTTTGCAGATCAGTGGCTGTTGGCACTATTAAAACCGTCATCTGCATATAGTAGATGGTTTACCACTAGGTCACCCATTTGTATACCTTAATTCATCACTTTCAGTTTTTGAAGACTTTTATCCAGATATATTATAAACATACTAGCGGACAACATGCAACCCTGCTTGACGCCGATTTCAACGTCAAACCAGGGTGACATGTTACCACCCACCCGTAAGTATGCCTTGCAGTCCACATAGGTGGACTGGACAGCTCGCAACAGAGTGCCATCTATACCATACTCTGGCAAAATGTCCCAAAGTCTCTTTCACACAACTCTGTCAAACGCCTTCTCCAGATCCACAAAACCGCAGAAAATCTTCCGGCCCACTACAAGATGCTTCTCGACGATGTTGCGGAGGGAGAAAACTTGATCCGAACATCCTCTTCCGGACCTGAAATCCCCTTGTGCCTTGCACAAAATTCCATCGGACTTCCCGCGCATTCTCCGCAGCAGAAACTAATAATCCTATAATTTGTGAAATTTACTTATTTTATGAATTTTTGAACATTAAAAGAAACATTCAAATATTCTCGCGATCAGTATTCTCTGTAGGTAATTAATGTGTTTGTACGTGCATGAGTTCATTGGTATCGTGATGATTTTCTCCTCATTAATTAAAAGAAAACCCGTGGATTTTAATAAGTTAGTTTTTAGTTATTGTTATATAAACATTCTTTGTAAGTCTGAACAATCAGCCAAAAATCATCATCTTATTATTTGCTTGGTAGTTAGCCCAGCAGAACGTAGTAAACGAATTATTGGCTTCATAATCTTAATGTGTGGTGATGTACATAAGCCAAATGGTAAAACATTAAATTCATACAACGTTTGATCTAGTTTTATAAAATAGCATCGTTAAGATCAATTTTTGACATAAAACAATCTTTGGTAATGAATACTGTACGTAAATATTTTAAAATGTCCCGGTATCAGAAATTAGTTTAGCTTTTTCAAGTTTAAAATTTGCCATTTGACTTCTGTTCTAAAAACACACTTAACAAAATTTGTCCTTCCGTAGGATTGTACACAGAAATCACTCCGTTACATACTAGATCATTTATAGCTTTTTAGTACTTAATCTTATATGTTTTTTACATAATTGGTGGTGATAATTGGCTGACTGGGCGCACGAATGGAATATTGTTACCTTTAATGTATGATAATACTGATTGATTATCGATAATTTGTGACCATTGGTTATAAAATAGGGCCAGCCGGCCTGAATATTTTATCCCTGCCCTGCCGCTGTTGCGAGAGCATCGATGAGTGTGCCCCTTCGTTGTCTTCCGATCGTGAGACGGCTTCCGACCAGGATAAGGGTGCCTTTCTAGTTTAAATTCTGGGATGGGCCTGCCGTTGGTTGCGACTGCTTGTACGACTGCGGTCCGATATTTGTTTACGCCTTGCGTACTGATCGGCACCCAATGTATTAATTGCCTTGGCAGTCTTGATTGCCTCCGAAAAGTTTTCGCCGAATTTTCTAGTTTAGTATATAATAATTTTATTTATTTTTATTCTTTATTGTATATAGAACAGAGGTAATTTTCATTTTCAAAAGTCATATACAAAGGCGAGCTTAACTCAGAATATGAGTTCTCTTCCAGCGAACCTTAGAGTGTTGAGAGATAAGACAGAAAAATAAGAGGGCAGTTATACAATCACACATTTCAGAGAAAAAGGAAAATATATAAAATTCCTAAACATAATTATAAATAAATTACATACACTACACAAATACTGCATACATATAATAAATATAATATACCTACATACACATACATAAATAGTACAAAAAGTTGTATGTATGCATCAATTAGCAAACAGATAGGAAATGTTCCCTGACTCTTCTCTTAAAAACATCCAGAGATGAACTCGCACGTAGGGCGTGTGGAAGTGAGTTCCAAAGACGGATACCACGAACAGTAAAAGACTTATCGTATCGGCTGGAAGAATGAAGAGGAGTACGAAGAAGGAGAGCAGTAGCACTACGACAGGGCCTATCTGTAGGAACAAGAAGGTCAAAACGCTCACGTAGGTAGATAGGGGCTTTAGGACTATGGAGGATGGAGTAGAGAAGAGAAAGAACATGTGAGTCTCGACGCCGCCGAATAGGCAGCCACTTCAATTTTCCCCGGAACTCTGATACGTGATCATATTTACGCAATCCGAAAATGAAGCGGATGCACAGATTCTGCAAACGTTCCAGCTTGTTCACTAGCTCTTCAGTTGCATCAAGGAAATAGACATCTCCATAGTCAAGAAGAGGTAGAAGAAGAGACTGAGCAAGGTTAATTTTAGTTTGGAAAGGCAAGAACTTTTGAAGACGTTTGAGAGACTGGAAGGAGCTGTAGACTCTTCTGCTTACCTCAGTAATATGAGTGCTCCATGCAAGGTTGGAGTCCATAAAAATACCTAGATTCTTAATAGTGTCAGAGTAGGGTATGGATACAGAATCAAGCACAATTTTAGGGCGAGAATGTGAATTAATAACTTGTGCGTTCATGTAGTATTTGCCACCAATGATGATAGCTTGAGACTTAGCCGGATTAACAAGAAGGCCAAAAGATTTTGCCCACTTGCTAATTTTTTCTAGATCATCATTGATGACGCTGATTGCATAATTAAGCTCCTCAATTTTAAAATGTCGATACAGCTGCAAATCGTCGGCATAGAGATGATAGAAGGAAGTAATCACTTTAGTAACAGAGTTTATAAAAACTGAAAACAGAAGAGGATAAAGGACGCCACCCTGAGGTACACCCGCAGTAAGATTGCACCAATCAGAGGAAACTCCTTCAAAGCGAACTGACTGGGAGCGGCCCCGAAGATAAGAGTTAAACCACGAAATTACCGGAGCGGAGACATTCAGAGAAGAGAAGGTGCCTAAGAGTATGTCAAAATCAACTGAATTAAAAGCACTGCTGAAATCCAATAAAACTAACACTGTAAGGAGTCTATTTTCCATAGCCAGTCTAATATCATCAGTTATCTTGATTAGAAGTTACAATTCTGTACTGTGACCTGGCCTAAAACCAGATTGATAAGGACTTAGAATGCCATGAGAGGAGAGATAGAGAGACAGTTGACCTTGAACAACACTCTCGAGCACCTTGGGTAGCAAGGGAAGGATGGAGATAGGTCGAAAATGGGATAAGGACGAAGGGTTCTGAGTTTTAGGTAACGGGAGAACATGTGCTTTTTTCCAAATATCGGGAAAAACGCTAGTCTCCAGGGAAGAATTCATTATGTGCGTGATGACAGGCCCAAGTTCATTCAAGATAAGTAAGAGCATTTGGATTTGGATGCCATCATCACCAACCGCCATCGTGGAAATGGATAAGATGGATTTCTTGATGTCTTGTTCCGTAATCGGGCTGAAGGAGAAAGAAGCACATACTGGCACGAGAAGATTGGAGAGATACTTGAGAGTAGACGATTTTATGTCATGTTTAACCGAAGTTGGAGGTTTGGAGAAGTGTGCGTTTAATGCGTTAACGTCCACATTAGGAACATTCGGAGTAATGGTTTTGCCAACATCAAACGACTTGAGAAATTGCCAAACTTGTGCTGTATTGAAATTTTGAATGGAACTGTGTATGTGACGCCTCTTTGCATCCCTACACATACGATTGCAGCGGTTTCTTAGTTGTTTGTACTGACTCCAGTTTACATCCGTAGGAAACTTTCTGTACCTTCTCTTCGCCTTGTCACGTTTAGCCATAATTTTCTTGATGGTATCAGATAGCCAAGGCGCGGGACGATGCTTAACTCTCACTTTTTTTACCGGCGCATGCGTATCATATAAACCCAGCACTGTTTTATTGAATATAGATACTTTTTCGTTTACGTCAACGCATTTATAAACAGAAGTCCAGTCTACACTGCTCGCGTCCAGTCTTAACTGCTCAGTATTAATATCTTTAAAGCTGCGAAGGAAAAGAAATTTAGAAGAGCGTTTTGGAGAGCGAATTTTATAGGAAAGGAATATCAGATCATGATACGAAAAAGAAGCAGGAATCTGACCGTGTGCAGCTACATGGCTAGCGTCCGAAACGAGAATAAGATCTAGGAGAGATGGAGAACTATGCGGAGCGCGATGAGTAGCTGTTAGCGGTAGGACATGCATGTTGATAGATGAGACAAGGGACCGGAGTTTGTTGCTACGACTATCCCCTTTTAATAAACAAGTGTTAAAGTCACCAAGAATTATAGTATGATCGTATAACGAAGAGAAATACTCTAGTTTTAACTCAAAGGAGGAGAAGAAATCAATATGACAGGATGGGCTGAAATAAATGCCTAGGAGAAGGTTTGTATGAAGGAAATTGAGCTCAATAAAAATATGTTCAGAAAATTGAGAGTACTCACTTGGTGACTGATCAATCACTTTGTAAGGGATATCCCCACGAAGATAAATAGCAACACCACCACCCCCCTTGCCTGTTCTGTCATTACGTAGCAGCGTGTATCCAGGCAATGCATACTGCACTGAAGGTAGGGAAGGTTTGAGGAAGGTTTCGGTTACCAAAATCGCATGTATATATTCAGAGTCGAAGGAAGCTAAGAGGTCGGGGTAGTGAGCAGGAATACTTTGAGAGTTAATATGCACAACATTGAAGAATTTCCGAAGAGTGGAGAAAGTAGAAAAAAGTTGTTCACGTAGATGTGTTGAGCCATCGTCATCACTAAACGCACTTGAATACTGTACGTCGGACATTTCAGAAGAGCAAGAAACAAAACTATCATCGCTGATATCCAATAAATCCATACTTGAAATAAGATAATATTACCTTTAATAAAATAAGATAAATAAATAAAATATAATACCACTAATAAATAATATATAAATTATTAAATTGAAATGTCTTCAAACGAAAACAAAAAAAAAAATAAAAAATACATAATTTTACCCTCGATGCACTCGCCGGTTGCGGAATACAGATAAAAGTGCTATGATTCAAACGCATTGTTTCTGAACGTTGACACCTAATGTCAATGAATGAATACACTATAGACATATGTCAATGTGTCAAAAAAATGTCAAAGGTTTACAGTGAGCGAGGTGATTGACATGAAATAAATTGTAAATAAATTACAGGTACCTAGGAAACAATAGTGAGTGAAGGTAAAAAGTGAACGAAGGAAGTGTTTGACAGGGCAGAAGTGATACCACACACGATCACTTCGCAGGCCTTCGCGACCTCTTCTCTGAGATGGATGATGCAGGATTTTCCCGCGGCTGCTTACTGGTGCTCGCAACCTCGTGAGCAGGGGGGAACTGCGCCAGCAGTTGACGCAATTCAGCCGCAGACTCGATTCTCCTCCGAGATTTATCTGGCAGTTGGATGATAATTCGGCCATCGGAAGTCCAGCACTGTTTAAGACCATACTTTCTACGAGCGTCCATAAACACCTCATGTCTAGGCTTCGTTAAAAACTCGGAGAGAGTTAACCCGGACCCTTTTAGAGTGGCTTTTTTATTCCATACTTCACCACGCAGAGAAGAAGACTGAAACCTGATAAGAATGGGACGTGGCTTACTCATATTTACTCCCAGAGGGTGGCACACAGCGATATCAGCAGGATTAATATTTGGCAGCTGCATTATATCATGGAAAATGTTGATAACTTTGGTCTTACACTCTGAAACTTCAGACATTCCATGCAAGAGGAGTACCTTTCTGCGAGATGCCATTTCATGTCGATCAAGCCCAAGTGAGAGCAGCTCCACCTGTGCTTTTAGTGCTCCCAAGGCTTTCCAGATAAGATACTTAAAGTCAGTAAATTCACGTGACAGGCTGGCTATGGTTTTATGAGCTGCAGTGCTCTCAATGTTGCCAGCATTCTTGAGATCTTCTTCGTAGGTGTCCATTCTTGAAGTAAATAATGCAGTCAGATCCTCCATAGTATTGGCCAACTTTGCATATAGATCCATAATGATATAGAGAGGTTGATAACACACGAAGCAATAGATTGTTGTTAGAAGTGTAGCGAAGATAGATAGAGGAGAGATAGATAGGTGAAGGAATGCACCAAAGGTAACTAAGAACTTTTAGCACTCAGTAAACATTAAAGTTTTGTTTATTTAATATTTAAATAAATATAATTATCAGCTGATAAAAATTCTGTACTTTACACTTTGACTACCCTCAAAAAAAAAAAAAAATTGATCTTTCAGAGAGATATGAAAGATAAACTTTATTAAATACCAAGCATGCGTGCGTACGTGCAAGCGTGCACGTGCGCGTGCAAGCGTTCAAACTTGATAGAATAAAATTTATTCTTATACCCGAATCATAGTGCTGAGAATCACAAGATTCGTGCAATGTCCATTAACACCCTCATCAGTAATGCATCTGCACATTAGTGCCAATAAATAACTTTTATCCCCTACTCTTAGCCTACATTGTATTTAGAGGCACTTATAAACCCTTGATCGGTTATTAACAGGGATATCGATCGCTACGACTGGGCAACTGCCCTGTATGGGTTGTCAACGGATGAAACCACCCTTTCTTGTTTTATGAGAGGATCTATGAAATCATAAAGAAACATGTACCCCTAAGACGTCATAAGTCGAATGAATTGCCCATCTGGTTCTCTCGGCCGCTGATACATATCTTCAGAAATAAAGAAAAGGCCTGGATTAGGTTGAAATATTCCAAAATAAATCCGACTATGAGGAATCTCCTTACTACGTAAAAGGTTTAAATCTCTTTGTGCTTGTTACTATTAATACTATTAAGACAAGAATGCAGCAGGACATAAAAACATTTTGGTCATACGTGAATAGTCGCAAAGACAAATCTGGTATTCCTAATGCAATGACTTATAACAATGACAAATCTGATAAACCAGAAGAAATTTGTAATTTATTTTCAATGTTTTTTAGTTCCATTTACGAAAATACTCAAGACGTATCTCTTAATGTTGACACTTATGTACCCTCTTTTAATAATCTGAACCTCTCTGACGTACACATAACAAAACAAGCTATAATAAATGAACTTAAGTCCTTGGATATTACTAAGGGTTTGGGCCCTAATGGCATACCACCTTTTTTCCTTAAACAAACCGCTGAAGTCATAAGTATACCTCTTTTCTACATCTTTAATCGTAGCCTAAGTAAAGGATGTGTATCGCAGACCCGGAAAGCCGCAAACATCACACCTGTACATAAGAGTGGTAATAAAAACGATGTTACGAATTATCGACCTATTTCGCTATTATCCACCTTATCAAAAGTATTGGAGCGTCTAGTGCACAATTCCATTTATCCCAGCTTGCATAGCATTATAATTCCGGAGCAGCATGGATTCGTCAAAAACCGTTCTATAGTTAGCAATCTTGTATTATATAGCAAATTTTTATTTGAAAATATGGACAATAGGGTTCAGGTTGACTCAGTTTATACTGATTTTCAGAAAGCATTTGACAAGGTGGATCATGCTACACTTTTACAAAATATAGCATACAATGGTATACGGGGTAATTTACTTCGCTGGTTTTTGTCTTACGTCACAAACAGGACTCAAAAAGTGGTGGTAAACGGTTTCTCATCTAACAACATCTTAGTGACATCAGACGTGCCGCAAGACTCAATTTTAGGACCACTTCTATTTATCCTCTTCATTAATGACATAATATTTGTTTCAAAAATTCTCATTTTCCTTTTATATGGCGATGGTCTCAAAGTTTATCGCGGTATTAAAACCCAAAATCATTGTCAAATATTACAAGAAGATTTAGATCGTCTCTCAGACTACTGTCGTCTAAATAAATTACATTTAAGTTTGTCTAAATGCAAAACTATCACATTTACTAAAAACAAAGTACTTACTCCCTATACATACTCTCTTTGTAATACTCTCCTTGAAAAAGTTGGTGTCATTAAAGACCCCGGAGTACTTTTTGACTCCAAACTGCACTTTGATTGTCATGTTAATCACATCACTAATAAGTCTTTTCAATTATATGGATTTGTTATGAGAACCTGCAAATCTTTCAAAAAACCAAACATCTACTTACTACTATTCAAATCACTTATTAGACCTCAACTTGAGTACGCCACTCAGGTATGGAATCCATATTACAACAAATATTGCGATCAATTGGAATCTGTTCATTTCGAATGCTTTGGTGTTTGGTCATCATATCATAACCTTATCAGCAAATTTTCCTTGTCAACTTTGAATGATATAAGACTTCTATTGGATAAGATATTTCTGTTCAAAATTTGTCATAATTTTTTTGATTGTAATCAGCTTATCAACCAAATCTACTAACGAGTCCCTAGTCGCTCTCATCGTATTCGGAGTACCCATGTTCACAGTGTATTTATACCCAAATCGAGTAAAACGAATGCTCGCGAACGCGCCTATCGTGCCGTATTATGAAAGCCTTTAATGATAACGTTTCTGAAATTGTCATATTTGCTTCCTCAATGAATCACTTCAGAAATGCTGTTATAGACAAATTGTCAAAGATATATGTCGAAATGCTATTTCATATTTCTCACTTATTTTAACCTGTACTGTTGTTTTTTCTTTTCATCTTGTTATCCTAAAGCACATTGGTACGTTATTGATAGTATCAACCTTAATTACTACGTACTTTACAAAGGCGTATGTGGTACTTACATTTATTAATTTGTTTTCTTTGTGTAATATCTGTGCCTTAACCTTATAAGTATATTTAGTGGATAATGATGTTGGCTGTGTAATTACTTATTTGTTATAAGTCTGATATATTGTATGTGCTATTACATAGCTGTTTGTTATCCTAAATAAGAAAAAATAAAAATAAAAAAGTGTACTGGACATAAACTGTGAGTACTCTATCTTTGTCTTAATATAGAATCAGTAAAGTGAACTTTAACTTTGAAGAATTGGCTCATTTAACACTTAGAATAATTTGCGAAATGTGAGTGACGGAGAACCTATGTCCAAATTCAGTTAGAAATAATACCAGTCAAACACTTAGAAAAATTACGGTGATGTAAGGACTTAGAAAAGTTTCGCGTATTTGGGACTTAAAAAAATTTCAACTTATTTACCTGATTTGGAACTTAGAAAAATTGGAGACATGGAAGCAGATTTGAGATTATTATACGATATGAAATCTTAAATTGAGAAGATACGGATTAATTATAAGAAGGGGTCCCTAAGGAGAGACGAACTGCTAACCATATTGAAGCTAGGCTTGAATTGCTGGAAAAATATTATGTGATTTTTTCGGATAATCATCATTAATAGCTAACTATGATAGCAAATTAGTGGAGTCTTCAGAGTATCAGAAACAGGATATGTATCAGTAACGGAGTTGTACTTGAACTTTAAGGTGGATTTACAAAATGTATGAAAAGATATAGCTCATCAGGAAAAATGTAATAATGGTTCTGTATTCCATAACGTTGTTGTCTAAAATTCAGCTTTCTCTGTTTAGCGGGAAATACACAGAATGGTCATTGTTTCGTGATCTTTTTATGTCATTGGTACATAATAATGCAAGTTAAGACGATGTGCAAAAATTGCACTATCTAAAGACCCAATTGACAGGAGAGTCTGAATAATTTGTCAAACATTTTCCTGTGACTAGTAAGAGTTATGTACTTTGTTGGGAACTATTGAATAAGCGTTACAATAATAAAAAGTTTTTATCGAATTATTATATATAGTTATTTAATCAGCGTAGTTTAGGGTCAGAGTATTGACATGCCATTAAGGAATTAATAGATACAACTTCAGATGGTTTATATGAGTTGTCAAATTTAGATATAAATGTACCTTCATGGGACTTAATAATTATTTATCTTGTGAGTTCTAAGTTCGACGCAGAGACGCGTAAACAGTGGGATATCAGCCAGATATCTGATAGTCTGCCTACCTTTTCTGAATTTAAGGAGTTTTTAGAAACAAGGTTCCGGGCTTTACAAGTAATGGAACCTATAAGGTCTAAATTGAAATTGAATGTCCCCACACAACACAAGGCTATTCACATTATTGATAAGGTTAAAAGAAATAAAGTAAATATGTCATGTCCACTGTGCAAAGAAAGTCATAAAATTATTAACTGTAAATTATTCGCGAAAGCGGACGTAGATGAACGCCGTAGTACAGCTCGAAATTTAGGGCTATGTTTTCATTGCTTCGGTAAAAGTCATTGTGTTAAGTCATGTCGCATGTGCACCAAATGTCGCATTTGTGGTTATAAGCACCACTCATTACTTACTGCATCCAGCGGCTTCCAAACCAACGAAAGTTACTGTCGTATCGCAATCCAAAGACAAAACGGAGAGCACCAAAAGAGTAGCAGCCCATTTCATGGCTGGTACTTCTGATCAGGTACTTTTAGCCACGGCTTTAGTAAAAGCTAAGTATTCAGACGGGCAGTCTACACAAGTATTCAGGGCACTGTTAGATCAAGGTTCGCAGGCTTCATTTATTACCGAAGCCACAGTGCAATTGCTCAGATTAAAGAAAGTTTCGGCGACCAGTTTAATATCAGTCGTAGGTGGTAGTTATGGCAGGACCACGTCTAAGAACGTTTTCTTTGTTAATATTTAGTCCCTTCATGATTCCACTTTTGTCATCCAGGTTAAGCATACGTCTTACGTACACTACCAACAGTGCTAACTTGGAGGTAATGGGATTTCGGTGGATGGTCAGACCTACATCAAGTAGAGTTGGCTGATCCTAATTTTTATGTACCTAGCAAAATTGATATTTTGTTAGGGGCCAAGGTATATGGTGTCATATTAAAGGAAGGTCTTATTAAAAGTCCTCAGGAAGCAGCAATAGCTCAAGACACAAATTTAGGCTGGATAGTATCCAGACAAATGCAACAGTCTTCAATGCTTTATCATAATCTTGTTAGTATGCATGCTCAAATTATGGATGATGAGGCATTGAGGAAGTCCAACATGGCCGCACCGAACATTGACTCTGACAGATTTTCAATCTTGTTCTCACGTCACTCAAAAGACGTTGAGGCGTTTATTTACAGCCGAAATATGTATATGTAAAACTACAGCATTTAGCGTACAAAATATTATTTTATTAATATATTATCTCGTGGAAACCATTATCTTCCTTGAGGAAGTCGACGACCCTCTCCCCAATAGCAACTACGATGGCCTCGGTGTTGGAGCGCGGCACGGCGGGTAGCACGGAGGCGTCGGCGAGGCGCAGGCGGCGCACGCCGCGCACGCGCAGGCGCGCGTCCGTCACTACGCCCAGCGCGCACGTGCCCACCGCGTGGAACACGCCGAACGTCATGTGGCGCGCGTAGCAGCGCCAGTAGTCAGCGCCCGCGCAGCGTGGCAGCCGCGGCCGCAGCAGCGTCGCGCCGCGCTGCCCCAGCGCCGCCGTGCGCACCAGCTGCCGCACCACGCGGGCGGCGCGCGCCGCGTCGGCCGCATCACTCTCCACAGACAGGTAGTTCGGGAAGATGGCCGGCCGCGCCAGCGGCGCCGCGCTCGCCAGCCGCACGCGCCCGCGCGACGCCGGCTGCAGCAGGATTGGTGACACCACGATCAGCGCGTACTCCTCGTTCGCTCTGCTCAGCTGGTCAATAATGTCATCATCGAAGTTAATGGCTTGCTTGAACATATCCTTCGCTAGTGGCAATACGTTTCTATCGATGTACGCGTGGATAATTTGAAGATCAGGAACCTGGCAGTGAGGTCCTCTGTCTACTAAGCGGCGCTGTCCGAAGTCATAGCAGTCCATGTTCAAGAAAGTGCTCACATCGGTGAGGCCGATCGACGTAAACGGCCCGTTACGCCGCACCAGCAACTGAGCCAGCTGCTCAGCCTTCAGCGCGAACTCCTTCAAATCATTATATAAGCCTGTACCTTTGTCTACTAACAGGACCATTAACGGTAAAATATGGTCGCTCATGTTATCGCCTACGGGTAAATCAACTTTCACGGGTATGCTCATCGTTCGCAGATGGTCGGCGGGCCCAACGCCCGACAACATCAGTATCTGCGGCGTGCCGATCGTTCCCGCGCTTAGCACCACTTCTCTGCGCGCGCGCAGTCGCAGCGTGCCGCCGGCCTGCGCCACGGTGACGCCGCGCGCCACCCTCTCCTCGTCTATGATCACTCCGGTGCACGTCGTGTGCTTCGCGACTTTTAGCTTCGCCTTGACGTCGGCTCGCGACAGGAACGCGCGCGCTGTGCTCATTCGTTCGCCGTCGTGCACGTAGCCCATTACCCTTGATACTCCTATTTGCGATTCCGCGTTTATATCTGGATTGAATGGAAGCCCAAGCTCTCTATAAGCGTTTATAAGCCGCGTGTGCCAGGGATTGCCTGAGTCCGAAAAGAATGCGATTTTAATTTCTCCAGTGGTGTTGTGATAGGGCACGGAGGACGCTGGCAGCCGGCCGAGGTCCTGCAGGCCCTCGTACCGTAGGAAGTAGGGCAGTAGGTCGGCGTAGCTCCAGCCGGGCAGGCCGATGTCGTCGTAGTCCTGGCGGTTGCCGCGTGTGTACATCATGTAGTTGATGGATGTGGAGCCGCCGAGGCCCTTTCCGCGCGCGAAGCGACATTGCCGGCCCTGCGAGGAGAGGCAGGACTTGTTGTTGGGGATCGTCTTATACTGCCAATCCATCTCAGAGCCGAGTAACGCCATTGCAGCTCCTGGGATCTGCAAGGAACGTCAATATGTATCCTGTCGAATATCAAGGTCTCGGGCTCAAACACAGGCACACACCTCTGTCTTTTTGAAAGCATGTGCGTATTAAAAATTAACTATTACTTGCTTTAACGCTTTAGGA
Organism: Phalera bucephala; assembly: GCA_905147815.2. Classification (NCBI taxonomy): domain Eukaryota; kingdom Metazoa; phylum Arthropoda; class Insecta; order Lepidoptera; family Notodontidae; genus Phalera; species Phalera bucephala. The sequence goes on along the minus strand of LR990621.1, from coordinate 914,434 downwards.
AAATATCGTGAGGAAACCTGCACGCCAAAGGGTTGCTCGAAGGTGTGTGATGTTTGCCAACCCGCACTGGGCCAGCGTGGGGGACTCTGGCCTAAACCCTCTCAGTTAGAGAGGCTCGTGCCCGTGGTGGGACAGTTTCTTACCAGGGCTAATATTATTATAGTAGTGGAGGACAAAAAAATATGTTTTTATGAGTACCCTTGTAATTGGGTGAGGATCTCCTCCAGCCTCGATGAGCAGCACGTCGGCGCCGGCGAGCGCCAGCCGCGTAGCCGCCACTGAGCCACCCGCGCCGGCACCCACCACAATGTAGTCAAACTCCTGACCATCTTAGAGAAAGTCAACGGCATTGCTGAATTCGTGTTACTAAACAAGTCTAATTGGGAGATCAAGAGGGCAGAGGTAGAAAGTGAATGAGCAAAATATGAATTTTAGGTACTTTATTGCCACACATAGCTTTCATTTATAAAAAAAAAACAAAATAATTTTCTATCTATCTATCTATATCATCACGCCAGCTCCCACGCGGGGTAGGCAGAGAGTACAGAGTTCCAACAGGTTCTTTCCTTACTGAATTCTCAAAAAAGTTACGATTTTTATTATAATACCGACTGAAATAAAATTAATTGGTTTTGTAATTTACATTGCGATAGAGTAGTATGACATATCCACATACCCTTTAAGGTGACACTTTTTGGCATGGAATAACTCTGTGTTAAGTTGAACAGGAACCCTTGAGCTTCGGAGTTTCTGGTCTGCAGCAGGTAGCCTATCGCTATCAGCAGCAGAACTCTGCAAATGATATCGCAATACTAGATTTTGTTTCGGCTTCACCCCAAAATATGAGTTTGTTTTCAGTACATCGTCACGCCCATATCCCTAAGCGGGGGTGGTAGAGGTGTACTGTGTACGCTCATTTTTTGCTGACGATGTTAGGTCCCATGTAATAGGTGGCGAGCCTATTGCCATATATCGGGCACAATTCCAGACTCCGGACTGATAATGGGAATTTTTCGCTGGAAATACTACATTGGTCCGACCTAGGATTTGAACACTGGACCTCGTGATCGCAAATCACATTTTTTGTCACTAGACCAACGATGCAGTCTTTGCTAAATTCAGTTTATTCAGCAAAGGCCATAATATAAGTTACTGAGGACCTACCGTTTGTGTATAATTTTTTCATAATACTTTTTCAATATCAAATATCTAATGAGAGAATCATATTCTATATATACCATTTTCAGGAGGATTTAGTTTGACGTAATTTCGTCTGTCAAAAATCCACACGCCTTTCATGTCAGAAGTGGGGTACTGTGTTAAATAGAATCTAACACAGTACCCCACTCCTTCCACTCGACTTAGTGAAAATAAATTCAAAGCTTGATTTAAAGTACGCTTTGTAAGCGAGCTTATTATACGCTAGATGATTATTTAAAAGAAGAGCAGTGATAGCCTAGTGGTTAGACTGTTGGACTGCAAAGTCAGAGGTCTCGGGTTCAAACCCAGGCACGCACCTCTGTCTTTTCAAAAGCATGGCCGTATTTTTGGCATGGAATAACTCTGTGTTAAGTTGAACAGGAACCCTTGAGCTTGGGGGCTTCTAGTCCGCAGCAGGTAGCCTATCGCTATCAGCCCTATCCTAGGTCGGACAAGTGTAGTTTTTCTAACGAAAACTTTCGAGTACGAGTCCGGAGTCTGGAATTGTGCCCGGTATATGGCAATAGGCTCGCCCCCTATTACATGGGGCCTACCATCGTCGGCGAAATGTGGGTGTACTCAGTACACCTCTGCCACCCCCGCTTGGGGAATATAGGCGTGACGGTGTTATGTGCGTATTAAAATTAACTATTACTTGCTTTAACGGTGAAGGAAAACATCATGAGGAAACCTGAGAGTTTCTCGAAGGTGTGTGAAGTTCGCCAACCCGCACTCAGCCAGCGTGGTCGACCCTTTCAGTTTTAGAGGAGGCCCGTGCCCCACAGTGCTAATAGTATTATTTTAAAGATAATAATACTTGTATAGGTGCTGTTCCGCCTTCGCCTGAATTTGGATAACGTTTTCAGCTATTATTATTTAACATCCCCTCTCTTCCTTCTAATCTATCTATCTATCTATATCTATCTATATCTATATCATCACGCCAGATCCCTTACGGGGTAGGCAGAGAGTACAGAGTTCCAACAGGCTCTTTCCTTACATACCTCTCTGGCTTCCTCTACTCTCATAATTCGTCTCATACACGCTCGCCGGTTACGGAGACTCCTGACTTGTCCTTCAGATAAGACCCGGTCTATTTGGTCATGGTAAAATAGTCTAGGTCTTCCCCGGTACCTACATCCTTCCACTTTCGCGTTGTATATCAGTTTTGTCATTCTTTCTTCGGACATTCTTTCTATATGCCCGAACCAACGGAGCATACCCTTTCTCATCTTTACACCGATATTCTCTTTCATACCTATTTGCTTTCTTACTACGCTGTTGCGAATACGGTCGGTCACGGTTCCTTCTAATAATGTAATAAAATTGTTTTTTTTTCTTTCTCAAAATGTTTGTTTTGCATAAGCCCTGCGGGGGTATTTAAAATTGTCATATTAACAATTATTTTAACTTACTAATCTACCATCGCATCGGAACGCGGCCTCCACTAAGATCGGGCGAGAAAATCAGCGGACTTGTCTTTTTTGTCTAATTCTCCATTAATTTTTTTCATCATTATCTGTATAGATATATACATGTTTTATATTATACAAAATCATTTTTGTGATCCAGCCAGTGATGCCTTACGATTGAGATATAAGACCAATAATCATATTTTTTTAAATATGTTATAATGAAAAGCTAGATGATTCTGGGTGGACCAGTCTCCACAAATAGCACCTGTTCACGAGTATGACTACTTGAGCAGCCATAACTTCCCTCGACCATATTAGAGGAAAGAAAGTGACCCGCACGAAATAGCCACCACAAGCATAGACTTTTTGTGCCCACCACACAGTGCAGTCAGAAATGGTCTACAAAAGGCTACTCGTCTATTTCGAGTTCGTATGGCACGAGATGCTACGCTTTGACATTTTTGTTACATTAAAGACGTGATATATGACCAATAATCGTCAATAAAATAGACACTCGAGCGGAGAAGAACAAGAAACTCCACAGCCACTCCTTTAAAACAAAGCTGTTCTGAATACACTGTTAATTGTAGGGTGTGAGAGACAAGGTACATTATACAGGGTAGGACTAAAACTGAGAATACATGAAACATTCGTTGTCTGTAAATGACAGAACCATATAGCCATTCTCACGAATAATATAATTTGGTTAATTTCATTTAGACCACCTGATACTACACCGTTCTCCCGTACTCCACAACATAATGTAGATGGAAAAAATAGAGAACGGAGAAAAGAGTAACCGCGGAGTTTCTTGCCCTTCTTCTCCTCAAGAATGACATTCCGAGCGGATTGTTAGTAGGAGTCTTTGTTACGTTTCTGACGATTTATAAATACAAGAATGGTTTACATGATTAAAAAATATTCTGATTATGATCGTTATACTATTTTTAGGAAGAGATTTTATTTTTATTTACTATTTTTTACATTGGCCGAGTCTTTGGCAAAATTAATAAGTATTAACCCGGAGAGGTATGTAAGGAAAGAACCTGTTGGAACTCTGTACTCTCTGCCTACCCCGCGAGGGAGCTGGCGTGATGATATAGATAGATTAACCCGGAATAGTTCCGGCAGTAATATATAAGGTGTGTTAATAATAATAATACCTGGTATCACTCCATATAACACCACGAAGAAAGACGCCCATTTCTCTGTTCACTTATCATAAGCCAGGTGCGACTTGTGGCACCGCTCGGTACGGTGTGAGGTTACTAATGATAATTGTGTTGAAAGTTAAATGATATGTTTTTTTTCACTACTATAGTGAGTAAATTATATACTTTTTAGAATTATATAAGTAACGTAAGGACGTATTGCTTCCAGTTTAAGCGGAGTTCATATTGTCTTGCAAAATTTAAATTCATATTGTAATACTACCGCTGTCATTTCATTTTATTGCTTGAAGGAAAGTTCGAAGTCAAGAGTCTCCGTATCCGGCAGGCGTGAATTATACGACTTATGAGAGTGGCCACAGAAGTCTGTAAGGAAAGAACCTATTGGAACCCTGTACTCTCTGCCTACCCCGCAGGGATCTGGAGTGATGGTATAGATAGATATATAGTAATGATCTATAAGGATGTTTTTAATTAATCATCCACGTCAGGACCATAAAATAACAATAATCCAGAAGCCGCGTTCAGTCGCAATTGCACGCCGCGCGGTGACGCCAAAAAATCAACAAACGTCCCGCACTCACCGCACTTCCCACCCGCATAATGTTGCTAGTTAAAAATGGTTTACCACTTTTTGGGGTAAAAAGTAAGTCGGTAAGAAATTATAAAATCATTATTGTTTATTTCTAGCAGTAAGATGTATCTTTATATATATTAACGATGGAAATAGACGTAATTGAGTAGGTTCTTAAAATAAAATGCCATTCCATTAGCAGTAAGTTAATAATGTTTACTTTTTATAAGTTAATATTTTTTTTTATTTGTGTCGTTGCGTTACAATTACGAAGTTTGTTGAAACATTTTTTTAAATATTGTCTGAAATGTAGGTGTACGCGGTACACCTCTGCCACCGCTTCATCCGGCTTCATCATTATACTACTAAATTATATCCCGACTAACCATCTATACTGTGTCATACATATAAAAGCGTCATTCCATACAGCTTCGAGTAATTAAAAGTGGAAAAAGTACTTTCGTCATCGTAACTAAGTAGATAAATCATTATGTACTAATAAGTAACTAAATTAAAAAATATATCCATAGTAAATAAAAGTAGGGAAAAATTACACTCGGTATTGACAACACGGACAAAATGGACACATGATTTTCAGTGACAATTATGAACGGAACATTTAATTCAATATTTAAATAATACGATGTCCGATTGCGCTAGTTACAAATAAAATGTAATCCAATCCTGTTTCTTTTTGAGCTTGACGGAATTGTTGAAGGTAGGAACGCCATAAGTCGCCATAATTAAATTTAATTTGACACGCGTAGAGCACGTTCTTGCGCGCGACGGTCACCGAGTGATTAATCGCGTAAACGTGTGACTACTTGCTTTGCAGGTATTAATTGTTGCTTCAAACCGATGCGCGCCCGCGGCTTCTAGACTATTATTATTGTATGGTCAGGACAAATGTCTTCCCTATTATTCGCCAGTGGGATGGATATCGAATATTATTTAGAAACAGTTGACGTCCTTATTCATAGGGTGGTTAGTAGGTAATTTCCAAATTTGTTGACAAATTAGTGTTTTTTTTTTAAATAGCGATAACCTACACGCGAATAATACTCAATTTGAGTACTAAGGTCGTCCTGCTTTCAGTGCAAAGTAATGGAATGAACTGTGGGCGGGACTTAGTACAATAAAATTAAACATTAATGTGACGCTGGCAAGTAAGCGCCAGGTCACGATCATGTTTATTTGATAATTCGTATACTCTTTCGTACTAAGCTCCGTGTACAGATAATAGATAAATTGTGGATGTGTCGAAAATACTTTTTATTCAAGTATACGTAAACACTCATATATTAAATATTCTAACTTGCTAGTTACGGGTACCCAGCTTTACCAACCTAAAATGTTATGTTCAAGTATATCTTTTAATTATATGTAAGTAGATTATGTGCAATATTCTTTTTTTCGTTTTTTAAAATAATATGAATGACAAAAAATATAATATTCTATGTTCTAAAACATTTATCGGTTTCTTAATTGCTTAATTAATTAAGGGCAATAAACTCTTTAGAGTAATTTTAATGTTTGTGGGGGAAACCTTTGTTGTTTGCAGCGCCCGAGGCCCTGCGCTCCCTCACGAATGAAATTGATTTTACTATTTTACTGGGGTTTTATTTTGTTTGATCGCTGGTATCGGCGGAATGGATCAATCCTGTGTTGTAGCTTCAAATAATTGGAGAACAAACAAATAAACTCGATTCTATTTGTATATTTTTTCTTTTTCTCAACCTTTACTAACTTATTGCTGGGCAAAGGTCTCCCTCATAACCTTCCAGTCCGGACCAACCTTCTAGATGGGCATCGACGTCGAGGCAAGCTGAGGAAACGGCGTGACGACTCGGATCCGTTCCAAACGGATTGGGCGGAGTACTATATACTATACATATTATATACTGCCAACGAGGCAGTATATAATATGTATAGTATATAGTCCATTGGCGCATGGTGTGGTTGGTAATGACGAGGTCCCGGCTCGACTTCTAAGCAAGACAGAGATTTAGGGATTTTTCGATTTAGGGATTTAACAGTGCAGAGTCAATAGGCTAGCCCACTTTATATTGGGACCGAACATCTTCAGTGACATGTAGACTATATACATGTACCTATGCCCCTATTTTTTTTTTTCGTCGTGTGTCGGAGCCTTTACTCGCCAGGAATTATCCGCGGAAGAAAGTGCAGAGATAATGTCGGCGTCTTTAATATATTGTGCCGACGTAGCTTTAGGCCGCGTATCTTCACCAAATACCAAAAGATGTGATTGGTGGAATAATCACTTAGTTGAACTCCGCAAATGTTTCCGAATGGCAAGTAGGAAACACAATAAGCTCAAAAAATCTAATATCACGGGAGATACGTTTGAGGAGGCTTTAGTTGCACTTAGAGTTGCCAGGTCTCACTACAGAGCTGCGGTTGAAAAATCAAAAAGCGTTTTACTTAATAGGGTAGTAAAAAATTAGATAGCGAAGGCCCTTGGTCTCCACTGTACCATGAGTTCAATGCAAATCGATCGATCGACTTAGCATACATTCAAAACATTAAAGTAAATAATAAGCATTCCGTTGGTATTGAGGAGACCACTAGTGTCTTGCTCAATGCGCTAATCCCTGATGACGATACGACAACCGATAGCGAACATCATAAGCAGATACGCGCGTGGGCCATAGATCCGCCTCTTTCCCCCGCGTCTGATCTTCCATCTCGCGACGAATTTATTAAGATTATTCGAGCTCTCCCTCTAAACAAAGCCGCCGGTGAAGATAAGATATCAAATAGAATGATAAAAGAAGCTAGTCGAGCGTCGGGTGACTCAATTATACAGGTTTTTCATCGATGTATATCTGAGGGCATCTTCCCTAGAGTGTGGCGTCGCGGATTCATACGTATTATCCCGAAGAGTGGTGACAAGCCACCTGATGACCCAAAGTCATCGACCGATTACCCTGTTACCGTCGCTGGGTTAGCTCTTAGAGCGTCTTATAGTCCCTCGCCTATTACCCGGTGGACCAATATTTAATCAGAAACAATTTGGTTTCACATCGGGAAAATCGACCGTAGACGCAGCCCTATCTGTAAGAACAACTATCAGCACTACAGATTTTAAATATGTTCTAGGCGTTTTCCTTGATACCTCTGGCGCTTTCGACAACGCGTGGTGGCCAATGCTACTTCTTAAGCTGAAGGCTCGTGGATGTTATAGAAACATCTACCTACTCATTCAGTCGTACTTCTCACAAGGCACGACTAAACTTAAACTTGGTTACCACGCAGTATCTAAATCGCTGACGTTGGGATGTCCTCAGGGGTCTGTATTAAGTCCGTATATCTGGAATTTAGGGTTCGATGATTTCCTGGAGATACCTCTGCCGCGTGGTTGCACGTTAACCGGTTACGCTGACGACGGACTTCTTCTCATAGAATCTAACACTAGGGACCGGCTAGAAAAATTTGCGGACACATGTCCGCATCTAATTCTAAAATGGGGTGAAAGAAACCGCCTTACATTCGCTCCTCAAAAAACATACCAACTCCTATTAAAAGGAACTTGACAATCAGCGCCGCGTATTAAATTCAACAATCAAACAGTCAAAAGAAAAGAATCGGTTTGTTATCATGGTTTAGTTCTGGAGAGAAATTTATCATTTATTGAACATATAAAAACTGTAGGCGAAAAAGCTAAACAAAACTTTTATGCACTCACCAGAATATCAAGGTCAACTTGGGGCCTTCGTTTTAATACTCTTAAAATCATCTACGGAGCAACATACTTAGGCTGTATGTGTTACGGTGCACCTGTATGGGCCGACAGGGCCACGATAGGGGCGGCACGGCGTAAACTACTTCAGAGTCAACGCTTGGCACTGATATTTTTGGGTAAGGCATACAGGACGGTCAGTACTGAAGCCCTACCGGTACTTGCGGGTGTGCTTCCAGTCGATCTTGAGGTTCAGAGACGCGCGTCAATGTACTATTCCACTCGAGAAAACTTGAACACCGAGTTCCTGTTGCCTCGAGACCGTTGTAAAATCACTAGATTATTCAAACCGCAATCAATCACCTATGAAGATCTTCTGACCGAATGGCAGGAAAGATGGGATACAACAACAAAGGGCCGTCACCTCTACCTGTTCTTTCCATCCGCACGTGAGCGTTTGGCGAGAACATGGCTGGAGGTGGACCACTGTGTGGCTCAATTTCTCACCGGACATGGCAACTTTAGGAGTAAATTATTCTTTTTTAAACTGGTATCTTCACCGCTATGTCAGTGTTCCACGTCTAACTAGGAGTATGAACATTCAGCACGAGAGTGCAGTCTCTGGCACAAGATGCGTACCATTATGTTAAACAGTCTGCGATAATTTCCGTGCCTTCAAGCGTTTTTGCCATACCTATTACTGGAATCAAACATGAGGCTCACAAATAGGCCCTGTTAATATTTATTCGTGACCGTGGTGCTTTACAACTGGGCTTATCCTAGTTGTAGTCTCCTTTTCTATGGCTGATCTGCCAATTATTTTATTTTTTGTGTCTCCCGCTTTGCAAAGGAGGGAAGTGGAATTTTTTATTTTTCCTACTCCTCCTGTTTTTCTTCCTAATTAAATTTGTTGCGGGTCCCAAGACAATTAAAGTGCTTCCCGGGACACCCCCAGGTTCAAACCTTGGTGTTATTTAAGACTATTGTGGATCCTGGCTTACAGGAGTTACAATGGTGGGAATGAGTGGCGGGCTTAGTCCCAAAAAAATGTACCTATGCCCCCCCACATGACGTGACGGCGTTACTTCTTATAAAATTTTATCTATAATGTTTGTCTATCTATCTATACCATCACGCCAAATTCCTTGCGAGATACGCAGACAGTACGGAGTTCCAACTGGTTCTTTTCTTACAAACCTTTCTGGCTTCCTCCACTCTTATAGTTCGTCTCATACACGCTCGCCGGTCACGGAGACTCTTGGTTTGCCCTCCAGATAAGACACGGTTTAGTCGTTCATGGTAAGATAGTCTAGGTTTTTTCTGGTACCTACAACCTTCCACTAATTATTGTAATATCTATGTCAACCTATATTGTTTACAGCCCTCTGGTCATAGATAACATAAAGCGAATATCGTGAGTCATAAACAAACTATAAATGTTTTACGAGAAAATACACGAAAATACGCTAGCGCCTTCCAGAAATATCAGTCCTCTCTCTATGCGGTTTACATTTCATTGGACCCTTGGAAAAATGCTGAGAAATAAATAAGCCAACATGCGTGTTTGTTGTAACAATTGTGGGTAGACCTTTACAATTAATAAAACAATATTAAAGGCCACCAACCGTATAGTATTATATTTCGACAAAAAAGTGTTTTTTGAAGTAGTAATTATAAATTAAAATATTTAATCAGCCTGTTCCACTGCCGGCAAACCGAAGTGAGATGGATTAGTTTGTACTCCACTATTCCAATAATTACCTCAAAATACTATATTTGGAGTGAATTGAAGTCTCATGTAAACTCGGTAAATACAGTTTATTTTTTAAATATCCGATTTTAATTACACGTAATTGTAAATTATACTGAAAAATTACTCGTTTTTGTTAAAAATCGATTTAAAGATCACATGCTGCCCTATGATATTGTCCCTCTGTTGAACAGGTCTCGCAGGGAGAGAATTAGAGTCAACTCCACAACGCATTAATCTATTTGAACAATAGATTCGAATGGAATAGAGCGCGTATAGAAGCTTGATTTAATTAAATTAGTACACAGTGGCTATAAACTGCCAACTTAGCTGAAACTAGCACATATTATGTTCGTCGTAAAAGAGATCGGTATGGTGAATGCAGATATCTCGACTCACTGATTCGAGTGCTCCATCAAGAGCAGCGATGCTCCCTGTAGAGAGAAAATATTGGGTTTTTATAGACTCAAAAGTCTTTTGTTTTTGCACCTAAGAATATTTTAGTAATAATCTCTATCTCTATATCCTCACTCTAGATCCTTTGCGGGGTATGCAGAGAGTACCGAGTTGCAACTTATTCTTTCCTTACAGATCTTTTTGTCTTCCTCTACTCTCATAGTTCGCCTCGTTAACGCTCGCCGGTTACGGAAACCCTTGACTTGCTTTTCAGATAAGACATATATTACCTAGTAGTAGTACTAATTAAACAATTTCACTTCCGCAATGTGTAAGCTACCCAAAGGGTAAATCCCTTAAATGGGAGTGGGCAAGTTGGTCCAATGCATCCTTATTAAAACCTTTTTCAAATAAGGAAAACAGACTTCAAAAAGCAAAAAATAGCCTAAACAAAAAGAGTCCCGTGATGTATCTTCAAAGTCTGAGGTCCAATACCGATAAAATTAAAATGGGACCACCTAGGAGCTATACTGAATCCAATGCAATAACGTTCATCAAAATCGCTTTATCTTTACTTATAAATAAACACAGACGAATTATGAACCTCCTCCTTTTTTTTAAGTCGGTTAATATTCGGCTTAGTTTTATAGTAGAGTACCTATAGGATTGACGTAATATCCATAATATCTAAATCTATACATTCGTATTGTTTGTCGTTAAGGACTTATCTGGTGTATCTTCAAACTCCAAGGTCCAATACCGATAAATGGGACCACCTTAAAGCTATGCTGAAGCCAATGAACAAAAATAATCTAAATCGGTCCACCATTGACGGAAATATCGGTGCACACAAATAAAAGGATGCATACAGACGAAAATACTACCTCCTCCTTTTGAAGTCGGTTAAATATGAGCAAAAATCGTCACACAGTGGATGCCTGCAGATGGACATCGACGTCGGAGCAGGTCTACGAAACTTTGGCGTAACGATTTGTATGCTTTTCAAAAAGATTGGCCAGAGATGACTAATCACGTATCCACGTGAAAGATTAGATCATAGAGGGACCTTTGCCCAGCAGTGGACAAAATAGGGTAACAAAATAGTACTCAAAGCCACGGCCTCAACCAGTATTTTGTAACCAACGACCCACTCCAGGAACTAGAATAGTGATATTAATGTCACCATATCTGTTAAGGGTCATAAACCGGCCACTAGCACTAAGCAGTTTAGTTCCGATAAAGTGGCACTCGCCAGCTCGGGCACTCGGTAACGACGCAGTCCCGGCCACTCCTCGCTATGAGAAAATAATTAATTCACAGAGTACTTTATGATACCCTCAAAGAAGTGATTGCAGATATCTATCCGGAATACTGAAGCATCGGTTCCGTATTAATATTTTGCCAACGGATTTCAATGTCATGTAGATAGGATAGGCAATACCCTATTGGCACTGTTAAGTGTTTCTTTTCTACTTTTCAATTACACGGGTGTTTATTTTTTTATAAAGAGAGTGTAAGGGAAAGGTCCACAAAAATAATCTGGATACAAACGTGTAGTAAGTAGCATAAAAAACGACGATAATAACTTTACACTATTTTATTTTCCTGCTCCACCTGCGCCTAATGCATTAATTTATACGCTAACTAACGCATAACCAAGGTGTAGCAAATATCTCAATGCATATCATCGTTTTATTTTTAACGCCTTATTCGTAGAATTTTTTAACGTTAACGCAGGTGAAGCTGGAGAGCAGATGTTTTGTACAAAGTATCGACATTCAAAATCGTTTGTGAAGCATGATGTGTATTTTACCAGAAGTAAATTACCAAAAGTTTTCTCCATACCATCTTTGGCGAAACTCAAATTACTTGTACGAGAATTAAAATTGCTTTGAACTCATCTCGGCAAGTTATTGTTTCATTTAATCGTTTTTGTTACAAAATATATTATCTCCAATAGTATCCTCCAGGCCCCAACATTATCCTAAGAGCCATGGCTGATAGACTCGACTGTCAGTACTTTTATCATTGCTGTATAATTCACATACGGACTACTTGATCTCTGTAACTGACTGTGTTTTGTTATTATTAAATCGTTTCGTTACTAATCTTAGTACTAAGCTTCGATGTTCTACTAACACGTGATGCAAGTTGTTCGAAATAAATAATTTATAACTATTATTATAATAGCGGCCGGGGCGACGCGGCGCGGTTTAATTAGCTTTCTGCTCCGGCGCACTGCAGGAACATGGAATTCTTCGTTACTTGGTGTACGCTGGGTTTATAAATTGCTACGTTTAACCGTTAGAAGTACTAGGTCAAATGCGTAGGAGATAGTACAGGAGAGACTTTGGTCTCTTCTATCTTCTGAAGGCGGCTCTTGAGATCGTAATACAGAGGAGCACCGTTGCGTTTCTGTTGAGATCCCGGAGTGTATGTGCTTCGCGGAAGTCCTGTATAGAATTCTCCCTACGAGAATATTTTTAAAGTTCACAGGCGATTATTGCGGTAGGTATTACATATAGGTCGGTGATTGTGTGTTTGTGAACAAACCCAGAATACAAAAATAATCGATACTAATATTATAAACAGGAAATATTTGTTTGTAAATATAAACTCTGATAGTAGATAAATCGATTTTGATCATTCTTTGCACATTAGCAAGCTACATTATGCAAAACTAACTTAGGCCCGGTAGGTGACGTTGTTGTCGACTGCGCAGCCGCGGGAAACTGCTAGTATCTTCTAAAATCATTCCATAAGTGTAACTATTTCATAATGAATAAGCTAAAGTTTTCCTATTAGTATTAAAACGCTTGCTCACTTTCAAGAAAGTGACGTTTGATAGCTACGTCTATCTGCGCAGTGCTTACACAAGCTTTCCTTCTAATTTTATCGACCCGGGCTATTTCTGTAAACTCTGTCCCATCACAATGAGGGTCGGCAGAGCTGAATAATTGATTTTATTAACTCGGATTAAGAAGCCGTATTGACCATGGTTAAAACTTTTGCAGTATTCCAGTTCGTAATTGTTAAATAATTTGTTGTTGGATTATAAAGTAATAATGACTTTGTATTTCCAAGTTTATATTTTCTTAAAAAATGTAGCCCTACACTAGCATTTATTCCTGTCTCGTGGGTGCGTTAACAAACATGAAAATTCACATACACAAATAACCAGACCGAAACAAATAATTGTGGATCACACAAAGGTTTGTTCTGTGCGGGAATTGTACCTGCGACTATTCGACCCGTCAAATTTAGTTAGCTGTTAGTTTAAATTAAGGTTGACCAGGTTACTAAATACCTTTGTTTTGATTTTATACGTCACGCCTAGTTCTGTGATTTATTTCCACGAGTGCGATTGCGCATATATTCTGTAAGGGTCTCAGATCTTATTTCGGGTTTAAAAAATTATTTCAATATTTTGTGTGGATACTATGTGATGGTCGATAGTTATTATGTATTTTAGCAAGAGACGTTAGCAAGGTAGGAACCGTGATAATTTTTTTGAATTTATAATTTATCAATTGGGTAAATTATTACCGGCAATGTTAAGCGTAATTTGCTAATATATGATAAAAACAACCTGTCTCCGCGAACTTCATTTCGCCTGTTTTTAATCACAACATCTTTGTAAAAAATTATAACTGTTGAGTTGGGCGGCGGAGCGGCACGGCCTTCGAGGCAACTAGGTTTTATAATTTAAAAATAAATTATAATTAAAATTATGAACTACTTATAATTTAATTGTGTTTCTAGTATACAAAAAATAAAGTATGTAGGTAACTAATATACAAAGCGTATGGCTGTTCGCTCACACCGCGGCATTTTCGTGCTTTTAGCATTTTTATAATATAACTGTTGTTACCCGCGGCCATGCACACGTTTATTATGTTATGTGACATACGTAGACCGGCCTTGCTGGGATGGCTCCTGTACTTACTTAAGATACCTTCATACTAAGTATATTTAAAATTCATTCAGCCGTATTAGAACGGAGAAACAAAAACTATCCCGCAAGAATCGTGCATTCTTTCCTTAAATAAACGGATATGCAGAGTTTCGTGTCGTGGTCATTTATCGTTGAAAACCCCTGAAGAGAAAATCTTGACTCCATCATCGGTTCACGCAAGAAACCTTATCAGATAAGATTTCTAGCGTGAACGTATCTAAAGCAAATGTGTGAAAATAATTCCGGGCGCGTGCTATTAACCAATGAAGAGTTTCTTCATTAGGAGATGAACCCGAGTCCATTATGAACTGTCATGAAGGAATTGATGTGTAGGCAAAATCACACATTTTATCGTAACAGTGCAGCTTGCCACTAACAGTAACAAATAAATTAAGTTATATGGTTTATCCCGCGATGATCCCGAATTGCTTATTTTTTCCGGGATAAAAACTATTTATTATTTTAAGTTAAAACATAAGTTATTATGTGTTCCGTTTGATGTCCGAAGTCCATTTATGAGACATACATCATCTTTTACCTCGCTTCGTCGCTAGATGGCGCTATTTCTGTCACGTAAATCGGCCTCCAGCGCCACTAGTGGCCAAACCTGGAACTAACTTTTTACCACAGAGTAAGCCGCCATACTTTTGTCATTGTTGCGTCGTCTTTAGTGCCGCGCAGTTCGTTAGAATTGGTTCTCAAATTTTTTTTTATTTTCGGTATTAAAATAGAAAGTTACCAATTTTTCTATTTATTAACTAAACAGTGTTGATCATTTATCCAATACAAATTAGCTAAGGGTTTTGTCATATTTTTGTTTCCTTTAAATCACTTTGTAGCAACTCAATTTTGATCACATTGTTGCATCCTATTAAGCAAGCCACCAGGAGATAACAAACACATCTCTCATAAATGGACTTGGGACATCAAACGGAACACATAATATAAAAATTTTACCTGAAAATAAAATTGGTTTTATGTTTCCTGGGATGTCCGAAGTCCAAATAATTTCTTACTGGTGTATACCATCATCATTATTATCATTACGAGCCGAACAATGACAAAAGTATGGCGGCTTGCTCTGTGGTAAAAAGTTAGTTCCAGGTTTGGCCACTAGTGGCGCTGGAGGTCGATTCACATGACGGAAATAGCGACCAAGCGAGGTAAAAGATGATTTACTCTTATAAATGGACTTCGGCCATCCCAAGAAACATAATACCAATGTTATTTTCAGGTAAAATTTTTATATTATATTATATACAATACCAAATTTCATCGAAATCTGTTCGGTAGTTTTTGTGTGATTGAAACACAAAAAGTCAGATGGACAGACAGACAATAATTAAAAAAAAACTGTTTCGGCCTCTATATCGATAGGAGGGTGAACCACGATTAAAGTTTTCGAAAAAATATTCCATGTACATATTTGGCTCGCTTACAGTTTTATTATATGTATAGATAGAAGAGGAATTTGAAGAGGAATTTAAATGTAGTACATAATCAACCTTGATTATAAAACTATTTAGTATGATAATAAGAATTAGTAGCATGATACGAAGGTCATCATTTTTCAACTCTAACCGGGTTTTGATGAACTAATTTAAACATAAAGGTGTTAGTGTAACTTAATTAAAATAGTTAGGCATATAGCCTTGCGGACTTTAATGAGTAATAATTAGTACTATATACATGTAGTACACTAAATTATGTATCCTTTACAAATAAACATACCAAAAATCATAACTTTTCTGTTTATAATATTAGTTTATAATATAATAAGGTGGAAACTCACTGACAGCACGAATCTGGAGTGTTTGTGTGGTGCAACCCAAACGATGTCTCACCTTGTATCAAGTCCTGCGTGCCCTAACTCCTGCACACAGGAAGACTTGATGTCTGCTTCCGAAAATGCAGTTAGTGTGGCCGCTCTGGGCCGCATCCATATAATTTGTATTACGTTTGCCGTCGAAACGAAGAAGAAGAAGTTTAAACTTAGATTATTTAGTTATAGAGCCGTATTTTCCAACATTTTTGGTGACGCATCATTCTGAAAATTACACTAATTGCTTGTCTAATGCTCGTTTCAGATTATTAGATCCAAAAACCATTTTATCAAAGGCCAGCCTGCGGCCTTTTACTTTTAAATACTCATTATTTATAAAATGTTTGCCTCGTTGGTTTAGTGGCGAATAATGTGTTTTGCAATCACTAGGTCCTGGGTTCGAATCCTAAGTCGGACAAATGTAGTTTTTCTATCGAAAATTTCCCACTATCAGTCCAGAGTCTGGAATTGTGTCCGGTATATGGCAATAGGCTCGCCCCCTATTGCATGGGACCTAACATCGTCGGCAAAAGTGGGTATACACAGTACACCTCTGCCACCTCCGCTTGGGGAATATAGGCGTGACAGTGATATTTTTTTTTATTAGAATTAAAGCAATCCGAGTTTTTAGCCAAAATCTTCTCAGTGGAGGCACGCATTCCGATCCTGTGATAGAATAGTAGATAAATTTAGATTAAAAAATGTAGACTGAATAAGGCCCCCCCCCCCCCTTAAGGATTATACAAAGTAAATTATTTAACTTTATACATAACACTTCGTAGCAGTGAAGTGTCGTCTAAATCCCCGATATTACGAGCAATATCCGATACAGCAAATCCCCAGGATCCCCACGTCCCCGCGGCAGCCCCGGCTTAGATGGACTCTTTTTCGCTAGTAACCATATGCAGCGCGTTATGATATCTTCCTGAAATGATCGTGTAATAATGGCAGGCGGCTTGGTCCAGTGGTTAAGAGCTTAAGCCGCTCCGAAGACTGGTCCGAGTAGACGTGGATCCCTGCACGGGACAAATCTATGTGCGGTCCACGAATATTGCGGATTAGATGTTTGAATGTGTGACTTTCATGTTTGTAAACGACGCAGAAATAATTCTTAGCTTGGGGCTACGAGTTTAAAAGATAATGGTATTCTGCATATCAATGGAGCACCATTTAACGGTCATGTTATGACGTAAGAACATGCTTATTATGTGCCTAGTTAAAACATATAGTATAACCGCTGTATTAATCCGAGAGTGTGGAGGAATAAATTATATTTAAAACCATCATGACGTGTTCTATTTCTCTCCCGAGAAAAACCTTATATGGAAGTATGTTCTTCCATCATAATTTCTCGAAGTAGCGGTAAAATATAAATTTTCGAAAAATAAAATGGATCATAATTCCAAAATGTGTGATGTATACGAAAATATGTGATATAAATAACCTGTATCTCGGTTATTGATATCACATATTTTCGTATAAGTTACCTGATTTAGGTTCTTAGATTCTTTAAACTTAGCCTCATAGTGAGAATTATTCCTATGTAGTGGGTTCGTTTATAAATATGAAATTCACATATACACACACCCAGGCCGAAACAAACATTTGTGGGACACAAAAATTAGTCCCGTGCGGGGACCGAGCTCACGGTGACTACTCGATCTAGTTAATAGATCGGTCTCCGCTCTTAACCACTAGATCTAGGCATCGCCATTATTTATTAGTATTTTTGGGATTTTAATAGGTAATTAGGTCGAGATAAGTATTTCACCTAAGATTTGTGTATTTAGTTATTCAGAAACACACCAACAGTACAACATTGTTCGAGGCACTATGATGTAAGAACATGCTTATTGTGTACCCAGTTAATACATATATAACCGTGTATTAAACTAAGAGAAGAGAGTAATAAATCATATTTCAAACCATCCATGCCAGGGCGTCCGGCGCCCGTCGCGCGGCGGAATTTATAAACATTGAGTGTTTGAGACAGTTTTAAAGGCTCATTATGTATAAATTAAATTATATGGTTTCGTCGCTAAGACTGCACTGTGACTTTGTTGCCGTGTTTCGCGAGAAAGTTGTTACCATGGAAAAACAACAGTCAAGAGAACAAGAAGTATTTATTGCGCATAGCGGTACTGGAAATTCGGCGACAGCTGAACAACGTCTACAGCATGCGAGCACGACCAGCTACGTATTAGGCGCAATTTGCGTCGTACTAATTATTGGAGGAATATTAGTGCTGCTGTGTTACTATAGAAAATGTCATGCAAAATGGATGCAGAGAACAATCAATCAGCACGAGCTGCGAAGTGTTGGAGCGATCTGTAATGCAGCCCCTTGGGAGAGCTGTAGGCCTCTATTCAAAAATTTGTCGCTACTTCCTGCTCCGTGCTTGTATGTTTTTGAAATTTGCATTTTCGTCAAAAGAAATCCCGGCTTGTATACACGCAAAGAAACAATTTTAAGTTTCTTACCAGGTACCCTGATAGACTAGTGCTGCCTAGCATAAGAACAGAGATATGCAGTAGAAACTGCTATGCTATGTCGGTTAGAATATACAACCACCTACCGCAACACATTAAAGACCTCACAGTAAAAGAGTTTAAAATTAAACTATTTAAATTTCTGTTGGAAAAATGCTTTTATTCAGTAGAAGAGTTCATGAAATTTCGATCTGCACCTAATCTGACATAACTTCGATTATAATATATTATTAATTTTAATTATAATTTTAATATCATTGAGTGACATAAATTTGATTTTAAGAACGTTACTACAATTTATTGACATGTTATCTTATTATTGTAATTATTGGTTGACATACATAATTAAGTATTGTTCAGTTGTCTTAACATTAGTAATAAAATATTGTATGCCTAATTTAGGGTAAATTGGAATTAGACCGTAAGACCCGGAATTGTAATACCACAATTTATGCAATAAATACTTTGACTTTGAAGGTCGCTGAGTTTGTGTCGTCGGCAACAACGCGAGGCAATTGCTGCTGCTGGTGTGAGTGTTCAGTGCGGGAATGAAAATGAGTGAGTTATAAAGTGAGGTAGCGGCTCAAGTGCATAAAGGTAAAGCGATCTTGAAGTCATTCAAAATTTTTTTTAGTAAAATGTGTTGCAAATTTTATAATTTAATCACATATTTTATAATTTAATCGCTTTTTTTATTATTATGTTTGCTACTTATATAATCACATTTATTTATTTAGTCTTATTTTAATTATGTGATGGCAAAAGAGGCCAATAAGATATTAGAACAATTAAAGTATATTAAAGATTACCTAACAAAATTGGGTCCGAGTAGAAGGTCACATAGCATAAGAAAGGCAAAAAGTATTGAGGCGAATATTTTATATGATCCATTTTGTTCTGAACGTATACGTACGTTTAGAACAAAATTTAATAATTGAAAATCAGATAGAAAATAAGGAAATTAAGGATTGTGACGTAGAAATAATTATAAGTATATTTGCTAATATTTATAAATTTATCAATAAAGTAATTGAGCTTTATTCTGACAGTAGAGGCGCTCGTAGCGCTGTGCGACCGCGGTGTTCTTACCGATCACCAAGGTTAAGCAGCGTTCGACTCGGTCGGCCTGAGATGGGTGACCGTTTGTGGCATTTCATATTCGAGCGTCTCCGTGCTTCGGAAGGCACGTTAAGCCGTTGGTCCCGGTTACCACTTAATGTGGTAGTCGTTAAGCCGAGTTGGAAGCCTTAAAGGTGGTTTGATAAGTTCCAACAGCAGGTGGCCACAAACCTGCCTCCATCAATCCGCACTGGGTCCGCGTGGTGGAGTATGACCCAATCTCTCTCACCTCGATTTGTGAGAGAAGGCCTTTGCCCAGCAGTGGGCAGTATAGGCTGATATTATTATTATTTATTCTGACAGTACGGAGGATACAATAAGCACCATGGAGAAATTTGAATTGAAAACTGCGATTTCCTTGTTTCCGGTTATGATGGGAGATGAAGTAATTACCAAACAATTAATCTCAAACATCGAAATGTATGAGTCTATGATTGATGATGGTAGTAAAAAACAACTTATTCAATTTGTGTTAAAGTCTCGGTTATCATAAGGCGCTAAGCAGCGCATGTGTAACTATTTATCTGTTGCAGAGTTAGTTAAGGATATGCGTAATATTTTGCTGCCTAAAAAATCTGACACAGCGATTAAGCGTAAGATGCAACGTGAAAGCAGCGTGAAAGAAGTATCGAAGAATATGGTAAGGAAATTGAACAATTATTAGTCGATCTGACAATTACTCAGGCCAACGGGGATTCTAACGCACACCAAGTTTTGAAGCCAATATATGAGCGGATAGCAATTAAGAGATTTTCTGATGGCCTGCGTAACAGTCACCTTAGCACAATAATTGCAGCTAGGAATTATAGCTTTTTAAAGGATGCAATTCAGGGTGCGCTGGACGAGATGCTGTCGAGTCGAGGTGAAGAACATATGATGAATTTTCATCACAACAGAGGTAGGTATACCCGAGGTCATCGTGGAAATTATCATACTAATTTTAATAGGGGTTTCAGTCGATATTTTTCTAATTCCCAAAATTTTAAAAATCACTGTCGGGGTTATAACGGTAATCCTCACGGTGAGCGTAAACCTAGTAGTTCATTTAGTAATCGCGGACACAGTGGCTTTCGTGGCCACACAACTTGACGTGGTCGCGGTAGCCAACATCAAATCAATGTATCGGAGTTAAGTAATAGCGAGTGCTTAAATCATAATAATGAAGTAAATAATAAAACTGGAAATGGTAACTGTTTTTTCGAGCAAGAAAATTTTTATTGTTAAAATATTAATTCTGTTAACTTAAGCGTTTTCCAAGAGTCGCGTAGTTGGTTACTACCTACTACCGGCGCCTCATTGTCCGTAGTTAGGCAGGAGATATTAGAGAACTTAAGCATTCCATTCCATATAGAGCGCGTTAAAATAAACGGTACACGTGGTCCCGTGTTTTGTGACGGCTTTGTTTATCTAATATTACGTTATAGTAATTATGAGTTCGAGCATAAATTTTATGTATTTAAAAACTTTACTTGTAAAAGGGATGTCATATTAGGGCAGGATTTCTTAAGTAAATTCAATTGTATATTAAATTTCGAGCGGAATTTGTTGACAATTAATCACGTTGTTCCAATTAGTATACCATTACAAATGGGACAACTTGGCTATAATAGTTATATGACAATACCAGCTAGGTGTGAAATTACGTATTTAATTCAGACAAATCTACAAGATGAATGTGTGGTCATGCCAAAACAGTTAAGCGATGGTGTAATTTTGGCGTCTGTGTTAGTAAAGCCAAATAAGGGTAGGATCCCGTTAAAATTTTTGAATACTAGAGAGGAAGATGTTAAATTAAGCTTTTTTACCCCAGATATTGTACCTTTAAAGGAATATTTTTTTAGTTTTTTTGATAATCATAGCTTAAAAAGTTATTTTCGTTTCTGAATTTAAAACATTTGAATAAAGAGGAACAAATTTCAATTGAAAACATTTGCGCAAAATACTCAGATGTATTTTTATTGCCAGGTGACAAATTAGGGGTATCAAATTGATATCAACAAAGTATATATTTGAAAGATAATAATGCAACTCCTGTGTAAGCCAAGCCTTATAGACTTCCTAAAAGTCAAAAGTTTGAGATTGATAGGCAAATTAGTTACAAGTTAGAATATGACAATATAGAAGAAATTAAGAGTGAATGGTCTAGTCCAGTTCTTCTAGTTCCAAAGAAAACCGATAGTAGTGGTAAGAAAAAATGGCGTGTCGTAATTGATTACCCGAAATTAAATGAAAACCTCAAAGATGATTAATTTCCTTTACCCAACATTACTGATATACTTGATTCTCTATCAGACGCAATAGAATTAAGCCCTGAAAGCAGAAAATACACTGCATTTACAACGAATAAGCAGTATCAAACGAAACGACTTCGAATGGGTTTACAAATAAGTCCGAGGGCTTTTAGTCGATGACAATGGTGGCAATGTCTTATTTGAACCATGAGAAGTGTCTTATATATTTATATGATTTAATTTGCATAGGAAGAAATTTGGATACTTACAATAAAATCTTAATAGATATCATTGAAAGACTTGACACGTAAATTTAAAAATTAATCCTGAGAAATGTCAATTCTTGAAGAAATAGTTATTATATTTAGATCATATTGTTTCTGCAAATGGTGTGTTACCTGATCCTGATAAGACCCTAGCTATATAAAGTTATCCTACGCCGAAAAATAGTGATGAAGTTAGGCGATTTGTAGCTTTTGCAAAAATTATTATCGTAAGTTCGTTCCAAATTTTGCTGAAATAACGTTACCTTTAAATAAGCGTTGTAGAAAAAGCCGTACTTTTGATTGACTACAGTATGTCAAAATTCTTTCAAGGTATTAAAACAATCTTTGGTTAATCCGCCTATTTTGCAATAACCAAATTTTGATGACTATAATGAATTTATTTTGCACACAGATGCTTCCGGTTTGGCTCTAGGTTCTATACTATGCAATAAAAATGACTTACCAATTGCTTATGCAAGTAGACCTCTTAACAAATCTGAATTAAACTACCTATAAGCCTTTGATTTATTCATTTGGTATTAAAAATCCCTCTAGTAGACTATTAAAGTTTCGGTTAGCTTTAGACGAGTATGATAATGCCGTTGAATATGTTAAAGGAGCAAGTAACGTGGCTTCATACGCGTTATCTTGTATCGTAATTACATCTAACGAATTCTATCTATCTATCTATCTATAACTTCACGCCAGATCCCTTGCGGGGTAGGCAGAGAGTACAGAGTTCCAACAGGTTCTTTCCTTACATACCTCTCTGGCTTCCTCGACTCTCATAGTTCGAACGAATTGAAAAGTATGAATCAGAATATCTTAAATGTTATGACACGGCAAATGACAAAAAACAAATTGCGTGACAATTCTTCGGTCGATGAGAGTAAAACAGCTGATCGGCCTGATCAACCGAAAGTCGCTGAAATTCTAAGAAAATCGAATAATTGCCGCGAATTAATAATTTCGCGGTGTTTATTAAAAAATATAGATAATGTAGAGGCATATCCATTAGTTAGAAAATATAGCGTAAGTATATCTCGAGCGTTGGTTAATAACTTCATACTCAGGTATAGTATTTCGTGTGAGATCGCCACTGACAGAGGAGCTGAGTTCATCTCTGCAACCATGGCTGAGGTATGTAAACTATTAAATATTAGGCAAACATATTCTACGGCCTACCATAACGAATCGATTGGATCACTTGAGAACTTCTATCAATTACTTAATGCATTTTTCAGGATACAAACCGATAACAATAGTAGATATTGGAGTGATTGGCTTCCATATTGGTGCTTCTCGTATAATACTTCTGTACATTCGGAAACAAAATATACACCCTATGAACTTGTTGTGTTTGGAAAATCTTGTAATATTCCTAGTAATTTGCAAAACTGTACAATTTAACCTATATACAATGCCTCGACCGGCTTTAACCTGGGCGCATCTAGCCTTTACCTGCGACCTTCATCAGGCCATAGGTATTATATATTTGTCGGAGCGTATTATTTGACTACTATTTGAGGTTCACAGTTAATGCAATGTTAAGCAGTTATTGTTATTTTAGTAACCTTTAATCGTGTCTATAGACAAACTTTTATAGCCTCCTCCTTGTAATCACGTTTTTTCAGAGAGCTCCATCCATTTAGGGTTATAAATTTATACTTGAGTGTGTTTAGTTGTGATGCGGTGACAGATGTCAAATGACGACCGATCGATGACAGATAGTCGATGTGAGATGGTGGATGGCCCTACTATGGGATTTGATTGACAACGGGGCAAGCGGTCAGACGTATCGTGTAGCAGCTTACCTCACTGCATTCCGAGTGACAATATTAATCCTCAATCATTGCGAGCATCTTCTGATATTTTCCTACCAAAGTCTGGATATAAAGGAAGATCAGTGTACCGGACAAGAACTAATTGTTATTTTAAGATTAAATTCATGTTCGGCCACCATGTGGACGATTATGAAAACGAAGATAAACCCACCCAACTCGTTACTCAAGTCCCAAATAGGCGATGTCAGGACAAATTTCAGTAGTCGGATCCTCTATCGCCGAGCGATCGTGCGATGTGTCGGTGCGATGACGTCATCGCCGGGCTACGGCCCATTCCGCAGCTGATTCAATTAAGTTCAGGAAGTGGAGGCACTGGCGAGAGGGTATCCCCTTCGGAGACCTTGAAAGATTAAAGGTTGAAAAGTTGCAAGATGAGAGCGTGAGGAGAATGTATGAAGACAGAGTCCGGGACAAGCTTTTGACAGCAGGCTCTTCGGACTCAAATGTAGATGAATGCTGGAATAGCCTGAAAGAGAGTTTGGTGGAATCCGCGAAAGAAGTATGTGGTTGCTCAAAAAAGCATATTACAGCAAAAGGTGATGCATGGTGGGATGCGGAGTTGCAAAGCTCCGTAGAAAGTAAGAAGAAAGCGTGGCAGGACTATGTATTTTCTTTGAACCTGAATGCCAGTATGACAGAGATGAGGAAAGAAATATACCGGCAATGCAAGAATGCCACTAAAACTTTAGTGAAAGAAAAGCGTGAAAGAGCCAGTATGATTGAGGAGGAGAGGCTGGCGAAAAACTTCGAGAACAACACCAAACTCTTTTGGAGCAAGGCGAGAAAGGCTCGAGGTGATTCGTCAGGCTCCAGAATGGAAAGGATAAAATCTAAAGATGGTGACATTCTTGCAGACACACAAGCTGTGCTAAACCGGTGGAGTGAATATTTTGGAGAAATGTATGGAGATGACCCGGATGCTGATGCCGCAGACGTGCCCAAAGGCGAG
Organism: Phalera bucephala; assembly: GCA_905147815.2. Lineage (NCBI taxonomy): Eukaryota > Metazoa > Arthropoda > Insecta > Lepidoptera > Notodontidae > Phalera > Phalera bucephala. The sequence continues at coordinate 889,555 of LR990621.1, read as the reverse complement.
ATTGCGGCACCAGAATCAACGGAGGACATCACTATGGAAGAAGTTGAATGGGCGACAGGAAGTATGAAAAACGGTAAAGCTGCGGGAGTAGACATGATATCTGCCGAGATGATCAAATATGGTGGAACTTGCGTCCGGGACGCTTTCCGGGCCCTTGCAAACCTTTGCTGGAGGGCCGGTAGAGTCCCTACAGATTGGCGCCGCGCAGTCATAGTACCCTTGTATAAAGGCAAGGGTTCACAATATGACTGCGCCAATTACAGAGCCATCAGTTTGATCAGCTTGGCAGCCAAGGTTTACGGTAAAATTATTGAACGGAGAATGCGCGTGAAGTCCGATGGAATGTTGTGCGAGGCACAAGGGGGTTTCAGGTCTGGAAGAGGATGTTCGGATCAAGTCTTCTCACTCCGCAACATCGTAGAGAAGCATCTGGCAGCTGGGCGGAAGGTTACCTGCGGTTTCGTAGATCTCGAGAAGGCATTTGACAGAGTTGTGCAAAAGAGACTTTGGGACATTTTGCCAGAGTATGGTATAGATGGCACTCTGTTGCGAGCCGTCCAGTCCACTTATGTGGACTGCAAGGCATGCGTACGGGTGGGTGGTAACAGGTCACCCTGGTTTGATGTTAAAATCGGCGTTAAGCAGGGTTGCGTGTTGTCCGCTAGACTGTTTATAATATGTCTTGACAAAAGTCTTCAAAGACTGAAAGCGTTGAATGAAGGTGTACAAATGGGTGACTTAGTGGTAAACCATCTACTTTATGCAGATGACGCGGTTTTAATAGCGCCAACAGCCACTGATCTGCAAACACTAGTCACAGTTATGAAAGACGACTGCATGATCAATGGCTTACACTTGAATGTGAAGAAAACCAAGACTATGGTTTTTGAAAGGGAAGGAACCAGAACGAATGTAAGGATTGTGGTTGGTAACGATGTGCTGGAGCAAGTGAATGAGTTTGTATATCTTGTATGCGCCGCTGACATAGAGAGAAGAATGAGTGCAGGGAACAGAGTGAATGGTGCGATGGGAAAGCTACTCGGGAGCCGGCACTTAAGCCCTAAGGCGCAGCTGGCCATACATAACGGAGTTCTTGTCCCAACGCTGTTATATGGTAGCGAGAGCTGGGTATGTAAGAAGGAGAATGAAAGTAGGATAAATGCGGTAGAAAATCGAGCTCTGCGGAAGATGTGCGGAGTGAAGCTGACCGACCGCATTAGCAACAGCATAGTAAGACAGCGAGTAGGTATGAAAGATAGTATCGGTGTAAAGATGAGAAAGGGCATGCTCCGTTGATTCGGGCATATAGAAAGAATGCCAGAGGAAAGAATGACAAAACAGATATACAATGTGAAAGTGGAAGGATGCAGGTACCGGGGAAGACCTAGACTATCTTACCACGACCAAATAAACCGAGTCTTATCTGATGGAAAAGTCAAGAGTCTCCGTAACTATGAGAGTCGAGGAAGCCAGAGAGGTATGTAAGGAAAGAACCTGTTGGAACTCTGTACTCTCTGCCTACCCCGCAAGGGATCTGGCGTGAGGTTATAGATAGATAGATAGATTCAATTAACTTGGACGTGGGACGGATGACACTTACATGTGGTGAAGGGATGCCAAGGTTTGTGCCTTAAATTCCTTGAGGTAATAGGGTGTTTATGTAAGATGAGGCTTTGCAGGTAGGAGTAGTGGAAACGAGTCTAGTTTCCTCTCTAATGGCGGGTTGTGTAGAGGATCATACAAAGGGGCAACGGTGCGTTGCTAGCGGAAATCCGTGTCCGTATCGTCACTTCGGGAGGGCTCCGGGTTCCATTTTTAGCCCCTGAAAGCAAGGGTTTTTGTAGAAGGTTTTAAGAATTGAGTTTTTTTTTAAAGACTGTTTTGTTGATTCGTACATAGTATAGTTTATTCTTTAAGAAAACAGTGAGATTATTTTCAACAAACTACTTCAAACCTATCTGAAACATCCAGTTTCATAAAAATAATTTCTATATTAGTAAACTCTATATTAGTTACTAGTAGACTAAGTCTTCCCTCATAGTTTGTAATAAACGGATATTTCAAAAAATATTAGCTCACATTGAAGTAAAACATCATCGGAAAATTACCACATGAAACGATAAATCTTATAATCTAGCAACCCAGCCTATCAACAGCCATCTATTCGGAAACAAAAACGTCGGTGTTGCCAGCGCACCTGAGACATCTCCAATAATTAAGTTTGTCCAAAAGTTAGGCTCCACTCAGCGGCGATGTGACCGTTTACGACCTAATAACGTGAGAACTGCGTCATGAATGTAATTTCATTTGGAATGTTGCGTTAGTTTCGTTGGAAGGTCGTAGATATTACGCCTTCATTGTTATTACATTGTAGGATGGGTACCTACAAGTCCAAAAGATATTATGAGCAGTTGGAAAAGAATTAAATTCATTAGTTATGTTTAAAAATATATATTGGGTTGTCATCTTTGATTTGTGTTATTAGCATTCCGCGTATCGTTCACTCGTTCATTCATACGACGGCTGCTCGTTCAGCATTCAATATTTCATTGCTTCACTTATTAAATTATTCTTGTTCGTCTCGTGTCACAAAAAATAACAACTGAATAATGCAGGCTATCAATAAATTACGAATGTATTGATTTATATAACTTTTTCAATTATGTTGATGTAAACATTAAAAGTCTTTGAAAGGCATTCCCCTCCCCCTGGCCCCTCAATCCGTGCTTAATGCGGTGTTCATAATAAATGATGTCTCGTCTGCGAAGCGACGTGCGAGCGCCTCGAAAGAACTTGGCGTGTTTCTTACTCTTTAATATTTTTTTATAAAAATATGGTTAGAAATTTTCGCAGACTTCTTTCTTTGGGGCTCGCAGTAGGTACAATGGCATAGTTTCGTTATTTTTTTTTCAGCGATAGCGAATATATTTTGTACAATTTTACACCTACAAAAAATATGTAAAAACCTCAATATAAAGGACTATTGACTGCACAGTCACAAGATATTTTATTTCAGCCCAAAATTTTGGGAGGCGTCAATTTGGTACAGGTTTCCTGGGAACAATTTTTACAAAACCCCTCCATGGATTTTTGTGCAAATATCTGGCTTGATCCAATTCCTAAGAGATGTTTATCTAAAATTTGTATCTCGGACCAACAATAAAGTTAAATTTACGGCTAAAAAAGAAAAGTTTTGCCACAAACTTTATGTAAATTGAGGGGAAGTTTTTTTACTTGTGAAGTCCCAAGTTTAGGGACTACAGATAAGACGCTGTTTTTATCTTTTCAGATACGTTCTGGAGATGTCTCAGTTTTCCCTAGATTTGTAAGGTATATTTTGTTAAGTAAATAAGCAAGTTAGTATTTTTAATATTTTGGCACTTTCGTGTGCTGGATTCTGAACATCAAAGTGCTTTGGTATTAATAAATTTAACCCAGTTTCCACTTTCACAGTGCATGTCTTTCATTATCTTACAACATAAATACATTTAACATTTTGTGTTAAAATTTTTGCAATTAAGCAACTTGGTCACCCTGACATATTGGTCACTGAGTCCCGGAAAGAACATACTTTAATCCAGCCATCTTCTATCAATATTTAAAAAACTGAAAAACCAACTCTCGATAACTCGAGCAGTCGCGAACAAGAAAACTTTTGGAATTTCAATAACAGTTATGTACCAAAATTAATTTCCCTCTGTTATTGGATGTCAAGCGCTCAAGTTGAGCGTTTAACAAGAAAACTTAGCGCCGATCCACGGTCCCGTTACTGGAGGAGAATTTGCAGTAAGAATTAAATTATAAAACAACAAATTCGAGTCGGCGGGAACATTGATGAAAATATTGATGGGCTTTTAAATATGTGATGTAGTGCCGCCGCTGAATGCTGGCACTTTGAGATTTAATTATTGTTTTTTTTTTTTTCCCATTTATTTCTTTTGTTTTTCATAAGGAATTCTAATCGGAAAAATAGTTTTAACCTGTATTTCATCACATTCCAACATATCGTTCCAATTATATGCGTGAAAAATATCTTTATTTTAAGTCACTACACTGTAAAACTTCTCATGTATCACGTAGCCAGGGACCCGATGCACTTTCTGTTAAACTCCATAGAAACACTTTAAATTATATTTTGCTGAGCACATCTTTACACAACGAAGTCGAACAATAATCCCGGTCACTCCTCGCGCTCTCGACCAACCATAGACAAAAATAAATGTTGTCTAGCGTAAGTCGCATGATTCAACGAATAAATTATATCGATTATGAAATCGACTACACTAACAGACATTGAATCATCTATTTGATTATAATCGACTATAAAAAGGATGACAGAATTAACATTGGAATACCTATTTGATTACAACACAGACAATAAAGAAATGTATCAACAGCATAACTCCGACAATATCCTATATGTCAGTGGCATTCAAATGCTGTAGTGTTCTAAACGTCCCAATTTAGCCGGGACGATCTCAAATATCATGAATTCTATTTCATATCTTGTAACGACTTCTACAAACTTTTCCATCGACTCATGCCATTTAGCTTATAGATTTTTTTTAAATATAAAGGACAGTTTCCATTAACTCCACTATACTATCCGAAGTATAATTTACCAAAGCTTTTACGCCAGTTATTTGTGTTGACACACTGAGCGACTTTAGCTCTCACCATAAACCACGGGAAAATGGACTTTAATGCCTTTAACATAGAGTGTAGAATCCATGTATACTAAAATATAGGGTAGTTTAACAACCGTGAACCCATATACGGTATGATGCACCTCTTCAATTCTGTTTAAATGCCGTCAAAACATTGTGTTCGTATCGATGTTTTATGCGAAGCTGTTCGACATGATAGCCCTTTGATTTAATAGAGGTGTGCTTTGTAATAGGGATACATGAGTTGGGATAAAACGGTGGGGGTGATTGGGTTAAGGTTTAGGGAGGATGAAAGAGAAAATGTTGTGGTTTGATTTGCAGTTTGTGAAAGGTTGATGTTTCGTTGATGGAGATGACGATTTCTTAAGATATTATGTACGCAATGGTTTCGCCCGTTTTGCTCGAAGTAAAGGTATCTTAGGCTTTAAGCTAAGCTTTTTAGTATACATATTCAAGATCAAATCTAAGAACAATGTGAACTGGAGAAGAATGGTCTAACCATCCTTTTTTCAAACAGGTTTGAAGTAAAGGAATTCTCATAATTTTTACAGGTATTAAGTGTTATTTAGGTCACTATAACTCATATTTCGATTGATCTAAAAACGTTGTGTGATTACAAACAAAACATTGTTAAGTGTGTTAACGTACGAATTTGTTAAATTTTTTGAAAACATACAATAGTATTAAAGTTGTAAATGTTGGTACCTTATCTATTTTTTATCTGGCGTTGAAAATATCTGGTGCATTAAAATTATTATGAAACAGACAAGAAGAATAAAATACGCCGAAGTATTGGTCTCGCAGCCGTGCGCAGACACCTATGAAATAAACACAAAAACTTGCGAACCACGGCCGCTGTTACAACTGAGCGAAATAAGTCATTAAAATGAGCCAGATAGTGCGTATTGCGCGCCAGAGCTGCGCTAATATCGATAAAGCTTGTCTAATATTGCTTTGATTCAATCAACATCAAAATAACAAAGTGAAATATCAGTAAAACGAGCTTATATTATTGTGTACACGTATAGAAATATAGTAATTTCGAACACCTGAAGCCGAACTGTAAAATTCTTCGATGTTTTTTTTTCATTTTTTACTTCTATTTTGTTTTCTCTGAAGTTGTTGGGTGAGGTGTGCAGATATTTTGATGCTATTTTGCTTCAATCAAATCAGCCTATTGCAGTCCGCTGCTGGACATAGGCCTCTCCCAATTTGCGCCACAATACACGGTCCTCCGCCTTCCGCATCCAGTCTCACCCTGCGACCTTCTTCAGGTCGTCGGTCCACCTAGCTGAGGGACCCAGCCCTACCTTACGTTTGCCGATTCGTGGTATCCACTCTAGAACTCGTCTGCTCCATCGGCCATCGGTTCTTCGACAGACATGACCAGCCCACTGCCACTTTAGCGAGCTCACTCTGCGAGCTATGTCAACTACATTGGTTCTTTGACGGATAACCTCATTTCGGAGTTTATCCCTCAAAGAGACTCCGAGCATAGCGCGCTCCATAGCTCGCTGCGCGACTTTGAGCTTATGGACTAGCCCTACTGTAAGTGTCCACGTCTCGGCACCGTATGTCATGATATTTTGCTTATTTTTTAAAAAATCGTTAGTTTTCCTCCAAATCATGACACAAGTTCACTCCGATATTGAAAACTTCAAGGTGCTTATCGAATTATTGAATATTTGTTTCTACCCGCGACCTCGTCCGTATTCATTTTAGACAGGACCCTAACTAATTTTTCAAGATTAAAATGTATTCTATGTGTTAATCCAGGGTATAAACTACGTGTCAAATTTCATGCAAATCCGTTCGCCTGTTTTTGCGTGATTGAGTAACAAACATCGCAACATACAAACTTTCACATGTATAGTATTAGTAGGACTATTTAAAGCAGGGTTTTAATTCGTGACCTTGTGCTTACAAATTTAGCTTTCAGCCATAAAAATCCTATTTTTGCTAGTCATAAATTTTTAGCTCGTGTTGTTTGTCAGTTCGATGTCGACTAAGTATAATATTATGTAATATTGAAGTACGTGTGAAGGTCGCGGGTGAGAGCTTGAGACATACAGTATGAAGCCGGTCGTGGCGAACTTTGTGGGGAGGTCTAGCAATGCACGTCTTTCGGCTTAAGAAGAAAGCAAGTACCGTGTTACAGTGAGCAGCTGAAATATCGCTTCCCGAGGCACATGCTACCGACCCGGCGTCGAACGATGTCCCGACGCGGAACGTTTACAATAGCTCAGTTTTTCCGATGTCAATAAATTTTGCACCGAGAATATCGAAATTTTAATGTTTGGCTTTTGTGTATTTTGTTCATATTTTAACGCGACGATGACGACTATGGGTGGAGTGCGAATTGCGAAATACACGTCTTGCAAAATAGGATCATACTTCCTTTAAGATATTTTTTGGGCATGTATTTATGTTATTCGCAAGCTTTTTTTTCTATAGAATAACTTTAATTACGATATTGTTCGACCTAGGAATTGAACGCAGGACTTGGGATCGCCATCCGGACTATGCAACAGTGGACCATTGAGGCAGTCATTTCATTATTTATTCAATGTTCATCATCATTCATTGATAGTTTCATAATCGCATTTCATTAGTGGTTTATTAGTTCGGTACAGTGCACTGGCCATTAATTGGCATATTGTTAATCTTTATTTAGACACAAACGAAAGCTCAATCCCTAAACTAAACAAACGTATACAAAAGTTAAATAAAGGTTTAAGATGGAAAATCAAAAGAAATCCATTTTTGTAAGCCGAGAATTTAATGTAAATAGATTGTCAGAAATCGCGCCCCAGGGCGCGAGGCGAGTGGTGCCGGCCGCGGAATAATTGAATTAAATAGGCCGGGCATATTTGAGTGTGCCGCCTACGGATCGAACTTAACTTGGCAACAGGCATTTGTCCCTCAAGTGTGGAGAGACCTTACAACTTGTTTTGTCGATTTAATTAAATTATTTTGTTAACATCAATGCCCGACATTTAGCCAATTCATGTAATAATCCATTAACATAATTTTATTTTGTTCTATCTATTTTCTGCGCCTTCTTATTTCTGTTTATAAGTTGTTTTCGAGAGTCATCACGAATCGTCTCAAACGCAAGCTTGATGACTTCCAGCCTCCCGAACAAGCCGGTTTCCGGAAAGGCTTTAGTACCATAGACCACATACATACGCTGCGGCAGATTATACAGAAGACCGAGGAGTATAATCGGCCACTATGCTTGGCGTTTGTGGACTATGAGAAAGCCTTCGATTCGATCGAGACTTGGGCGGTTCTTAGATCTCTCCAGCGATGCCGCATTGACTATCGGTACATTGAAGTGTTGAAGTGCTTGTATAATAACGCCACCATGTCAGTCCGAGTACAGGGGCAGTGCACGAAGGCGATCCCCATAAAAAGAGGAGTAAGGCAGGGAGACGTCATTTCTCCGAAACTGTTTACGGCCACCTTAGAGGACGCCTTCAAGCTCTTGGAATGGCAAGGACTTGGCATCAACATCAATGGCGAATACATCACTCACCTTCGATTTGCCGACGACATTGTGGTCGTGGCGGAGTCGCTGAAAGATCTAGGACGAATGCTCGGTGACCTCAACAGAGTATCTCAACAAGTAGGTCTTAAAATGAACATGGACAAAACGAAAATAATGTCTAACGTCCATGTCGTACCCACCGCACTCACCGTTGGGAACTCTACTCTTGAAGTTGTCGACGAATACATTTACCTGGGACAGGTAGTCCGGTTAGGTAGGTCCAACTTTGAGAGAGAGGTCAATCGACGAATCCAACTCGGCTGGGCAGCGTTCGGGAAACTGCGCAACATCTTCTCATCCAAAATACCTCAGTGCCTAAAGACTAAAGTTTTTAGTCAATGTGTGTTACCAGTGATGATATATGGATCAGAGACGTGGTCTCTTACAATAGGTCTCATAAAAAAGCTCAGAGTTGCTCAGCGAGCTATGGAGAGAGCTATGCTCGGCGTTTCTCTACGCGATCGAATCAGGAATGAGGAGATTCGTAGAAGAACCAAGGTCACCGACATAGCCGTTAAGATTAGCAAGCTGAAGTGGCAATGGGCGGGCCACATAGCGCGTAGATCGGACGGGCGTTGGGGCAGAAAGATTCTAGAGTGGAGACCACGTATTGGCAAGCGCAGCGTGGGACGACCGCCTGCCAGATGGACCGACGATCTTGTGAAAATCGCAGGAAGTCGTTGGATGCAGGTGGCATCGGACCGGTTACGCTGGAAAGCGATTGGGGAGGCCTATGTTCAGCAGTGGACAAGTATAGGCTGAGATGATGATGATTATTTTCTGCGCCGGGCAAAGTTCATAAAATGGTAACCTGCCTAGTTTTTGAGCTGCACGACGTAAGTTACTATGGAATGCAAATAAATGTATAAATATGAACACTTGGGGTGGTTGTAGATATTTGAAATAAGTCAAAATATCACCAAAACTAAATATTATAGACTTGTATATGACTTGTTTATCGCACTCACGTGATTCATTCCAATTTTCTAATTAATAAAAACAAACCGAGTCTTATTTGATGGAAAAGTCAAGAGTCTCCGTAACCGGCGAGCGTGTATGAGACGAACTATGAGAGTGGAGGAAGCCAGAGAGGTATGTACTTTATTTCATTCTGACTGCCGTGTAGCAGACGTTTTTTTTTATTGATGTGTAACATCTTTCCTCTCGGTTGCTGGATATTTTTTTGTGGGAGTGATTTTGGAAAAGGGACGGAAATGTGTTACAGGAAACCGGGGAAGCGCGCGCTATTTGATTTGACCAATGAGCGCGCGCTATTTGATTTGACTAATGAGTCATCTGAATTTCATTGTAGGATAACATGTCAGATGTTACACATCATATGCGACTACTGTAAGGCTCGCTGTTTTTTTTTTAATTGCTTTCGTTTTCTTTAGATATATATATATACTAATATTATAAAGAGGTAAAGTTGTATGTAAGTAAGTAATATTATGTAAGTATGCACGTTTGTGTTACGTAATCTATGGAACTACAGATCCGATTCTGAATATTTAATTTACATAAAAATAACTAAATTCAAAAAATAGCCGCATGCGAAGTTACTGGTAACAGCTAGTATTGTAAAGTCAAAGCCAAAAATTATTTATTTGTATAGGACAATGGCCTAAACCTGGCAAAGTGGCAGTTGGATCCAAGGGCTTACAGTGCCTTCCGAAGCACGAAGATGCTTGAATGGAATTTTCATAAAGGAATATCCATCACAAAGTGACCGAGCCAAATACTGCCTAACCTTGGTGATCGCTAAGACCATCGCCGTCCCTCGAGGCTACGAGTGCTTCAAACAATCAATTGCTTTAAAATTACTTACTTTAAAGCAGTGATTGTTTCGCTGTCCAATATCAAGGTCCAATGATTGGCGAAATTAAAACTCAAGACGATAGCAAACAGGTCAGGTCGAGGTGGGGGTGAATGCCTCGGCTTCAGCAGACGTTTCTGCAGATTGAAAAAGTTTCAGTGTTTAAATGTGAAACTTGTTGGTATTTAATAAAAACGATTTATCGACTTAATTGCTTAGCTACGAAAATTTTAACCGACTTTTGTCAATTTAAGAATAATTGTTGTCATGAGTCGTAAGGCGTCTACGGTACGACAAAGGGATCTCCTAAATATTGTTCCGACGACCGGCCAGCCCAAGGACTGGACGCATCCAGATTTACCTGAGAGATCCTTTAGTAGATGTAAAGAAAATATGTTGTTAAATTTGTAACTACATATGTGGGAAATTCGTTAAACTGGGAGAATAACACGATAATAATGCAGGGCGTAAAACTTAAACTATGTCATCACGTTAGATCCCTTGCGGAGTAGGCAGAGAGTACAGAGTACCAACATGTTTTTGCCTTATAGACCACTCTGGCTTCCTCTACTCTCAGTCTAGTCACATGCTCGCTCGCCGGTTGCGGCGTAGTATTAAATTTTATTAGTGGTATGCAGAAAGGGAATAATAACTTTTATATACAAGCGCCAGCGCGTAGTGAGTCGATACATTACATAGAAAATAATATGACCGAAGATTGCGTTTTATTAAGTCAGCAGTTATGTGAAGGTGTTTTTTTGGGGAATAGCTTAGCAAAACCGAAGGATAACAAAAATTCTGTTCGTACAATAAATACGAGAGACAATGATTTAAATTATTTTCAAGCCAATACTTCTAAGTTAAATAATTACATTATTTGCCAATTTAATAAATCTACAGTAAATGCGGAACGAATAAAGGCTTTATTTAATTCATTAAATCTAAAGGGTTTAAATACCGAGGGGCAAAAATCCATTGAAAATATTTGTGCTAAGTTTCCCGATATTTTGCATTTACCTGGCGATAAATTATCTAGCACGCCAATATATGAGCAAACAATTAAGTTAAAGCCACAATCGTGTCCTATATATAAAATGCCTTATAGATTGCCTTATGTGCAAAAGTCAGAACTAGATACACAAATCAAAAAATGTTAGATGATGGTATAATAGAAGAGTCTAAGAGTGCCTGGTCTAGTCTGGACTCAACGGGTATAAAGAGATGGCGCATTGTGTTAGACTATCGTAAGTTAAATAATCAAGTAGAAGATGATAAATTTCCGTTACCTAACATAGCAAAGGTACTAGATTCATTGTCCGGAGCGGTATATTTTACGCATTTAGATCTTTTTCAAGGTTATTATCAGACCAATTCAAATAAAAGCAGTCGACCTTGTACAGCCTTTTCTACAGGGAGAAATCAATACCAGATGACGTGAATGCCTATAGGGCTAAAATCCAGTCCTAGTAATTTCAGTATAATGATGACTATTGTAATGTCAGGCCTCAATCACGAAAAATGTCTAGTGTACCAAGACTATTTAATTGTCATGGGTCGCGGATTAAACAGTCGTAATCACAATTTGATTGATGTTTTCATCAGATTACGTAAACTAAATTTAAAATTAATCCCTGTTAAATGTAATTTTTTCAGAAAGAAATATTATATTTAGAACACGTAGTGTCAGGATCAGGAATCTTACCAGATCCAGAAAAAATCAATGTAGTAAAAAATTATCCCAGACCACAAAGCGCAGAAGATGCAAAACGGTTTGTAGCATTTGCTAACTACTATCGTAGATTTATTCGATACTTCGCAGAATTATCATCGCCTTTAAATAAATTGTCTTGTAAAGGCGTTAAGTTTTTGTGGACAAAAGAATGTAAAAATTCATTTGAAAAATTAAAATCAGCCTAACGAGGCCGCGTGTACTGCAATATCCAGATTTCTTTAACAAAAATGAGTTTTTGCTGCAAAAAGATGCATCAGGAAAAGCTATAGGTACAGTATTATGTATTAAAGATGATCGACCTGTGGCTTATGCTAGTCGAAGTTTAAATAAGGCACAATTGAATTATCATACTATTGAGAAGGAACTGTACAACATTTTCGTCCTTATTTATATGGTTGACAGTTCAAGATACAGACCGATCATCGACCATTAGTGTACTTGTTTAGCATGCGAGACCCTTCTAGTAGGTTATTAAAGTTCAGATTATAATTAGAAAAATATAATTTCGTTGTGGAATATATAAAAGGTGCGTCAAATGCAGCAGCGGATGCATTGTCGCGAATTATTATAACTTCAAGTGAATTAAAAGCTTTGAATGAACATGTTATGAATGTAGCCAGAGGGCAGCTTCAACAACATAACTTGAATAAAAATAATGACGAAATAAAGGGCAGTGATGCATTAGCGGTAGATAATATAGACACTAACTTAAGGCCTGATCAACCGAGAGTTGTGCACATTATTAAAAAACGAAATATATTACTGAGCTTTCGTTAATTAACAATAGGAATTTAAATAAATCGATAAAAAGTGGAAAATTCATTGAAAAATATAAATATCTTTTATATGTACCTAGTAGGTCTATTATATACCTAAATACATTTTCTCGATCATCAATTACGCGAGACGAATTGGTGAGAGATTTGTTATTTTCATGCGAAAAATTAGGTATAAAAGAAGTATGCATACTAAAAAAGATAATAATAAAGAATTTATAAGTGGAATAGTAGAACAAGTAAAAAGTTATGAGAAATGAACCGGTCCAAATATTTCATCATCATCATCATCAGCCTATAGCAGTCCACTGCTGGACATAGGCCTCTCCAAGTGCACGCCACTGGGTACGATCCTCCAAATATTTGTTTAGTGAATAATGTGCAAAGAATAAATGACATTGACAACAGACGAATCATATTAACCATTTTCACCTATTGCCTACAAGTAGGCCAGGCAGGCATAAGGCGAATGACAAATAATATAAGAAAATATTATTTTTGGCCCAATATGGACAAAGACAGTGCTGAGTTTATATCTAAATGTGACCAATGTAAAAAGAATAAATACTCGGTAGGCACTAAACCATCTTTGACAATAACACCAACGGCGAATTCGGCATTTGAGAAGGTTTACCTAGATATTGTAGGAGTACTTCCTCGTGATACAGATAAAAATTATGCTTTTATCTTAACTATACAGTGTGAGTTAACAAAATTCACAGAAGCGTATCCATTACAAAACAAAGACACGGGAAGTGTAGCGCGAGCCTTTTTTGATGGTTTTATTTTAAGATTTGGCATACCACGTGAAATAGCGACCGATCGTGGGTCCGAGTTCATTTTCAGCCCTATGAAAAAAATATGCCATCTCCTAAAAATTAATCAAATTAGGTCAACAGCTTATCATCCCGAGAGCATCGGAGTATTGGAGAACACGCATACAACAATGGGTGCGTACTTACGTATTAATTGTGCAAATAAGTTAAGCGGTTGGAGTAGTGGGTTACCGTCCTGGTGCTTTGCTTAAGTAAGTACACGCCTCACGAATTAGTATTTAGAAAACGTTGTTTATTTCCAGGGAATTTTAAAGGTGATACCGTAGGTCCATGTTAAGCTCATGAAAACTATCCTATGGAATTCAAGTTTAGACTGCAACTAGCTTAATAAGATGCTCGTGATAATTTATTTCTAAGTAAAATTAGACGTAAGCATAAATATTACAATGTTACGAATCCTGTGTACTATAAGAAAGGCGATTTATTAATTTTGGCAAATCCTTCTGATAATAAAATAGATCCAATATATTTAGGACCATTTTTAGTTTTAAATGATTTGAGATGTAACGTAAAAATCATGAAGAATGGAAAGGAAGACATAAAAATAGCTCAAGTCGCTTTATAGAATGAATTTTACTTAAATATTGTAAGTAAAAACGTGTTTACACTTATGTATTTTTTTCGTTCTATACTCTTTACGTTATTTCTTTTTATCGTATTAAGGTGAATTGGGTCAGTTAGATCATGCATGCATCAAATTCAATATATAGGAGTATTAAATTAGTACTTATTAAACATAATCTAATCAATTTATTGATGAAAATGAAAAACAAAAATATATATTGTGTTTATTTTTTTTCTTGTAATGCGGAGGTGTGATGTACTTAGGTACTTATAAACGATACTATATATGAATCATGTACATTATGATAATAATATACGCAGTCTTATATTAGCATTTGGTCGTTTCACTTGTCCCCCAATAGGCCTCACACTACATTTTATCTTCAAAGTTGATTTTAAGAATGACGTCAAATAATGAATCCTAGGTATAATATACCTATTGTATTAGGACCCAATTAAAGCACTCACCGACACAATACTGATTCTCGGGTTACCTTTGAACAGCGTGTGTCCATATCGCGGCCGGACACAACGTGAGTGGACACAATACGCGACTCACCTTGTGTCCACAATAGACACGAGCTTGAGACAAACAAGCACTTAGGATTGATCTAGGGTTACCGTCAATATGACAAGTTAGTTTTATCTCAAAATAAATTCTGTAGTAATCGTATAAAAATGACGGTTCTTTTTGCTGCTTCGTTGGTCTGATTATTAACTAAGTCTTGGATCCGAATTGTAGGTTTTGAAAGTTTTTATCTATCGAAAAGTTGCTAGTATAAGTTCGAAGTCTGAAATTGTGCTCAGTCGAACGGCAATTGACTCGCCCTTTAATACGTTGGGCAGGTCGCGTCATCGACGACAGGTGAGTGCACTCAGTACACCTCCGTCAGCCACGGTAGGGGAATATAGAGACTTGATTTTTTTTTTGTTTTCGTTTTAGAAGTAAAATCTGCATGATACTCATAAAATAACTTTACCTTATACAGCGGCATGTTTTGAACATTAGAAACTATTATTACTGCAAAGTTTACCTGTATAAGTTAATAAAAAAAACTCTTTTTTTAACTCCTATTCTTTCTATAAGTTCCATTTTAAAACGATTGTTAAAAAAATATTCAACAAAGAATTTAATTAAACCAGACATACCTACCAGTTATAAATTATGCCAATAAAGCTTTGGCAATAGAACAGTGGGAACTTTATTTTCTACGCAAGATTAGAATCCACTGTGTTACGGCTTTAGAGGCTTAACCACTCCTAAAATTACGTGTGGATGTGTTAATGCGTGAGGAAACATGAATAAAGGTATTTCGGTGTTGAAAATACATTTGTCGAATCGTTAATAACATGTGCGCGAGTAATTATCAACATTCTATTGGCCCCGCGTTGAGTACCCGCGTATAATATTGTCTGCCTACTGTTATTCAGCTTATAGTCGAGGAGATGAATTGTTATGTAAGTTGTTATGAGTTATTATAGTAGGGTAGACTATGATGCTTCTCGGTAACAGGTATTATGGGTGAGGTGCCGTTGTGTTGGGTTATCAGAGAGGTATTGCTTTGTCCATCCCTTTTCATATATATGTGTCCTTTGTAGGTTATTGTAAGCTTTTAATAAATAATATACTATAATTTGTTACATTTGTTTGTTTGCGTGATTTAAATATAATTTTGAAAAAGAATAAATAAACATAGAGATAGTCCAAAAGTTAAACAAATCCCAACAAAAGCATTCGTGCAAAGCATCTCAAATCAGGGTAGACACTATTTGCTCGAAGTCCGAATCACAACAGTAGAATAATGTACCAAAATAAATTCTCCAGATTTTTCTTGGACCGTCGTCGGGTACGAAATAGAAGTAAGAAAGCGGGCTTGGGATCATATCCGTTTGTTTAATAAGGCAGTAACGTTACCAAGTAAGTGTTTTGTACATGCAAGTAGAGTTCTATGGAGTATAAACCCAGATTTAAGTCGGCGGATAAACCGCACTCGTCCCAGGATGATGTCCCTGCCCCCCTCCCCCCACTGCTACGACACTTATGATTCGGTGCTGTGTTTCCGCGAAACAAGAACTTTTACCTTTGGGTGTGTGTGACTCACACGAAACTTGGTATGTATTTTCTTGTTATTTTTCAATTAGTAGAAAGTTAACCGGGCAACTTTGTCTTTTAAAAATACACAGTCATGCTTTTGTTCTCCAAATTGCGGTGGCAGAGGTGCACTGTGTACTCCTTAATATCGCCGATGATGTTTAATCCTAACGCAAGGCTATTCCCGTTATACCGGGCACAAATTCAGACCCCGAACCGCCTCTGAGAATTTTTTGATATAAAATCCACAATAACAAAATCGTGATCGTTAGCGGTAGATCAACAAGGAAGAGAGTTCAAGGCACATAAGAATAATTGAGTATTTCAGTTATGTCAAACTAAATTTCAGGCACCTTTAAAATCTTCTCCACTGATGTTTTTTCTACAAGAACTAGTTTCTTATTCGTGACAAGCTTGAAATGAATGTTAGCTATTAGCAATCTCCTTCAATTTGTGTCTGTGTGAGTCGTCCCTAAGGCCGTCAACAGTATTATGCGCTCGCTAAGTTTTCAGCTCGGCTGCGTCTCAAACGTGACTTGTTTTTTCATTAAACCCGAGTCTTGCTGAAATATTAAGCACTTTAGTTCCTCAGAGCACGAAAGTTTGCCGTGACAGTTTAAATAGAATCGCCAATGTTATATCAAGTCGTTGGCGAACGATTTGCACGGCACTCTATCTAAGACACGACTATTTCATTCGTAGATCCCGCGGGAGGCTCCGTGTAAGTGGTCTGACATTTTATATGCACTTTGAAGCTTGGGAAATATGGATGGAGCATACTGGCAGTGTACTACAGCGAGGGTGTGGCGTGAGGCGCATCGACCTGAGCTGTAGAAGGTTGGCGGCTGGTTTAAAGTTTTTATGCCATTTACTTTATGGCGTTATACAGATTGCTACTTGTTCTTTGCGTTGGTTTTTAAAAAGGTACTGTTTAGTCTGAGGTTAGGTTTATTGTATATTTTTTTCAAACGCATGACGATATCTTTAAAATAGGGCAAATACATCGGACATCTTAATAAGCAGTGTGTGTAAGATATGATACTTCTTGAAGTTAATATGGTTTTAACAATATTAGTAGCCTTTTACGACATTCATATGAAACACTGCGGGCATTATATTCTAAAGGCACAGAGTAGAGCTATATATTTGTTTATTTATTCCTCTTGCTTTATAGAGGTTATAATAAGACTGCAAAACCGATTTGCCGATTGTTTCAGAACGAGACTGCTTATTTCTTCAATATCCATCCAAATTTGATGATGTTTGGTTTATGTATGTTAAATTCATGTTTGTAAACGCACCCACGACACAGAAATAACGCCTTATCTGAGGTAACGTTTCCAACAATTTAGTTTAATTAGGATGTTATGTTTTGTTAAACAATAAATGTGCGATTATTGTCGCGGTGTCCGGTTGCGAAACGAACCCGTGGCAATTACGGGCAGCACTTTAATCTTGTTTTGTAACCCAAACTGATCCGTAAACGGGGTTTATTTTGATTTTTAAGTTCCCGACGTAAAAAAAAATCAAAATAAACCGCCATAAAATCCGAATAAATAGTTTTATTTCATGTGTAATATTAGCGTAAATCTAAGAACTCAGTATTTGTACCTTGTTTTCTCTGAAGAGATTAACTAACTCGAGGCCATATCGTAGAAGACGCAAAATTTTACAGAGTTGGTTGACGACAGCTTCTTCGGTCTAGTAGCGTATAACTCGAGTAGTGATCACGAGGTCCTGGGATCGAATCTTGGAAAAAGAGTAGGTTTTCTTTAGAAAATTCTCAGTTTAAAGTCTGGAATCTGAAATTGTTCCCGGTAAAATGGCAATAGGCCCGCTTCCTATTATATGAGACCTAACATCGTCGGCAAAAAGTGGGTGTACACAGTGCACCTCTGCCGCCCTTGCTTGGGTAATATAGGCGTCACAGCATTTGTTATTTTATTTAGAAAGAGCATTTCGAATCGTCATGTTCTGATAAAAAAATGATTGATTGGATGATAATCTCCCGGAATTTTCTGTGGCTTCTCCTTAACAATATTGTTTTTGAACTAGTTATTCTTTAAAACGTAATATCAACACGTTATAGTCCATATTACAATATACCAGTGCGGTCCGACGTACACTCGTTAAAGTTAATTGTGTATAAGTTAATGTTAAAGTTAATGAGCTAAAGAGTGTAAAAGTTTAACGGCATTAGCTCCATTAGCCGAGCGCGGGACGTTATTTTTTAACCGACTTCAAAAAGGAGGAGGTTCTATGTTCGGTTGTATGTATGCTTTTTTCTTAATTTTTTTTATGTATGTTCACCGATATTTCCGTCAGTTGTGGACCGATTTTGATGATTCTTTTTGCATTGGGTTCAAGGTGGTCCCATTTAATTTTATTGGTATTGGACCTTGGACTATGAAGATACACCATAGAACTCCTTAACGACAATCTTATTGGTAACCTACTATAGAACTAAGCACAATATTAACCGACTTCAAAAAAGGAGGAGGTTCATAATTCGTCTGTGTTTTTTTATAATTTATTTGCTCATTAACCGATTTGGATGATTCTTTTTCCGCTGGATTCAATATAGTTTCATGGTGGTCCCATTTTAATTTCTTCAGTATTGGACCTTGAACTTTGAAGACACACTAGGAAACTCCTTAACGACTAACAATACGTATGCGTAGATTGAGATATTATGGGTATTAAGCTAATCGTACCCAACTGTAGAACTAAGCAGAATGTTAACCTCCTTCAAAAAAGGTGGAGGTTCATAATGCGTCTGTATTTTTTTGTAATTTCTTTGCTATAAACTGATTTTGATGGTTATTTTTGCATTAGGTTCAGCATAGCTCCGTGATGGTCGAATTTAAATTTTATTGGTATTGGTCTTTGAAGATACACCAGGGGTATCCTATACGGCAAACAGCATGAATGTGAAAATTCAGTTGTTATGAGTTTTATATGAATCTTGTAGGTACCTCACTGTATAAATAAGTAGGATAACATAAAGGAGGTATCTAAATAATAATTATAAATTCACGCATCACTCAAAATTGTAAAATAAAAAACTTTTTAAAAAAGGGGAAACCGATTTCTTAAAGCAAAAAATAAATATTTGTCGGTGCTAAGTAACCGACTGCACTAACTCTATATTTCCCAAGCGGGGATAGCAGGGGTTTACTGTGTACACCCACTTTTCGCCATGATATTAGCTCCCATGTAATAGGGGGCGAGCCTATTGCCATATACCTGGCACAATTCCAGACTCCGGACTGATACTGGGAATTTTTCTATAGAAAAACTACATTTGTTCGACCTAGAATCTAAACCCAAGACCTCGTGATCGCAAAGCGCATGTATTTTCAAATGCTTTTAATCATTATGGCATCCACTTAAGTGCGTTACGTCTTTGCTATTGTAATCCTCGTGTTAAATACACGTCTGTCCACACGCATGTAGGAGCGCATGCGCAGAGCGTAGGTACGTATCTTCGGTTTATGTTGATAGATATTTTTCATGACGTTTTTTTCGCTGGAAGAGGGTCCGAACATAAGAAGACAAAAATAAGCAACGACCAACTTAGTCCCACAACATGTCCCCAACATTGATTGTGTTAATGTGGAATATAATACTAAATTACTCTCGTAAGTACCTACTATTGAAGGTACAAGTAAATTATAAAAATATAACACTTCGTCACATCTGCATGTTTTAAATAATAGTGCTGTTTCTATCTTGCCACGTGATTCACGACGAACACTCGAGCACATTTTGAGTGATGTCACATGTTGTGCAACTAAGATTGCGACACACTGTGCCGCAATTCAATTTATCATTAAAACCATCTGATTTTAGTAACGGCGAAGGCATAACGACCTCACACCGGTGTAAAGCGCTATCAAGGGCCCTATTAAATCAAACTGATAAACCAACACATTTGTAAAAAATGACTAAATTGTCGCAGTGTCTTGACAGAGGACCGAAGCAAGTGGTTTTGTATCTATTCTCTTGACGCAATCGACGGCGCATTGTAAGTACACTCACACAAGAAAAGTCACGTTCTAAGCACGACGTGACTTTTCTTGTCAAATGTTATTCCCGTACGTTTTTACAAGTTTTTATTTAGTTGTTCGTATGTCGGTCTGTCTTTCTGGAGCAAATTTTGTGATGTGTTTTTCAAGGACTTGCAGGTACCCGATTTATGAAATTTGGCATACTTATGTTATTTCGGTGACGATGCAATAATAGGGCACTACGGGTCTGATGATGGAATCAAAAGATGGCCATAGAAATATGTTAACTACACACCATAAATCCCTCGTGTTTAGGCTTATTAGATTGGTATTGACTAGTCTTATACAGCCAAATGGTGTTCGGGGTCTGTTGATGAAGCCGAATGATGGCCAATAAAACTACCCAAATACTCAACATAACCCTACCTAGCCAAGTGGTTAGACCTTTAGACTGCAAAGTCAAAGGTCTCGGGTTCAAACCCACGCACGCACCTCTGTCTTTTCGAGAGCATGTGCGTATTAAAAAATAATTATCACTTGCTTTAACGGTGAAGGAAAACATCGTGAGGAAACCTGCATGCCTAAGAGTTTCTCGAAGGTGTGTGAAGTTCGCCAACCCGCACTAGGCCAGCATGGTGGACTATGGCCTAAACCCTCTCAGTTTGAGAGGAGGCCCGTGCCCAACAGTGGGACCGTTTCTTAACAGGGGCAATATTATTATTATTATAACCCTACCGTGTTTAAGCTCGTTGGTTTGATCTGGACGAGTACTGTACACCCGGATGATATTAATGGTCTCATGATAAAGCCGGAAGATGGCCAATGGAACTCTCAATTACTCAACATAAGCACGTCGGGTTTGGGCTCCTTGGATTTGTCTTGACAAGTACTATGAACCCAGATGGTGTCTAAGGCCTGAAGATGAAACCGGAAGATGGCCAATAGAATTACCCAATTAAGCAAGATATCCCCGTTGTGTTTTTGCTATAAAAGTTCTTTGCAAGTTATTTATTCGATTGTCACTTACTGAAGGAAAACAATCCGAGGGCTGAGCATTAAGGCTTTGGCGTTAGTGTGACGTTGCCGAGCTGATATGCCATATTTTTCACACAAATAGAGATAAAAGAGACAGCATGCCTTCTGGATGGAAACTTGATAGCTCTACGCTAACTTCGATATCCTCATGCTAAGCCTGATCTAAGGTGGCTAGTTATATTCGGACCAAAAAATGCCTCGGCGAAAAATGAAGATACACCTCCTCCAGTCATCTGAGAATAATTTACGTGAGTGGTTTTTATACCTCTTTAGCCTTCATAAATACATAAAGCACTAAAAATGTCACATCTCCCCAGCTCTTTGTCGGGACATGGCAGTAACAGTAACAGTAACAGCGGCCATATTAATGATGCCCACCGACCGGCTAATGAGTTGGCCGGCGCTTGTGCCCGGCTAATGAGGACTTTGTCCGCGCCTGGAGTATCGTCAGTGGACTGTCGTGCCAGGTACGTGTCATAAACAAAAAATATGGAGCTAAAAGTAGTTTGATGATTGCTCAATTTTCAGAAAATAGCCAATTTCATCTATCTACAAGGTGTAACATAATAAACGCAAGACCTCAGACACCCCAATTAGAGAATTGCTTCATAAAATCAAAACGACAACCAAATTTTCAAATTTAAAGGTTGTTACCCTATTTTTAAACACTTTTATACCGCAATTAACAATAAAACTTGTACGTGTATGTATGCGTTTTGAGAAATACGTTTATAAATGCATTTGAAATCTCCATATTGCTTTGAATCAAGAATAAAATTAGTTTGTTACAGCGCACTGAAAAAGTAACAGCATTTCTTGCAAATAAAAAAAAAATGTAGGACTACTTAAAAGTAGTCGGAATGAATTCAGTTACCGATTTAGAATAAACTACTTTCAGGTCTTGCGTTCATTATGTTACAGCTTGTATATCTTCACTTAGTATTTTGAAACATTCTCTTATTTTTTGGAAAGAAAACCATCTAGGTTTATAACAAAATATTCAATATTACATGACCAGTTAATGAAACTGGTAAATCTGGGAAACTTGAAAACTCACTCGACTCAGGCAGAGACTACGAAATTCCAACTTTTAGAGAGAAGGCGCGAGAGGGTTCAAAAGAAAAAACCTGTTGGAACTATGCAATTAATTTTGTTAATCCCTTTGTCTTAATTAAGATTGTATATAATTGAATGAATATCATAGTTTCACTAATTAGCATAAAATAATTATACATTATTTAACACGGAAATCTTCCTATAGCCTGCAGACTATCTATAGAAGAATTTGAGAAACCCGTTTGTTTGAAATTGGGATTAAAAGTCAAAAAGTACGTAAACATCGAGGTTTTGTCGCCGCTTGCGGATATCACGCAAAAACTGCTATTTTCGGAGCTCGTGGATTTAAAAGTTTTGTTATCTCATGATTTAGGGGTAGCTGATAAAACGGTGAAACTAGAAAACTTTATTGACTGTGAGGTGGCGGGTCCTGGGTCGCGGACCTTTTTTATACAGACAATACCATCATGTAATATGTTTGCGAGATAAAATAAACAAAAAAAATATTTATTACCAAAAAGTAACTACATAGAGTATGTCACATTTCATTTAACATCAAACTAAGCACAGCTTGTAAGTTGAGGCTCGGCAGTTCAAATTAATAATATAAAAATTAAATACACAAATATAAGATAAATATTCGGTAGTGTGAACTTGATATACCGTGCATACTATTAGACTAAAACAAGTGTCTTTTCTTTCAAGTCTTCAAGTTCTTTCCAAGTATTTCATTGCAATAATTGAATGTATATATGCTTGCGTGTTACGAAGACTACACTTCTTGAAATAAAATTATTTAATAAGCTTAGACTTCTTTTTCGGGATAGAACAAATCACTACAAGCAAGACTATTTTTGTTGTTATTCTAGATTAGATATAAATAAATGACATTTATAAAATCCTAAATTTTATTAGTTAGTTACCTAAAAAACTATGAGGAAGAATAATTGGTAATGTAAAACTTAATGTTTGTAAACGATGAGGCGTTCCCGCCTGTCCCAGATTCCGGCGGAGAAGTCCAAGTTTTTCTGTTAGGTCCAACTTACAATTAAAGTTATCCGCCTTAATTGAGGGGATTTGAATCCAATCACAACTTTTGCCTACGAGTAATAGCTGTTTCCGACCTGACGTGCACAGCTAACAAGGACCTTAGCGCATTGATTTTTTTTTTCAGGTTTTATTCGTTATACTGTAAATAAAAGAAAAACTTCGCTAGCTCAGAGGGGTTGATCAGAAATGTTAAGACAATAAATAGAATAGATAATATACAAGAAGATGGTCTCGTCGGCGAAAAGTGGGTGTACTCAGTACACCTCTGCCACCCCCGCTTGGGGAATATGGGCGTGGCGGTGTGTGTTTATGATCTCAACAACCCACCTAATATGGTGTCTATTACCGTGACACAAAACTGTGACTTTATTAGTTAGGAGGCAGAACTCGCGTTATTTCACTGCACAACTGTAAATCTCGGCATTAAACGGGGAAAATGCTTTGTTTCAGATTGAAAATATAGTTGTCGCTTACTTATTATGTGCTATGTCTACGATTATATGTCTTGCTTAGTTGAAGAGTTTCTATGGCTTCCTTCTGGTTCTATCGTCAGATCCTGGACACCGGCCAGGTCTAAAGTACTAGTCAAGACGGCGAGGCTACATTGGTGTTTGGCTTCATCATCAGACCCTAAACACCATCTAGTCGAATAGTACATGTCCTTACCAATCCCACAAGCCTAAACACAGGGCGGTTCCGTTGTATAGTTCACATGTTCCTACGGTCACCTTCCGACTCTATCATTAAATCAGCTCCATGATCCATATAATTGCATTGTCACCTACTTCACATACGTATGCCAAATTACACCTCAATCGAACACCCGCAAGGGTTTAAAAATGGATCACAACCGTAAAGACAACTTAAAGGCAGATTTTATACCATTATTTATTTTGAGTTTAATTATTTCAAGTCTATGAAAAATTAATTAGCACTGGGTCTGGGTGTGAAATAAAAATTCTCAATTATACGGCAAACAAAACGCGGTATTTATTACGGAAAACAATGCCCAGGCGTGTTGCATAATTATAATTAAAAGATTTTGTCTCGTATATCACGATGTGCCATTTTCAGGAGCAGGTATTGTGCCCCGGATGCTGGTGCCATAGACGAGCCCAGAGGCGAGTTTGCGGCACCAGAATCCACAGAGGACATCACTATGGAAGAAGTTGAATGGGCGATACGAAGTATGAAAAATGGTAAAGCTGCGGGAATAGACATGATATCTGTCGAGATGATTAAATATGGTGGAACTTGCGTCCGGGACGCTTTTTGGATCCTCGCAAATCTTTGCTGGAAGACCGGTAGAGTCCCTATAGATTGGCGCCGCGCAGTCATAGTACCCTTGTATAAGGCAAGGGCTCACAATATGATTAATTACAGGGCCATCAGTTTGATCAGCTTGGCAGCTAAGGTGTATGGTAAAATTATTGATCGGAGAATGCGCGAGAAGTCCGATGGAGTGTTGTGTGAGGTTTCAGGTCTGGAAGAGGATGTTCGGATCAAGTTTTCTTCCTCCGCAATATCGTAGAAAAGCATCTGGCAGTAGGCTGGAAGGTTTTCTGCGGTTTTGTGGACCTGGAGAAGGCGTTTGATAGAGTCGTGCGAAAGAAACTTTGGGACATTTTGCCAGAGTATGGTATAAACGGCACTCTGTTGCGAGCCGTCCAGTCCACCTACGTGGACAGCAAGGCATGCGTACGGGTGGGTGGTAACATGTCACCTTGGTTTGACGTTAAAATCGGCGTCAAGCAGGGTTGCGTGTTATCCGGTAGACTGTTTATAGTGTATCTGGATAAAAGTCTTCAAAGACTGAATGCGATGACTGAAGGGGTCAAAATGGGTGATCTAGTGATAAGCCCCCTATTGTATGCAGATGACGCGGTTTTGATAGCGCCAACAGCACCTGATCTGCAAACACTAGTCACAGTTATGAGAGATGACTGCATGAACAATGGCTTACATTTGAATGTGAAGAAAACCAAAATTATGGTTTTTGAACGGGAAGAAACCAGAACGAATGCAAGGATTGTGGTTGGTAACGATGTGCTGGGGCAAGTGAATGAGTTTGTATATCTTGGATGCGCCTTCAGTAAGGATGGGAAATACACCGCTGATATAGAGAGAAGAGTGAATGCATGTAATAGAGTGAATGGTGCGATGGGAAGGCTACTTGGGAGCCGGCACTTAAGCCAAAAGGCGCAGCTGGCCATGCATAACGGAGTGCTTGTCCCAACGCTGTTATATGGCAGTGAGAGTTGGGTATGTAAGAAGGAGAACGAAAGCAGGATAAATGCGGTCGAAATGCGATCTCTGCGGAAGATGTGCGGAGTCACGCTGACCGACCGTATTTGCAACAGCGTAGTAAGAAAGCGAGTAGGTATAAAAGATAGTATCGGTGTAAAGATGAGAAAGGGTATGCTCCGTTGGTTCGGGCATATAGAAAGAATGCCAGAAGAAAGAATGACAAAACAGATATACAATGCGAAAGTGGAAGGATGTAGGTGCCGGGGAAGACCTAGACTGACCAAATAGGCCGTGTCTTAGCTGAAGGGCAAGTCAAGAGTCTCCGTAACCGGCGAGTGTGTATGAGACGAACTATGAGAGTGGAGGAAGCCAGAGAGGTATGTAAGGAAAGAACCTGTTGGAACTCTGTACTCTCTGCCTACCCCGCGAGGGAGCTGGCGTGATGATATAGATAGAGAGATAGATAGGTATTGTAACGTAGTGTACAAATAATGCTATGAATGGACGTTGTATGCCATTACTGTGGATGTGCCGAACTGATGATGATTAGTTCGTTACAAGAGTTGCACAAGAAATATACACTATCAGTACACTACCAACTATGATAATAAGAAACAAGGTAGATCTACTACATGATGTAATATGGGATTACAGAAATGACTGCTGCTTACATTGCAGGTATCTATTGCAAATAAAATCATTTATTGTCGATCGATATCGACAAAATTATCGATGTTAAAATACCGATATTTTCTCTCTTGACATCGAATATCGAGCATCCCTACGTCTCCGTTTTAATTTAATTCAATACTTAGAAAGTTGGATCCCTCTAACAGCCCCGTTGGAGGTTGGAATCGCGAAGACGTACACGAACATTTTAATTAAAAGCATATTCTCACACATCCTCTCAAATCATTTATCGATTGGTAGGCATATGTGTATATGTAACACCCACGTTTTTTCCAGAGACTTACTCAATGTGAAAGCGAGCGACCTGTCGATATTTTAATTTAATAAATTCAAGGAATTCTGAATATAACTGGTTGACCGTAATCGCTTATGGAATGGTGTTAATTGCTATTCAGATCCGGTGTGGACCTGTGAGATCTGCCCAATAGGCAGGAGTCAATTATGTTGTCAGAGGGAAGGAGTACGGTCGGAGTAAAGCGGGGTAGGACAGTACCTATTCAAGAGTACTGGTAGGCAATAGCACTCAGAATTGCTACACTTAAGTGGCAGTTCACATCGCTCGTAGAACTGACGGCCGTTGGGGCAGAAAGGTTCTCGAGTGGCGAACACGTACTAGTACCGGAAGACTTGGAGTGGGCAGGCGCGTGGGAGGCCTTTGTCCAGCAGTGGACGTCTTTTGGCTGAAGATTGAAGACATTTTCTGATGATATTTACTAAAAATATATTAATTCAAAATAAGCAAAAAATAAAAAAAATTGTAGCTGCCGCGGTTTGTTCTGTTTTTTCGGGTCGCATATTCACAAAGTAAAAACCAAACTCGATTGACCCTGTTATTTATTACGTACCACCATCAATTGGCAATTCCACACAATAACCTTTTCACCAATATCCACGATTCGAATCGAACAGACACAAAAAGACCGTCCCGACGGCCAACAATATGAATTTTAGCAAAGCTTTCAGGCTGCGAGCGCTTTGTCAAAAGTTATTTTTGCCGCAAAGGGTCGACCCTTCGCTAAATAATAGCATTGTGTGTCAGCAGGATTAGGGCCTTAATGTGGCCTCCTCGGGGTGAAACAGGAATAAACTAGTCCTCACTCATACAGTTATATTTCCGATTTCGACGCGAGACCAACAGCCGAGCGCTTTTATGTTGCGAAGCATTACAACTACGTTTCTATTGAATAAGTAGGCTTAAGAGGGCTTTGTGTAGTGGGATTATATTAAAGAGGACGGACGATTTCTTATTAATTTCAG
Source organism: Phalera bucephala (assembly GCA_905147815.2). NCBI lineage: Eukaryota > Metazoa > Arthropoda > Insecta > Lepidoptera > Notodontidae > Phalera > Phalera bucephala. Next base: position 862,177 of record LR990621.1, on the reverse strand, counting down.
TCGTTGAAAGCAAACTGTTTGATAGGATTTAACGTCTTATTGTGAGTAATCGTAGCCTGAGAGCTTAGCACGAAAAGATTGACGTTAGCGTGACGCTAGCACCATCCTTGTTACACTTATAATTTACTCAATAAACATGAAAGTGAGAGCACGATTACTTGCTAGCTCACGCTAACGTTAACATTTTCGTGTTTATCCCTCTGGTGTTATTCATGGTTTTTTAGTAACAAACATCTTAAAATTTACTAACAATTAAGAGTAGATCTTCTTGCTTGTATATTCTGCCTTCCAAATCTAATATTAGCGATCTAAAATCAGTTACATTTCATGAAATATGAAAAATCTTACAATGTTGTGATGATTAGTCTAATTGAAATTCATTTATCAAGTTGAGTCCGATCAAATGAACAGACATAAACAGCGAACAAGCCCCGGCAAGTGCCGCTCATTCTGCGTAGATCGGACCAACAAAAATAATTAATAAGTTTGAGGGTAGCCCGGAACAACTATACCTTTTGGACGTCTAACACCCTCCCGTGACCATGGGTGCTGCAAAGCACTCGAAACGTCGGGAACTAAAAATCAAAAATAAACGGCGATAAAATCCGTAAAATAGTTTTAGTTCAATCAAAAATATATTTATGTATGTAAAGGAAAAGTAAGAGAGTGCGCTAGTGTGAGTGTGTATGTGCGTGTGTGTGTAGCGGTGGAACAAAACTCTATTTTATTTTGTGTACGTAAGGAGGTTCTCAGTTTCATTATATTTCAGGTTTTGCAACCAGTTTTTACATCATATTTTGTGAGATTTACAATATCAAGTAATTTATTGGCCGTATTATAAAGGCGTGAGCTTAGTAACGTATATTGACGACCGTAGAATACGGTATTATACCGATTTATTTGGAATATGTTTATGTTGCTTCGTCTACGGGGGTTACTAAGTATGGGTCGGCTTGAGTGTTTACGTAGAATGGAAGGAAGTATGTAGAGCTGCCTAACTGTAAGTGCTGCGTAAGTAAGAGCTGCCTCAGTAGGAAATCGAAAGGGTTTGGAATGCATCACTTTAAGGATGGCTCTTTGAGCTCATTCTAATTTAAATTATTCAATTTTTGATGCACCACCCCAAATTGGTATGCAATATCCAATTATTGATTGGCATAGAGCTTTGTAGACTGCTGTTAGGGTTTTTTGTCAGTAACATGTAAAATATATATCAACTTTCTGATTTTAGAAAAGACAGTTTCGAGGTGTCTGTGCCATGTTAGGCGTTCATCAATTTCTACTCCTAAGTAGCGTATATAAGAGACTTGGCAGATTGTGGGACAGGGGCAATTTAGAAAGGTACAATCATCAGAATGTATTTTGAGGCGCATATTTTGAGGGGAAAATTTGTGGATAGTATAGAAAAGGGCAAATATTTGGTTTTACTCGGATTTAAGGGCATTATGCGTTAGCCAATCTATAACAACTTTTAATAAGTATTCGGAGGTTATAAAAATTTCGTTCCAACTTTTCCCATGTATAAGCAGGGCAGTATCATCTGCATAGGTATAAATTTTACAGTTGTAAATATGAAGTTTGCACAGGTTGTTTAAGTAAATCACAAAAATTGTTGGTCCAAGTAAACTGTCCTGTGGGATACCTTGTGTGGTGTAGTTATCATCGATGACAACTGTTTTGATTTTAATACTTTAATACTTATAATAGTTTTGATTTAACGCATTGAGAACGGTTGGTTAAATATTCCTTAAAGATGTCATAGGCTATGCCTCGAATTCCACTCGATTCAAGTGCCAAAAGGATGGGAATAGATACAGAATCGAATGCATTTGAGATGTCTAAGAAAATACCTAGACATTTCTCTTTTTTATCCAGTTTCCTAGCTGTAAAGTCAACAAGGTCCCCTACTGCATCCTCCGTCGACGTACCCGCTTGAAAGCCATACTGATTATTAGCTATGATGTTGTGATGGTGGAGAAAACCTGTGAGGCGTTTATTCAATACGCGTTCAAGTATTTTAGATAGTGACATCAGGACAAAAATAGGTCTGTAATTATTTACGAGTTTGCGATCTCCACTTTTAAAAGTCGGATGGACAATAGCCTTTTTAAAAGCGCGTGGGAAGGCTCCCGTAAGTATCGAGCGATTACAGATGTGTGTGATTGGTCTGTACACTTCGGCAGGCTTTCAGAAGGTTCGTTGAGATACCATCCCATCCAACGGCACAGTCGCTACGCAGTAACATAATTATGGACTCAATTTCTGTCTCGTCAGGAGCTAATAAGGAAAGTGAGTCGAAGAATGTTGAGAAGCTATAGAAGCTTGTGAGGAAGAAGAGTCCATTGTAGGAGCAGCATTTTTTCCTATATCTACAAAGAAATTGTTGATCTGGTTTATTGAAAAAGTAGGGTCGTTAGTAAAGTCTAAGAGCTCAGTTGGTGGTACTTTACGCCAGTCACATATATTAGATGTTCCATTTTTATTTTATTTTTTATCGCAGGTAAAACCCTTTATGGGTACTCGTCCATGTTCGGGGGATGACGAAGGGGTTATGTCGGAGTCCTTGGTGCATCGACGGTCGGAGTGACCCGGCCGACGATGAACCAAGAATACCGACTAAAAACCCTGTGGTAAAACCACCATGGCCGCATAATGTCGGGGCTACGGGGACAAACACTCTTCACGCAGCCCCGACGCGGGCTGCCGTTTCAGGCCCCTCTTGGAAGCCTAGCGCTTCCTCTCTCTCTACTAGACGCCGCGTTGGTGTCACCCAACGCGGCGTCTCCCTCTCGAGCTGGGAGGCAGACTCCCCTGAGTCTGCCACCCAGGTAATTCGGTAGAGATACCCATGTACCCGGACTTTGACATCCGAGACCATGGGTATCTCCACGCCCTCGTCGCACCACCGGTGCACGAGCCGCCCAGCCACCGCCGCGCCACCCCTCTGGCGGCATGCAGCAGCAGCCGGTCGGCCCAGTTCCGCCGGGCTACCCGAATGGGCCCTACGGCCCAGCAGGTGGTCGGGAGATTACGCAAACCTACACCGACCACCGTACCAACGAGCTGATCTGCGCCATGATCTTAGGGGCGAGCGCCCGAACGGCTTCCTAACAGGGGCAGCGCCACCCGCTGCACCCAACTCGCTCTCCGAATGGAGAGTGAGGGGGCAACAAGGCGCCACATCCACACCTTTCGCGCCCCATAAGGGCGTGAGCCTTCCAGCCGCCACCGCGCTGCCCCTCTGGCAGCTAGCAGCAGCAGCCGATCGGCCCAGCACAGCCCGGCTAGGGACCCAAAGGGGGCCTCACCGCCCAGCAGGCAGTCGGGAGGTCCTTCACTCTACTAAAATGCGCGGCGTACACTAGCGCCGCGCTCTTGACCTCGACCGATCACCCAAACGTGAGGCGCCACCTGCTGCACCCAACAGAGGGTAGCAGCCAGGCGCCACAACCTTCCCGCTAAAGCCGAGGTAAAAGGGAACTGGGTAGGAATAAGTAAAGGGAGGGATGGGACCGAGTGGGGAAGGGTAAGCGCATGACTGTTTCTGTTATGTCAGTTCAGAAGGACCAGACTGATAGCAGGCAGCAACCACGAGCAGGATATAGTAACACTTGCCTTGGGGATCGTCGCGACCGTGCGCTACTCCGAAGACCACGCCAAATTGCTTGCCGGGACAGACGAGCAAAATAGGCAAGAAGCTATGCCACTGCGCCTCGAAGGACGCGTGTGGTGGGATAGCCTTTTGCCCACCCATATTTGATATTCCTACCTCAACCCTAAGCTCGTCCTTTAATAGCCCCTTACTCGTATAGCAAGGTTATATAATGAGAGATCCAGCATAACAGACAGCTCAATTGATATTTTTTCCCAAAACTTTGAAAAATTAAAAAAGTCGTTGGTAAACCCTTAAAACTCAATTTTATTACTTCTATCTATATCATCATGCCAGATCCCTTGGGGTGTAGGCAGAGGTACAGAGTTCCAACAGGTTCTTTCTTTACATATCTTACTTAGTATTCTAAAATAATAATTGAACGAAGGTCCAAAGAACCTCCGTGTGTACTAAGGAGTAAACTCCACTGTTCCACTGTGGCGAGGTTAACGCTACACTGAAACTGACCGGTAGTCATGAATCGGTTGAAAATTTCGAAACCGCGGGCTAACTTTTTTCATTAATTATTTAGTTTTGGTGCAGCGCCATCTATCGGGGTATGTCGTAAACAACTAAAATATGTTAAACATTGTTGTTCAGATTAACTTACAATATTTGTTCCAACATACCGCCCACCAAGGACAAATTAAATATTTTATTTTGTCCTTAACCTACTGTGCCGCCCACCATGACAATACAAAGGCTGACACATTACAATGTAAATTTCTTAAAATTACCTTATGTTTCAACAATTAAACAACATTATAACATAAACAACATTTACTACTAATTAACTGCCCCTTCTTTCATTTTAAATTTAAAGGTTTTATTCTTTTTCTTTTCTTAATTCTACCTTTACCTTCAATTACCTGCCTATCTTCAGAATTTTTATGGATAGTTTTAGGTACCTTATTATAATCTACTGTCCCAGATAAAATCCAACCTAGACTTGTATTTTGTGCTACTGGACAACCACTAGGACCTTTCTTGAAACCTTCTCTGAGAATGCCACAATATATTTCTGCTCCCAGTAGCAAGTCTATGTCACTTGGTTCACTGTAAGTAGGATCAGCTAATTTTAACTTATTTAATTCTTCCCACTCTAAATGTGCTACCTTATTAAGGGGAAGGGGGCTGGTAATTGTGTCTAATACGTAAGCTTTCACATTTACCACCGTATTCGGTTCAACTAACGACTTTAGTTCTATTTGGACCATAGATTTTGAGTTTAACAACTGGTCTCCGCCTAAACCAGATATCTGTCCGTAAGCAGGTATCTTTTTTAACCCTAAATATTGCACAGCTGCTTTTGTTACGAAAGACGACTGTGACCCTTGGTCCAATAAAGTCCGAATAATTTTGTAATCTTCGCTGTTTTCAGACCGAGCCCTGACTAACGCCGTTGGTAGCAAGACCTGATTAATATTTTCTGTCGAAAAACAGCGACTATTGGTTCCTCACTTTTTAAACTGTTAGTGTCAGTTGCACAAGTTTCTTTGCATTTCTTTCCCCTACTACTACTACTGACCTTTAAATTATAATTACTTCCTAAACCATTGGGATGTAGTAGTGAGTGATGTTTATGTTTACATTTTGCACAGCTAATTTTAACACTACATTTTTTAGCTAAATGGCTATTACTAAAACAATTATAACATAACCTTTTACGTTTTACAAAGTTACGTCTTGAATCTAATGGTTCCCTACAAAACCTTTTACACATACTCAACTTGTGAGTCTCGGAACAAAATTGACACATTACATTATTAGCATTATTTGTTACGTGTAATGCTTTTATTTTTACTACATTATTATTCTTATTATGATTCTTGTAATTTGAATTGGATCCAGTTTCCAAAAATTCAATAGATTTGTATCGCTTCGTTAGAAATTGTTCCATTTCACTATAAGTAGCTAATTCATCCATGGAATTGTTATGAAATTCCCATTGCCTCCTGGTTTCTGGATCCAATTTCAGAGATAAAATATGTACTATAAGAACATCCCAAGTCTTTACATTAATTCCTAGATTTGACAAAGCAGATAAACAATAGTTTGTAGTATTAATTAAAGCCTTTAAATTACGTGCAGATTCATTTGGCATATTTCTCTGACTAAGTAATGTTTTTAACAAGTTATGACAAATGTACTTTTTGTTACTATAGTGTTTCTCCAATAAGTCCCAACACTTTGTATAATTATCTTCCGTGATAGGGATATGTCTTAACAGTTGTTCTGCTTCGTCAATTAAATAACTTTTCAAGTTATGAAGTTTCTGAACATTGCTTAATAAATTATTATTATAAACTAAGGACTGAAACAAATCTTTAAATGTAGACCATTCTGAATAATTACCAGAGAAAGTAGGTATATTAATCTTAGGTAATTTAAACTGAGGTGCTTCAATACTATGTGAACTAGCTGATGGCTGAACTGTTTTAAGTTTTGATAAATTAGTTTTCAATTCAAATTTATACTCCATGTACACAGTTTCAGTTTGGTCATACATGTCGTTTTTTATATAATTAGAAGCCATAACTTCCTTAGCATCATAGGTGCGCATTAAATCTCTATGACCACTAAAAAACTCTCCCCATAGTTGATCTAAGGACTCTACTCTACCCTCAACATATTCAAACGTTATTCGTTCCTTAGGGGACTTCTTGGAGTTAGTTTTAGCTTTCACTATGCGCGAATTTATGTCTACCTGATAATTAATCAGAGACTCCATTATTACAAACAATTAAACAAACTATATTTAAACCTAACAATTATCTAATTATAAATTCTTATTAGCAAATAAAGTTCGATCTAAAACGTTTTATACAATAGTTTTTTTTTAAAAGTACTCACGGTTTTCACTTCACTTACTAACACTTCACAATCACTTAGCTTGCTAGTAGCTCGTTACTGGCGCTGATCAGGGCAACCACGCGATGACGTTGAAGTTTACGATGCGTTCGCTGCTCCGCTCAGAGTGCGCTCACTGATACCTCGCACCCCGATGATTGCGCAACAGCTGCGTGCGCCGATGGACTGCCGTTCTGCGGTGTAGTTACCGCGCACCTACCAAGGTAGCGGCCAGAGGCTAGGTCCTGGTCTATAACGGAGGCTCAGGCCGCGAGGCCGTTGACCTGCCGTTCTGCGGTGTCAATACCGCCCTACCAAGGTAGCGGCCAGAGGCCAGCTCCTGGTCAATAACGGAGGCGTTAGCCACCCGTCCGTCCTAGGCAGCAGCCGAAGCCAGCTCCAGGAATATAACGGAGGTGTCAGCTGTGAGGCCGTCCACCAACCGTCCTGCGGTGTCAACACCGCCCTACCAAGGTAGCAGCCAGAGGCCAGCTCCTGGTCAATAACGGAGGCGTTAGCCACCCGTCCGTCCTAGGCAGCGGCCGAAGCCAGCGCCAGGATTAACAGCGGAAGCGTTCTCGACGGCTTAAAGCCATCCGCTAACCGCCCAGCCGGAATCCGGCTCTCGAAGGACCATGAACGAAGGTCCAAAGAACCTCCGTGTGTACTAAGGAGTAAACTCCACTGTTCCACTGTGGCGAGGTTAACGCTACACTGAAACTGACCGGTAGTCATGAATCGGTTGAAAATTTCGAACTTCTTTTTTCGGGCTAACTTTTTTCATTATATATTTAGTTTCGGTGCAGCGCCATCTATCGGGGTATGTCGTAAACAACTAAAATATGTTAAACATTGTTGTTCAGATTAACTTACAATATTTGTTCCAACAATAATAATTAAATGTTATTAAATTTCATGTTTTAAGTCTTAATTTAATGTTAAATTTTCTATATAGCTAACAATCTATATAATATTTATTATTTTTACTTTAGCAGAAAAAAGTAACATGACCACAATCAGTTTGCTTACTATTTCTTGATGTTTGATTTATCTAAAAAATGTAAAATAATACCTACTTGTTTTTTTACTGTCGTTTTAAAATATATTTACAAATTTTGCCTACCTGTAATTTGTGTAACCACATTGTATTCCATAATGTTAATGTAATTATACAGTTGGTGCGCTAAATAAATAAATATCCCCTAACTGTACAATAGAGTTTAAATGTAGATTCTAAAATATGCTTTGATTTTACTGACTGGTATTACAAAGATCTATCTTACATCCGTGTGTGAATCAATGTAGAAATCTTATCCAGAGATATTGTGCGAGTACATACTAGATCGGTTACTCAGGGCGTTGCTCCGAACAACATCAAATCAGTGTTGCAAAACTTAGCGGGTCTTGTAAAGGAGTTCAAACAACTATCTCGAATCGTACCACCCTGGGCTCTTATTCGCTGTGACCTATTACGCACGTAACGCGGCGCGTTATAATAATCGTTTACTGGTACTGCAGTAGCATAAAGAACACTTTACACAATCATTTCACGAAGTTATCATAACGCGCCGCGTTTGGTCATAACGAATAAGGAGTCTGCTTCACCTTTTATATGAATATTTCACGAGGGTTACCCCCCGCGCGACTCCCCCCCCTCCCCCTCGTCCCAGCCTTGATGTAAGTACAATATTTTTTAATTACGCCGTATAATCCCTCCTCCGGGGTTGTTGGCTTTCGCCCGCCTTTTTTATAATCATTACAAAAGTAACTGATGTGTATTTTAGCTTGCACTGTGTACTTGACTTTTATTATTGAAGAGAAGAGGCCACTTTTACGTAATGAATTAATTTTATCCGCTTATAAAATATTGCCGCGGGGTTCCCGGCTTAGAATAGGACCAACCTATCTCATCCCATCGGGTGTCGTACAAGGCGACTAAGGGAAAACTAGGGAATGGGCAGCAGCGTTCTCTTAACACTTCTGCGATCAAAAACTGCGCTCGCCAACCCGCCTGCCAAGCGTGGCGAGTATGGCAAATCCCCCAATCAATATTATGGAAGAAAAGAAGAAAACCAGGCCCCTAGTCCCCGGCGGTCCTGTTCGTCCTGGCCACGGTAGCAGCCATGGTAACGACAGGACAAGGGGTGCTAAGAATCTCCGGCAGAGATTCGGCTACCACCAAAAACGAAAATTGGCCCTGGTGACATACAACGCACGCACTTTGAGGACAGATGAGAAGCTTGTTGAGCTGGAAGAGGAGATAAACAAGTTGCGGTGGAATATTGTTGGTTTATCGGAGGTCCGAAGAAAGGGCGAGGATACGATAACCTTAAAATCCGGCAACTTGTTTTACTACCGGGAGGGCGAACAGCAGTCCCAAGGTGGTGTCGGATTTATCGTCCACAAGTCACTCATAGACAACGTTGTGTCCATCACTAGTGTGTCGAGCAGGGTAGCGTACCTGATACTCAGAATATCCAAAAGATATTTGCTGAAGGTCATACAGGTCTACGCACCGACCTCGGCATACTCAGATGATGACGTCGATGTTATGAATGAGGACATTAGTAGAGCCATACATACTTCCAAAACACACTTTACAGTGGTTATGGGTGACTTCAATGCGCGGCTGGGCAAACGGGGCGATGATGAGTTGAGAGTGGGGAAATTTGGATATGGGCAGCGCAACCCCAGGGGTCAGAGGCTGGCTGAATTCCTGGAGCAGGAGGGACTCTTTATGATGAACTCTTTCTTCCAGAAGCCGCCTCATAGGAAATGGACCTGGATGAGCCCTGAAGGTTCCACCAAAAATGAAATAGACTTCATAATGAGCACCAAGCGACAAATATTTAATGATGTCTCCGTGATCCACAGGGTAAAAACCGGCAGTGATCACCGAATGGTCAGAGGCACATGAAATATTAATGTCAAAATGGAAAGATCGCGTCTGATGAAGTCTACGCTCCGACCTTGTAATGCACATATTCAAAATCCCGAGAACTTTCAACTCGAATTGGCAAACCACTTCGAATTGCTAGACAGCAGCGCATCAGTGGACGAAATCACCAACAGGCTGGTAGAGACTGTCCATACGATCGGGTCCAAGTATTATAAGCCCCACCGTAAAAATAGACCTCAAAAACTATCCAACTACTCCCGAAACCTCATGGCTGAGCGACGTTCCATGACGCTCCAAACCTCCGATGATGCTAAGTCCTATAGGCAGCTCAATGGACAGATATTGAAGTCCTTGCGACACGATTTACGGTCCTTCAATACAAGGCGTATTGAGGAGACCATAGCACAGAACAAGGGCTCTAAAGTGTTCGCAAGAGACGCGTCTATTGGGCAAAGCCAGTTGACGAAGCTGAAGACGGAGGACGGAAACGTAACGTCGAATAGGTCGGAGGTGCTCAGGGAGATAGAGAGGTTCTATGGGCAGTTGTAAACCTCAGCAGCTGAACCTGTTCTTGACTTGGTAAAAGACCCAAGAGCCAAGCTAACCCGACACTACACTGAAAATATCCCGGACATCAGCCTGTACGAGATTAGGATGGCTCTCAAGCAACTCAAAAATAACAAAGCGCCGGGCGAAGACGGAATTACCGTAGAGCTTCTGAAAGCGGGCGGAACGCCGGTACTTAAAGTCCTTCAGAGGCTGTTTAATTCCGTCTTGCTCGAAGAGAAAACGCCGGAAGCATGGAACAGGGGTGTGGTGGTACTGTTTTTCAAGAAAGGTGATAACACTTTACTGAAGAATTATAGGCCCATCACACTGCTGAGCCATGTTTATAAGTTGTTTTCGAGAGTCATTACGAATCGTCTCGAACGCAGGTTTGATGACTTCCAGCCTCCCGAACAAGCCGGTTTCCGGAAAGGCTTTAGTACCATAGACCACATACATACGCTGCGGCAGATTATACAGAAGACCGAGAAGTATAATCGGCCACTATGCTTGGCGTTTGTGGACTATGAGAAAGCCTTCGATTCGATCGAGACTTGGGCGGTTCTTAGTTCTCTCCAGCGATGCCGCATTGACTATCGGTACATCGAAGTGTTGAAGTGCTTGTATAATAACGCCACCATGTCAGTCCGAGTACAGGGGCAGTGCACGAAGGCAATCCCCATAAAAAGAGGAGTAAGACAGGGAGACGTCATTTCTCCGAAACTGTTTACGGCCACCTTAGAGGACGCCTTCAAGCTCTTGGAATGGCAAGGACTTGGCATCAACATCAATGGCGAATACATCACTCACCTTCGATTTGCCGACGACATTGTGGTCGTGGCGGAGTCGCTGGAAGATCTAGGACGAATGCTCGGTGACCTCAACAGAGTATCTCAACAAGTGGGTCTTAAAATGAACATGGACAAAACGAAAATAATGTCTAACGTCCATGTCGTACCCACCGCACTCACCGTTGGGAACTCTACTCTTGAAGTTGTCGACGAATACATTTACCTGGGACAGGTAGTCCGGTTAGGTAGGTCCAACTTTGAGAGAGAGGTCAATCGACGAATCCAACTCGGCTGGGCAGCGTTCGGGAAACTGCGCAATATCTTCTCATCCAAAATACCTCAGTGCCTTAAGACTAAAGTTTTCAGTCAATGTGTGTTACCAGTGATGATATATGGATCAGAGACGTGGTCTCTTACAATAGGTCTCATAAAAAAGCTCAGAGTTGCTCAGCGAGCTATGGAGAGAGCTATGCTCGGCGTTTCTCTACGCGATCGAATCAGGAATGAGGAGATTCGTAGAAGAACCAAGGTTACCGACATAGCCCTTAAGATTAGCAAGCTGAAGTGGCAATGGGCGGGCCACATAGCGCGTAGATCGGACGGGCGTTGGAGCAGAAAGATTCTAGAGTGGCGACCACGTATTGGCAAGCGCAGCGTGGGACGACCGCCTGCCAGATGGACCGACGATCTTGTGAAAATCGCAGGAAGTCGTTGGATGCAGGTGGCATCGGACCGGTTACGCTGGAAAGCGATTGGGGAGGCCTATGTTCAACAGTGGACAAGTATGGGCTGAGATGATGATGATGATGATAAAATATTCCAAACGGCTTCATTCCGACCTAACGCTCAAGTAATAGGGAATATTATGTTGCCGTCACAGACTGCTGGATCCATCTCACTTGATTATGATTTATTAGCCGAAAGATGTCCTCCGCAGGACAAGGGCTTTCTTTAAAAAAAAGTTTTTATTAGCTGCTTTCACCAGGTTTTCGGATCATCTTGTAAAAATGTGTTACTCCAATGAATTTTTTTCAATTTCTTCTTTGAATTATTGTAGTCAACCTTGTAATAATTAAAGTCATCCCTTGGTTTAGTCTCATGGCTATCATGCGAAAAGTTGATAGATATATCTAGTAATAAAGTTGGATGCTTAGGGTCTAATTTTGATGCAAAACTGGGTGGTGCCATCATAGTCACACAAGTTAGAATAAAGTCAAGATTTTTTTTGTCAGCATTACTTATATCATTAACTTGCTTCGAATTATCCAGATAGATAAAATCCACCAGAGAGAAGACCAAGACACAGTTATAATTTGAGGGAATGAGATTATGGGTCATTATTTTTTTTCCAATCAAAAAAACTTAAATTAAAGTCGCCTAATATTATTACTACATCGTTAACATGATTTAAAACATCCGAACTATTTTTTAGAAATTTGTCAAGAGCCTCCACTTTAAGGGGTGGTGGCATATACACAACACATACTGCGATTTTTTTCAAGGTGTTGTTCATTTTCAAATGAATCGTGATCCATAGGTCTTCGCAATACGATTCCCATGACTGAACGCGTGCAGATAGGATATTTCGTACGACGGCTATAAGCACGCCACCACCATCCTTCTTGGACCCGTTTGACAAACGTCGGTCCCTTCGGTACACTATGTATCTTGAGTCTATAAACTCTCGATTATTGATACTTGTGTTTAGACAGATCTTAGTAAAAGCAATGACAGCGTAATATGTCAGTAATAAATTATTATGTATGTCATTTGTTTTTGTGCGCTTGCCACAAATATTCTGATAAAAGATGTCAAGCATTATTATAGTATAGTATACGTAAAACATTGGCCGAGAAATAAATGAAGTCCGATTATGCTATCAACTTCAACCTGTCACTACTTCGACCACAAATTGCCTGATTCGTTTCATTTTTGCGTACAAAGGTTCTACCATTTCGTAATGAGAATTTACAGGATAATTGTATGGCCTTGAGGCGAGCTGCGGCGTGAAGTAATTTATTGGCTGGTGATAGGTGCTCTCCTACATATACTTGAGCTCTAGGACCCCCGAGTCCTGGGTGCTATGAGCTCAACTTATCTTGTGGGTTCTTTTTATTAAACTGGGAAACCGTTGCTAGCAAAACGTCTCGACTTCGTGGATTTCGTAGTTTTACTACAATACAACAAGGTTTGTTGTTTTCCTTGTTTATTTTTACAACCCTGCTTACTTGGAAAATATCATCATCAGTGATCGAGTTTCCTACTACTTTGCCCTGTTGTATCACTGTATTTATTAAGTTTTCGCTCCAAAACTCCGGTACTTCAACGACTTCGACGTTACTTTCCCGCATATTTTGCTCCACTGAGGATAATCGGTTAGAAAGATCTTTAACAGTTGTTTTAGGTCTTCGTTCTCTTTTTGTAGTAAGGTGATTAGAGTCGTTTTATTTTCCAAATTATTTTTGAGCTCTTCAAATGTTCTATTAAAAAAGGACATGGCCTCTTGGAAACCGGAAATTTGATTGTTTTGATATGATGAACCGGAAATTTGATATGATTCCCTCGATAAACGACTTGATAATTACGGCGACTTATTGTTTTAAAATAGTGCGCTGTTTATCCTCGGTTATGTAATCTTGTTTACTGATGTCCATGTTTTCTGCAGATGTCAGATAAGGTTTGCTGCAAGCCAAGGTAACTTTGCCCGTTTCAGAAGGATCGACAGGTATCGCGTATGGATTCAGGCGAACAGGAGTGTCTGTGTTGTCTGTCTTCGGTTGTTTACAACAACACTCGGGACATTCCCAAACTTTTTTTTGGTCTGAATCCATTTGAGTATACTTATTGTGTGTTATATTGGCGCATTCCAAGTCATACTTCCGAGCACAAACAAAACATTACAGACAATCTCTTGTTTTATGGTTTTATTACAGTCAGCACATGGATTACTAGTCGTCATATTCACAAATTGATATGAGCGTTCCAGTATATAGGTACTATTCAGTGTTGGGCATTCATTTATTACTTGTTCAATTGTAAGATGAAACAATTGAATTTTCAAACGCAGAAAACGTCAATTGCAATTGACTATTGAAAAATTAATTGTTACTTCTAGGTTTTCACAATTAAAAATTGATTAATGGTAATTGCTAAATGTTGCAATTATCATTGATCAATTGTTAATCGTTTTATGAATGTTTACGATTAAACAATTAAAGGGACACAAGTTATATTTTTATTTTATTTATTTCAGTAGAGGAAGCTGGCAGGCATCGTCACGTAAGGAAAAAGCAATAAGCGGTTGTATGGGTGCGGTCAGCTGTATATATACATAGATAGATAGAAAGACTGGTAGATAGGTGGGTAGTAGGTGGGTAGTAGGTGGGTAGCAGGTTGGTAGCAGGTGGGTAGTAGGTGGGTAGTAGGTGGGTAGCAGGTTGGTAGCAGGTGGGTAGTAGGTGGGTAGTAGGTGGGTAGTAGGTGGGTAGTAGGTGGGTAGTAGGTGGGTAGTAGGTGGGTAGTAGGTGGGTAGTAGGTGGGTAGTAGGTGGGTAGTAGGTGGGTAGTAGGTGGGTAGTAGGTGGGTAGTAGGTGGGTAGTAGGTGGGTAGTAGGTGGGTAGTAGGTGGGTAGTATGTGGGTAGTAGGTGGGTAGTAGGTGGGTAGTAGGTGGGTAGTGTTGTAAGAACGCTTGAGTCGACGCTTGAACGCTTGAGCCGACGCTCAAAATGTTGCTAAACGCTGGAATCCAAAGTGTAGTCGGTCACAGAGCGCTCGAGCAGTGACTTGAGCGTTTTATTCTAAACGCTCACTGGAGCGTTGCGCTCGACTTTATGGATGATTTTTAGTCATGTTCATACATTAATATTAAATGCGTGGAGTACGCATTTTTTAAATTAAATTGTTAATTAAATGTTTTTTTTAGATATATATATTCATTGACCATGACCTATAGTTGGCTATCCTTTGCCCAATGCCGTAAAAGCAAGCACACCTGGAATCACAAAACATCGTCCAATGCACCAAATCCTTTGTCGGCGCGTTTGATGTTGGTGCCACAAAATTAAGGATTCGTTCACACATACGTTTCCGTAATAATAATAAAGAATGACAATTACATTGGGATAATAACGGGACGGCGGCGTCAAAAAGTGTTGTGTAGTCTATTATACTCAACCTCAAACCTAAGGATATAGGCGTGAAGGTCTGAGTGTGAGTAATTATTAAATAAAAAAAAATAAAATGGTCTTTTTCATAGTAGGTATCGCGCATACCCAAACCTTGTCTATTTTTTATTATTTATCATCGGAAAGACATTTTCTATTGATATTAGGCTTCCCCTAACAAGTTCTAAATACACATATGAAATACGATCACATATTTAATTACCTATGATACGATACAATGAGTACAGTGTGTACGCACCCCATACACATAGTCGACCCTTTCAAAGGATTTATTTTACCTAATTTATTTGATAATTTCATTTTCGGCTACTCTTTTAATCTCTCTACTCTTACGGCAAGTAACATTCCCCCGCGACCGCTCCGCCCCGCGGCGCCTTTGTACACAGACAAATAACTACAACTTGCATAAGTACAAAGGACCCGCGCCTACATTTTTGTTATATTTAGGTATAATATAAACTGTGTGACCGCCTTGTTGGTCTAGTGGCAAAACGCATCGCTTGGTGATCACGAGGTCCTGGGTTCAAATTCTAGGTCGAATAAATGAGGTTTTTCTTACGAAATTTGAGTCCAATGTGAGTCTGGAGTCTAGAATTGTGCCCGGTATATGGCAATAGGCTCGCCCCCTATTACATAGGACCTAATATCGTCGGCGAAAAGTGGGTGTACACAGTACACCTCTGCCTCCACGCTTGGGCAATATAGGGGTGACGGTGTGTAAACACCCTCTGTCCAGAAGCTTGCCATTAGCATATTACTGCACTTGTACCTTCCACAAGAGCTGCCCTTGGATAAATCAGGTATTTATGCAAATACGTACATCCTGTTGGAGTTTCAGTGTGCAGCATGATTTTTGGCGTTTATTGTCATGTCAGTCTACGTTCGTTTATCGGTTTGATTTAATGGTCATTTTAAAATTACACACCTATTTTCATTTATTAAAATTGATGCATAAATCTTAGTTAATGGTGTTGGATACGCCCCTATTATACAGTTGTTTCGGCAGTATAAAGGTGCGTTCGCCATCTTGTAGAAGTGTTCTAAAAAATTGTGCGGTCGGGGGACCTCCGTCGAGTGCGTAGTTTTTCTTTCATTCTTTCTTCAACTGTAAACGTGATTAAATATGTAGATTTCTATTGATTATATTAAAGGGTATTTTTGTCTCGCCAAAAAGCGCAGCCTATGTCTCTCTTTCTCTTTCTATCTCTTTTTCTACTTACCTACTATCTACCTACTACCTACCGACTACCTACTGACTAGCCAAGTACTACCTACCTACTGCCTACCTACTACCGCCCTACCACCTTCCTACCACCTCCCTACCACCTACGTACCACCTACCTACCAGCTACCTAGCACCTACCTGCCACCTCCACCCACCACCTACCTAAGTTATTTTTACGAAATTAATACTGTTGTAGACAATTAACGACTTTATAGTTGTACAAAAAGACCGATTGGTGACGGGGTTCGATCCACTGTGTCATTTTGATCTCAACCAAGTTTTGGATGAATGCGCTAAGTTGCTTATACTTATAAGTGTAAAAACCTTGTGTGTTTGTGTTCGCTCTTCTGACCGTTTTATCGACGTTGACTTAAAAGTTTTTTAAGTGAACAAGATGTCACCACCACTTGCAATAAACTGTGGTTGGAGTCTAAGTAAGGGTTCGAATAAAAACAGATCACCCAATTATTATTGTCTGAAGTTTTGTTACTTTTGGCTTGTAATTCACAAAAAGCTTATAGTTTTTGTTAGTTTGTTAAACAACACTCACACTTGTATTAGTTTATTCAACAGTTTATACACTATTATATATATGTAATTTGAAAGTTTTTTTTTGTATATTTCTCTCGCTGATCTACTATACTTTGCTCAGGACTCTAACCTCGATAATCTTTACGTATGAGACTAAGATTTTTCTTTCACCATTGATCTATGTATGTTTTCCTGAATAGGTACAATAAAAGAAACCTTGTTCTTAGATTTACGCCTGTTGGAACAAATATCGTAATTTCACCGTGAACAATAATGTTCAATAATTAGGTTGTTTACGACATACCCCGATTGATACCAACCCTTGCTACCAACGGCCATAGTCAGGGCTCGGTCTGAAAACGGCGAAGGTTATAAAATTATTCGGACTTTGTTGGATCAAGGGTCACAGTCGTCTTTCATAACGAAAGCAGCTGTGCAATATTTAGAATTTAAAAAAATACCTGCTTACGGACAAATTTCTGGTATGGGAGGAGACCAATTGTTAAACTCTAAATCTATGGCCCAAATAGAATTAAAGTCGTTAGTGGAACCAAATACGGTCGTAAATGTGAAAGCTTACGTATTAGATACAATTACCAGTCCCCTTCCTGTTAATAATGTAGAACATTTAGAGTGGGAAGAATTAAATAAGTTAAAATTAGCTGATCCTACCTACAGTGAACCAAGTAACATAGACTTGCTACTGGGAGCAGAAGTATATTGTGATATTCTTAGAGCAGGCTCAAAAAGTGTCCTAGTGGTGGCACAGTAGCACAAAATACAAGTCTAGGTTGGATTTTATCTGGGGTAGTCGATCATAATAAAGTACCTAAATCTGTCCATAAGAATTTGGGAGACAGGCAGGTAACTGAAGGTAAAAATAGGATTAGGAAAAGAAACAGAATAAAACCTTAAAATTTAAAATGAAAGAAGGGGCAATTGATTAGTGGTAAATGTTGTTTGTGTTATAATATTTTTGATATATAAGTTAATTTTAAGAAACTTAAATTGTAATGTGCCAGCCTTTGTATTATAATATCCACATGGTGGGCGGCACAGTAGGTTAAGGACAAAATAAATAGTTTAAGTTGTGTTGTGGGCGGTATGTTGGAACAAATATCGTAATTTCACCGTGAACAAAAATGTTCAATAATTAGGTTGTTTACGACATACCGATAGATGGCGCTGCACCGAAAGTAAATAATTCATGAAGAAAATTAGCCCGCGGTTTCGAGATTTTCAACCGATTAATGACTACCGGTCAGTTTCGGTGTAGCGTCAACCTTGGCACAGTGGAACAGTTGAGTTTACTCCTTAGTACACACGGAGGTTCTTTGGACCTTCGTTCATGGTCCTTCGAGAGCCGGATTCCGGCTGGGCGGTTAGCGGATGGTTTTAATCTGTCGAGAACGCTTCCGCTATTAATCTTGGCGCTGGCTTCGGCCGCTGCCTAGGACGGACGGGTGGCTAATGCCTCCGTTATAATCCTGGAGCTGGCTTCGGCCGCTACCTAGGACGGACGGGTGGCTAACGCCTCCGTTATAGACCAGGAGCTGGCCTCTGGCCGCTACCTTGGTAGGTGCGCGGTAACTACACCGCAGAACGGCAGCCCATCGGCGCACGCAGCTGTTGCGCAATAATCGGGGTGCGACGTATCAGCGAGCGCACTTTGAGCGGAGCAGCGAGCGCATTGTAAACTTCAACGTCATCGCGTGGTTGCCGTGATCGGCGCCAGTAACGAGCTACGTGTACAACGTTAAAGTGATTGTGAAGTGTTAATAAGTGAAGTGAAGTCGTGAGTACTTTTAAAAAACTATTGTATAAACATTTTAGATCGAACTTTATATTTTAGAATTAGATAATTGTGAAGTTTAATAATTGTTCGTAATAATGGAGTCTCTGATTAATTATCAGGTAGACTTACATACCCGATTTTTTAAGGCTAGAACTAACTTTCAAAAGTCCCCTAAGGAACGAATAACTTTTGAATATGTTGAGGGTAGAGTAGAGTCCTTAGATCAACTATGGGGAGAGTTTTTTAGTGGTCATAGAGATTTAATGCACACCTATGATGCTAAGGAAGTTATGGCTTCTAATTATATGAAAAGCGACATGTATGACCAAACTGAATCTGTGTACATGGAGTATAAATGTGAATTAAAAACTAATTTATCAAAACTTAAAACAGTTCAGCCATCAGCTAGTTCACATAGTATTAAGGCACCTCAATTTAAATTACCTAAGATTAATATACCTACTTTCTCTGGTAAATATTCAGAATGGTCTACATTTAAAGATTTGTTTCAGTCCTTAGTTTATAATAATAATTCATTAAGCTATGTTCAGAAACTTCATTACTTGAAAAGTTATTTAACTGACGAAGCAGAACAACTGTTAAGACATATCCCTATCACGGAAGATAATTATAAAAAGTGTTGGGACTTATTGGAAAAACACTATAGTAACAAAAAGTACATTTGTCATAACTTGTTAAAAACATTACTCAGTCAGAAAAATATGACAAATGAATCTGCAAGTAGTTTAAAGGCTTTAATTAATACTACAAACTATTGTTTATCTGCTTTGTCAAATCTTGGAATTAATATAAAAACTTGGGATGTTATTGTAGTACATATTTTATCTCTGAAATTGGATCCAGAAACCAGGAGGCAATGGGAATTTCGTAACGATTCAATTGATGAGTTAGCTACTTATAGTGAAAGGGAACAATTTCTAACCAAGCGATACAAATCTATTAAATTTCTAGAAACTAGATCCAATTTAAATTATTAGAATCATAATAAGGTTAATAATGTAAATAATAATAATGTGGTAGAAATAAAAGCATTACATGTTACAAATAATGCTAATAATGTAATTTGTCAATTTTGTTCCGAGACTCTCAAGTTGAGTATGTGTAAAAGGTTTTGTAAGGAACCATTAGATTCAAGACGTAACTTTGTAAAACGTAAAAGGTTATGTTATAATTGTTTTAGTTATAACCATTCAGCTAAAAAATGTAATGTGAAAATTAGATGTGCAAAATGTAAACATAAACACCACTCACTACTACATCCCAATGGTTTAGGAAGTATTCATAATTTAAATGTCAGTAGTAGTAGTAGTAGGGAAAATAAGTGCAAAGAAACGTGTGCAACTGACACTAACAGTTTAAAAAGTGAGGAACGCTTGTTTTTCGACAGGAAATATTGATCAGGTCTTGCTACCAACGGCCATAGTCAGGGCTCGGTCTGAAAACGGCGAAGGTTATAAAATTATTCGGACTTTGTTGGATCAAGGGTCACAGTCGTCTTTCATAACGAAAGCAGCTGTGCAATATTTAGAATTTAAAAAAATACCTGCTTACGGACAAATTTCTGGTATGGGAGGAGACCAATTGTTAAACTCTAAATCTATGGCCCAAATAGAATTAAAGTCGTTAGTGGAACCAAATACGGTCGTAAATGTGAAAGCTTACGTATTAGATACAATTACCAGTCCCCTTCCTGTTAATAATGTAGAACATTTAGAGTGGGAAGAATTAAATAAGTTAAAATTAGCTGATCCTACCTACAGTGAACCAAGTAACATAGACTTGCTACTGGGAGCAGAAGTATATTGTGATATTCTTAGAGCAGGCTCAAAAAGTGTCCTAGTGGTGGCACAGTAGCACAAAATACAAGTCTAGGTTGGATTTTATCTGGGGTAGTCGATCATAATAAAGTACCTAAATCTGTCCATAAGAATTTGGGAGACAGGCAGGTAACTGAAGGTAAAAATAGGATTAGGAAAAGAAACAGAATAAAACCTTAAAATTTAAAATGAAAGAAGGGGCAATTGATTAGTGGTAAATGTTGTTTGTGTTATAATATTTTTGATATATAAGTTAATTTTAAGAAACTTAAATTGTAATGTGCCAGCCTTTGTATTATAATATCCACATGGTGGGCGGCACAGTAGGTTAAGGACAAAATAAATAGTTTAAGTTGTGTTGTGGGCGGTATGTTGGAACAAATATCGTAATTTCACCGTGAACAATAATGTTCAATAATTAGGTTGTTTACGACATACCGATAGATGGCGCTGCACCGAAAGTAAATAATTCATGAAGAAAATTAGCCCGCGGTTTCGAGATTTTCAACCGATTAATGACTACCGGTCAGTTTCGGTGTAGCGTCAACCTTGGCACAGTGGAACAGTTGAGTTTACTCCTTAGTACACACGGAGTTTCTTTGGACCTTCGTTCAACGCCAATATCACACATGAATTAAAACTGTTTTGTGGATTTTCATACTATCCGGTCTCATAAAAGTACTTGCGGGCAAAAACTAGTGTTACATAAAACATAAGAAACATCCTCGGAGACTGCCTCGTTGGTCTGGTGGCAAAGCGTATCGCTTTGTGATCACGAGGTCCTGGGTTCAAATCCTAGGTCGGACAAATGTAGTTTCTCTAACGAAAAATTCCCAGTATGAGTCCAGAGTCTGGAATTGTGCCCGGTATATGGCAATAGGCTCGCCCCCTATTACATGGGACCTAACATCGTCGGCGAAACGTCGGTGTACTCAGTACACCTCTGCCACCCCCTCTGGGGAATATAGGCGTGACGGTGTGCGTGATAAGAAACATTCGTTGCTTCAAAACATTTTTTCAACAAAACTTTATCCTCTAAACAATCTTGAACATCAAAAGCACACAAAGGCGTCCGCATTCCTTAAAAAAATTCATACCGGAATTCACACAGGAATGTCTTTAAAGAACAAAAATACTAAACGAAATATTTCAAGGCGTCTTTCAACTATTTCTCCTTCGTACCTGAGTGTAGATTGTGCTTTCTTTTTTATTAAAAATAAAATGGATGGACTTGGGCTCGGTCCAGTGGTTAGAGCTTAAGCCACGTCGCCCACTGGATCGAGCAGTCGGGTGTTCGATCACCGTACGTTTCGTAAGAACAACAAAGATTGATCACGTACGGTGATCGAACACCCAGACCCACAAATGTTTGTTTCAGTCTGGGTATCTGTGTATGTGACTTTCATGTTTTTAAACGCACCCACGATACAGGAACAGTTCCTAATGCGGGGCTACGATTTTTATATGTTTTACTGAATTCACGGATACCATACTGTTGCGACTTCAATACATCCCGGTATCTCGTAAACCTCTTATCGGGGAATGTTAATTTTAAAATGCATTGCACACACTTAGGTTCCCTAGCGATCTGTCTAGAAAGATCTAGAATCCTCTTTAATTATCGCCGGCGCGCGGTCGCGGTATACAAGTACCTATTTGTTCACGTACAAACAGGTATGTAATAATAATACCGCTTTGTGGGCCGCGCCGGCTATTGTTCGATGTACTTCTATCAATGTACTTAGAGGGTTCGCGTCCGTTCTAGAACTATCATACGTATAGTATAAAAGAACCACAGTGCGCGGAGACGGACACATGGCGTGCGTTTATGACCCAGGTCCGACAAGGAATACCGGGTTATCCAGTCCTACCTTTGTGTCCTGGAGGAGAATGAAAACATCGCCTGGTTCTCGTACTCTCTCCCGGCGGAGAGGAGCCTGAAGGTGGCAATGCGGGGAAAAATGCAAAGGCCCAGGAAAAACTCGACTCCACTCCCTACCCAAACAGGGGAGGCGCCACATACGACCAATTTGCCGAGGCAATAGTTATCATGCAAGAGGTCGTGGAAGCCCTCCGGGCAGAAGAGAACCCCCTCCCCCCTGACAAACGATTTAGCGCAGTGGTTAAGAGCTTAAGCCGCTCCGCCCACTGTGTCTAATAGTCGCGGGTTCGATTCCTGCACGGGACAAAACTTTGTGTGATCCACAATTATTTGTTCCGGTCTGGGTACTTGTGTATGTGAATTTTCATGTTTGTAAACGCACCCACGACCCAGGAATAAATCCTAGTGTGGGGCTACGTTTTTAAAAGAATGAAAAAAATTATCGAGGGTGCCATGACTCGCATTTATGCCCAACAAAGATAGTTCTCTCCACACCACAAGCTGGAACGCCCGTAGCCTGAGATCAGAGATCAAAGGCATCCTCCTCATACGCTACTGCTGAATCCCGGACCCCGACCTGGACCCGGACCCCATAAGGCCCGCACCGGACTTACCCCCGCCGCCCACTGCAGTTCGCCCTGACGGCTCACCGGTGGGGCTCGAGCGCGTGCGCGGCGATAACACAGGACCAGACACCAGTAAGACAAAAGAGGGACTGGACGAAGTCACCGTCGTAGCTGGTCGCCATTACCGGACACGACTCTCCCAACCCCCTTACACCCCTTATACCCCGTCTCTCCTTCCCCAACTCTCTCAATAACATCCTGACACAGCCCGGTGGTGTTTGATCGCCCGCTAGGTCGTCCAAACGATGCTGTATCGCACTACCGGGATAAGTAAGAAGAGGGTCGCCTCGAGAAGTCGCCGCCTCCAGCTGATCGCTTTGTCGGGCTTCCTATGGTTCGCCATAGGTTCCACCTGACAGGGTTGGTCGCGGAGTGCAGCGTGAACACTCTCTGATGCCCCCCCCCCCCCCCGCGGGATCTACGTGTCACCGCCCTTTCAAGGGACATACCTGTCCCACCTCAAGGACCCAGCCATGTTTATGGCCGGCGATCGACACCTCGGCCAGCTCTCTCCCGTCTTTGTATTTCTATACAAAAATCTTAGTAGTAGTATAGACTAAAAGTGCCTGGTATAATAAGTGATCAAACGAACTTACCTGAAGTGAAGTTCGATCATTATTATACGAAGTCCTTCGTTCGAAGATATAAGTACTTGGGTACTGCCGCCCTGCCCGTTGGTAAAGTTGAAATGTACTACTTCTAAAAGGAATGCTTGCAGAGGTTATGTCCACAGATACCATAGAGGCGGCGTTGACTTTTCAATTATCTAAATGACGCGCGGTTGCCAAGCGACTCGAGAGAGCTGCTAATATAGTTTATATCGAGAACGAAGGACACAGTATAATGGCAATTACATTGGAAGTTAACATCGTCGGCGAAATATGGGTGTGTGTACACAGTACACCTCTGCCTCCCCGCGCGGGGAAACAGGCGTGACGGGGTGTGTGACTAAAACTGGTTTACTATGTGCCCACATAGTTAAAATTACAGCCGAGATTAAAAGTTACTGCCCGCCTAAACATACAATAACTTAAGTATGCTGTACTCCGCGGTTTTACCCGACGTTAGTGGGATAGTTCAGTCGGTACACACATAATAACACGCGATACACACATGTGACGATAATTACGATGTCTGTAACGATAGAACTAACATACTAAAAAAACAATATATACTTGAACCAATTAAATCTTATTCTCTATATATTTATCTACCTATACCATCATGCCAGATTCCTAGCAAAAATCTTAACAGGTTTTTGCTTATTCTCTTCCTGCCCTCAAAGTGATCTTTAACAACAATGTCTTATTAATGAGATTTCTCTTCTTGCACTGTAAGCGATTGGAGAATCCATAAATAGTGTTTACACCTTTCATCATCATCATCATCTCAGCCTATACTTGTCCACTGCTGAACATAGGCCTCCCCAATCGCTTTCCAGCGTAACCGGTCCGATGCCACCTGCATCCAACGACTTCCTGCGATTTTCACAAGATTACACCTTTGCCAACTACTAAATCCACGAATACACTTTTCACATTCTACTCACAGTAATTAGTCGTAACACCCCGCTTATACAAGACGTTCCCGTCAATGTTGGCCGACGTGCACATGAGCCATTAGCCATCAAGCCGCGCCCCCCATTAGCTAAGTAAGTTTTTAATTTTTGGTTGTGCCCCGAAACAACACCCAAAAAGAGTATTGAGTGCCTAATACGAATAGGTTGATGGCACCTTAACGCTATCGAGTTGATATGTAATCCTTTTTACACATTTATTATCTATCTATCTATATCATCACGCCAGATACCTGGCAGGATAGGTGGAGAGTACACAGTCCCAAAAGATTCTTTAACATTTATGTAATAAAGATGAATTGCTGTCACAACACGCTTTTTCGAAAACTTAACGATATCGTCGATTGGTATATCCTTCTTTCGCACCACGGTCCGAATCGATGAAGTATAAATAAAGCATAATTTGCTTCCTACAAGAGTTTGCTCCGTGGTGCGAAACAGCTCATTCAAAAAGAACACTAAACTTGAGCAATTTGCATCGTGGGAACAGCTCATGGGCCGAAACGACGTAAAGTATGCACCTACCCGGTCAAGGCGAATGCTCATTTTATTCATGTGTCTTCATAAAACAACGTTATAATCATATGTGATATTAATTTTAATAGTGCATCCATGAGTGTAAGGAATTATTATTGTTATTTTTTATCTTTTTGTAGTCTGTCTGAGAAGAATGTTGTGGTAAATGCGCATGGAGGTATATTAGATGTTGTGCTGATTAAGGAGAGTGACTGTGTTCATGAGGCTATTGTGGTAGCCACCGAAGGCATAGTTCCTCCCAATGCCTACCATCCCCCGTTGGATATTAAGGTAAGCGTCGACGCAACTCTTAACTCTGGAACTGTACCACTTAGCAAGATAGATCCATCAATAGATTGGAACTTTAAAAGGTGCGATTATGATCTGTTGTATAACATGCTCTCTATAACTTCATGGGATTTTCTCTTTCAGGCCAGCGATGTGCCTAGTGCTTGTAAACAGTTTTATGCACACAATATTTGACGCTTATGTGCCGAAAAATCGGCGCCATCGTTTTAGGGTTAGCGCTATCCAGTCTGGTTTACTCAAGATTTAATTACAGACATGCATATGAAGATACAATTACATACTTCGTGGAAACGTAGTCGCTCCCCAGGTCTATATAAACTATTTTCAGACTTTAGAGCCGGCCTTAAATCCCGTGTAGCATCCGCTTAAAGCGCGCACATGAGACTTATTGAGAACAAAAGAAAACGTAACCCGTGTATTTTTGGCATTACGTTTCAAGTTTGCGGTGTAAAGGTGGATTTAAACCAAATGTTGTCTATAAAGGAACGTCCTTTTCTGGTCCTGAGGCGGCGGAGGCATTTTCTGACTTTTTTGCAAGTGTTTTCTTAATGGACGTATCGAATCTTCATGCAAAAAACATTATTGAAAACTGCCGTGATGGTTCTTACAATAGCAACTATATCAATATTAAAGAATTCTCTACAACTATCTATGACAAATATGACGATGTCATATTTGTCATATATAGTTTTAAGCTAAGCAGCTCCATAGGTCCCGATAGTCTTCCACCAAACGTTTTCAAGCAAGCAAAAAAGCACCTATGCTGTCCCTTGCTTCACATTTTTAATCTTTCCCTAAAACAGGAGTTTCCCCCCAACGTGTCGATGTCCAGAGTAACCCCTATAACTAAAACTCGAACTAAGACTGATGTTGTAGACTACCGCCTAATTGCTATACTATCAACGCCTGCCAAAGTTTTGAAGCTGTTTTGCATAAACTTATTTACGCTCCAGTCGAAAAGTTTTTATGCAATGATCAACATGGATTTCGTACAAAGCGTTCAGTTTACACCAATCTTCTCATTTTAGTGAATGATATTTCTTTCAGTCTTGTCGGAGGAGACCAAATGGACGTCCTCTATTTTGACTGCCGGAAGACGATAGAGTCAACAATGACATATTGCTGGAAAAGCTGTGTGTCTTAGGATTTGCTCCTAGCCTACTCAGTCTTTTCGCTGACTACCTTCGTGATCGCTAGCAGCTTGTCAGGCTCGGCCTATATGAGTCCTGGGCCTTATCACACGCGTTCTGGAGTTAGTCAGGGGTCAATACTTGGTCCTTTGCTTTTTAACTTACAATACAATATACTTTATAAAGAAAGAAAAGTATTTGACATAGTTATCGGTACAGTAAGGCGGCCTTATCGCTTAAAGCGATTTCTTCCAGGCAACCTTCAGGTAGAGGACAGAAAAGCTTACAATAAAAATAATAATGGATAGACTGCAACAATCTAATAGAATTTTAACTAAAATAATAATAATAAACAATTCAAGCGATATTCAAAAAAAGCCAAATTTACCTATTATGCGTAATATAACTAAATGACAGAATAAGTACAAGAGTTAAGAAACGAAACGAGTGAAATAGGAGCGAAGTAGAAATTAGAGTGGGAAACTAGGAAACTAGAAGTATTCAATTAAATTTGAAGGAAATGTGCTTTAATGTCACGCTTAAATGTATCCAAGGACTTAGCGCGTCTTATGGGCTCAGGTAAGCCGTTCCAGATACGGATACTCTGAACAGTGAAAGAATTAGTGAAAAAGTTAGATACATGAGAAGGAATTGTAAGGCGAAGTGTATTAGAGGAACGAAGGTCACGAGACTGAGTGGAAGCGAGAAAGCAGAAAAGTTGCTTAAGATACATAGGGGTGCACGGGTTAAATAAGACGATGTAAAGTAGAGAAAGGATATGTACGTCTCTAAGACGATGGAGATGGAGCCACTTAAGTTGCGAACGAAATTGGGACACATGGTCATACTTGCGTGAGCCGCAACCCGAATGCATAATGCATAAACCCGAATGCAAAATAAACCGAATGCAGAAATTTTGAAGCCGTTCTAATTTATTAAGAAGCTCCGCGGACAAGTCGAGGCAACAAGTATCAGCAAAATCAAGGATGGGCAACAGCAGGGAGCAAGCGCAATTTTAGTGCGAATAGGCAAGAAATTTCGCAGACGTCTAAGAGAAGCTCCCGAAGCAAAGATTTTTCTACTAAACTCAGTAACCTGTGGTCTCCAAGACAAAGTGTTATCAAAGAAAACACCAAGATTTTTCACCTTGTCACTACATGGACTATGGACCCCGTTGAAATTAATCCCAGGAAGTTGATCAAAGTTGATTCTAGAGATATACCAAGGGCTGCCTATAACAATAACCTGTATTTTAGCTGGATTAACTGTGAGGCCATGTGACTTATTCCACGAATTAATATGATTAAGGTCGAAATTCACAGTTCAGATGGCAGTCGATAGATGAGCAAGATTCGCCTGTGAGTATATTTGTAAGTCGTCAGCATAAAGATGATAGGACGATGTTAACTCGTTGGTAATTGAATTGATAAAAACTGCAAAAATCAGTGGTAATAGCACACCCTTCTGCGGTATGCCGGCAGAAACTTCACACCAGGAGGAAAAAGTATCATCTATGCGAATACGTTGCCGACGTCCAGACAGATAGCTACGAAACCAGTCGATCGCCAGAGGAGAAACATTAAGGGAACGCAGCGTGGCAAGCAGGATATCATGATCAACGTATTAAACGCATTGCTGAAATCAAGAAGAGTAAGAACAGTCAGCTGACTGTTCTTACTGCTGGTTTTCCATTCCAAACCGAATGTCGTTAGAGATGTTCACTAATGCAGTAGTCGTACTATGACCAGGGCGGAAACCAGATTGATATGGATTTAGAATAATATGAATATTCAAGAAATTACTAAATTGATTTTGAATGAGTCGTTTAAGAACTTTTGATAGGAAAGGGAGAATGGAGATTGGACGATAGTCTGAAAAGGATATAGGATTAGCCTTTTTTTGCAGTGGAGTTATTTGCGCATCTTTCCAATAATTTGGAAAGACACCAGTTGTAATTGAGGAATTCAGGATATGAGTAATAATGGGACATAAGGAGTCAAGAATAGGTATGATCATAATACGACTAATACTGTCACTTCCGACGGCTTTAGAAGTAATGGAAAGAATACTTTTTTTGACATCGGTTTCAGAAACCTTTGTGAAAGAAAAAGAAGGATAAAGGTGTTAGCTTTAATACTATTATCCATTGCTGACCAGAGAAATGCTGATTAAGTTGCTCTACGTCAATGGCAATTGAGGCAACATCTTGTCGGGATTTACCTATTCCTAAGGTCCGGGATTTACCTATTCCTAAGGTCCGGAGGAACCTCCAGACTTTAGCGGGATCCCCGTTTTCGCCAGAACGATGAATACGACGCCTCTGTGCATCCCTGCAAGCTGTGTTACAGCGGTTTCTAGCCCGATAATATTTGTCTGAACTGTCTTGTGAGAACATAAAACAGAAATCCTATATTTTTAGTCCAGTGGAATTGGAATGTGACGTCGACTGTTATTGAAGTTTTTCTGTAAAAAAATCTCAGTATCTGTCTGGATTTGAGTCCGGTATAATAACTATAGGATCTTACATCGCCTGTAAACTGTAGGGGTACATTGTGCACCTCTGTCATTCCATATGGGGAATATAGTCATGACAAATGTTCACTATTCTACGTCATTATCTTTAGGGGGTCTAAAAGAGTAATAGTCAGCCTATTATGAAGAGTGTCTTTCGAACATCATTCTATTCAATTCTTTTTCATGAAAGTACGCGGGAAGTTAATCGCCAGTTTTTAAAACTGGATGATATTTTGATCTTATCTAGTAACTGCGTAACTACTTTATATCCAGTTAGAATTAGTTTTTCGGCACAAAACAAGTTTGTTGCCGCCGCAACTGCGTATGACGTAATTTTAAACTGTCCGATAAACCGATTAATTTGAACCTGTCGGCGAGTGAGCGACGCGTGAATGACAGCGCCTGCGCTGGTCGGCGTCCGCTGGGTGTCTGGGCCAATTAAACACGTAACGCGCCACGTTACGATAACTTCGTACAATTATCGTTTAACGTACTACCTCGTTGGCATAGTGATGAATAATGTGCGTAGCAATCACGAGGACCCCCTTTCTAGTTCTAGGTGGAATAAAATGTAATTTTTCGATAGAAAAATTTCCGAAGTCTGGCATCATGCCCGCTATGATGTCAATAGGCTCGCTTCCTATTGCATGGGACCTAACATCGTTTGTGAAAAGTGGGTATACACAGTACACCGCTGCCACCCCCGCTTGCGGAATATCGGCGTCGCAGGGTTTATTTGATTTTTAATATTTTTTATCATTTCAGTGACATTTGGTATACCAATACGAATCATTTCATTAATTGATCGTAACGCGCCGCGTTTGCTCACAGCGATAGGGCCCTGGTCCAAACTTCTCCACGCTTCGAAGCGTAATTATAAACCTTTAGAAAATCCACAACTCTGTGAACATGCACCGTCGTGTCAAATACAAATTTAGAGGCAATTAGTATTTGAAAGTTACGGTTACGAAGTCTTAATTAGTATTTTGATGTTCTTCTATTATTTTTTTACATACAGAGCATCTGTCTTTAAAGAGTTGTTGATGATATATAGACCCTTGTACTTAATAATATAGACGCGCAAGTTTGTGAGGATGGAACTACTGAACGGATTTTGATGAAAGTTTCAAATTCTGTTTACTTTACAATAATAAAGCCTATGCATATATCAGAATAACACATATGCAATAATTTACAAAGACATTTCAAAATCAATGTGTGCGCAGCCGCGGGTCACCCATATTTGTATATAAAGTACTTTCAATCCTTCACTCGTTTCCGCACATAGTCAACGTTATGCCTCTGGTTTTTCGCAACATGATCTTATCTTCCTTTCTTATGTCCTTAAGCCCCCTAAGGTTCTGTACAGGCGTTGCTTTGCTCGAATGAATATTAATAATCTAACCTAATATGCATCCAAAATTGACTGGAAACCTGTCAATGAGGCCGGTGCGATCGATGAGAATACACGGCTGTTCAACAGAGAGGTCCTTCAGCTGTACGACACCCATGCCCCTATCAGAAAAGTAAGATTGAAGCGTCCACCTGCACCTTGGATGACAAATGGCATCCGTATGGCAATGAGGAAAAGAAACCGTGATTTCCGGAATTTTAAAAAAGATCGCTCCGAGGACAATTGGTCCCATTTTAGAATTGCTAGGAACCGCTGTAACAAGATGATACGCGACGCTAAACGCCGACATATTCTAGACAATATTACTTCGTCTTCGCCTGCTGACATCTGGAAATTCTTAGGAACCCTAGGTATTAGCAGATCGCGACGTGCAGATCTTCCAAAAACAATAAGTTTAGACGATCTCAATTGCCATTTCCCCACTGTCCCTCTCGTAGATCGTCTAACTATTGATCATATCTTGACCTACCTAGGTGGTCTTTAACGTCCCATCATCAAAACTTTCTATTTTTCTGCTATCGATTCCCGCGACCGTAACCGGCGTGTATGAGACGAACTATGAGAGTGGAGGAAGTCAGAGAGGTATGTAAGGAAAGAACCTGTTGGAACTCTGTACTCTCTGCCTACCCCGCGAGGGAGCTGGTGTGATGATATAGATAGATAGATTCCCGCGAAATCGAGAAAAACATACTATCCATTAAATCCAAGGCAGTGGGCTGTGACAAAATATGTCGCTTTATGATCGTAACAATTCTGGACAATCTCCTTCCCGTAATCACTTACCTTATCAAGTTTTCTTTAGCGTCTGGGACTTTTCCGTCTCTGTGGCGTAAAGCCTTTGTTCGTCTCCTTCCTAAGATTCCCAATCCCTCCCTTCCAAGCCACTTCCGTCCAATATCCATTCTTCCTTTTGTTTCAAAAGTGCTCGAGGCCTGTGTTCATAAACAATTCTCCCATTTTATCTACACCAATAATCTTATCAGTCCTCTTCAATCTTGATTTAGGCCTGGCCACAGTACCGTTTCTGCTTTACTTAAAGTGACTGAAGACATCCGAAGAAGAAAGAGACCAAAGTCCCAGTCCTAGTCTTAGTTGACTTCTCTAATGCGTTCCATACAGTTAATCATGATATCCTACTGTCCATCCATTCTTATCGCATGTGCTCACGGGAGTCGCTGGATTGGTTCTCTTCTTATCTTCGTGAACGCCAGCAGTCTGTTATAAGTGACAAGTCGTCATCGTCCTGGCAGAGTTTAGAAACTGGCGTTCCCCAAGGTGGTATACTTTCTCCTCTTCTTTTTTCGATTTTAATTGATCTAATAACTCACGAATTTTAGTGCGCGTATCATCTTTATGCGGATGACTTGCAATTGTACTCGCAAGACAGTGCAGATCAAATCTCAGACGCCATTTGCAAATTAAACCAGGATTTAAACGAGCAATTAAGAACTGGTCGGACAAATTCGGAGTTGCAGTGAATCCAGCTAAGTGCCAGGCAATTTTGGTGGGTAGCTCTAGAACTATAAGCAATGTAAACGTTGCAAATCTACCTGCAATTGTTTTCCCTGGTAGGCTTATTCCCTTTAGTTCCAGTGTCAAAGATCTTGGCTTACATATTGATAACACACTCAGTTAGCAAACCCAGATCAGTGCCGTCGGTCAAAAGGTCACCAGTATGTTGCGATACCTGTATCGGTTTAAGAATTTGCTCCTATCAAAAACAAAAGCAATGCTCGTGCAGGCCTTGATTTTTCCCATTTTCGACTATGGTGATGCGTGCTACTTCGACCTGAATGCAGATCACCTCAACAAACTTGACCGTCTTGTTAATAACTGCATTCTATTTATCTATAACTTGCGTAAATTTGACCATGTGTCTGTGTATCGATCTCTCTTAAATTGGTTGCCTATTCGTTAACGCCGAACTCAGAGGGCATTGACAATGTTGTTTTCTATTCTTAACTCCCCCACTTCACCTGATTATCTTTCATCTCATTTTCAATATTTATGTTCCAATCATAATAAAATCTTCGATCCCTAAATAATTGTCTTCTTCAATGTTCTTCTCACCGTTCGGACTTTGATCACTCTTCTTTGTTTGTTCAGTCCATCTTGCTATGGAATGCCCTACCACTGGATGTCAGGATGGCAAACGATCGTTTTTATTTCAGAACAAAAGTGCAGGATTATCTGTACAAAAAATTAATAGAATCATCTCAACGTTAATATATTATAAGTATTGTATTTTTATATATATCACATATATATGTATATATAGCTATTCGTATATATTTTATGTTTATATAATTATGGATATGTATGTATTATATTATAGGTCCATATGTATTTTTACTTCAGATAGTAAAATTTTATATTTATTTTTCGCTATTTCTATCTTTCTTTCTCACCCAACTCGGATTTGCACCTGCTTCACTAGTTTCTACATCACCCTAAGGTAGACAGGCAGAAAATGCCTAAGGCATTAAGTCCGCCCATGTACCAACTATACATATAGTATAAATAAATAAATCACGAGGTAAATTGATTTCGTAAGTATATAGGCACATGACTAAGCTCCGACTTAAGAGCTTCTACAACTGAGGTGTGTGTGAAACATGCAAACTAGCTCGCTTTATTTATCTAGCTTATGATAGCTTAGCACTTAGTTATATTTCCGCCAGAACTAACATATGCAGATAAACTGCGATGTATGGGATTCAAACGATGCTATTGGCGGGTTTACACACATCATTTGTTTTCCATTTCTCATCTCTGGTAGAAAAGCAGTCTAATTATTAGAAATAATGTGTACATGTCTTCATTTAAAAAAAATTGATTAATAACTAAACCATTCTTACAGAGCGAAGGAAATGATACCTATGTGGTTTGTGCTTCGTAAGTCAGTCTTGTGTATAATGATATATAGTTACGCTTACCAAATGAGTATGTGCGGGAGCTGTGTAATTACTCGGCGGCGAGCTCGCGGCGCCGTGAGTAATACCTATAGTCTACGTTTTTATTGATCCTGTCCTTTGTACGATTGCGTGTAGTTAAAAACCTTGTTTAATAACGAAGATATACGATGCGAAATTGGAATGATGTAGGCACCGAATAAAACATCTTATTCCCAAAAACATACAGACCGTGTCTTTTCTGATGGACCAGTCACGAGTCTTTGTAACCGCCGAGCGAGAGAGGTTTGTAGGGAAAGGGCAGCCTATTAGAACTTTATACATTCAGCCTACCTTGCCTACCTTCCTTACCTAGCTTGAGGAACGTTCGATATAAGAACTGCGATCGGAACGTCTCTGACTATTCTTTATCAGATCACACCCGTCATTGTTTTGGTATAGATAGTACTGTCACTGGGTTCTGTTTACCTTATTAGGAAGCTGGGATGACGAAACGTACAATACCTAAAATATTTATTAGTCGGTGAATGTTAGCAGTAATCGTTAACTGCTGATTCAGTGATAACAGCCTGTTGTAGGCGCCATCTTGACGATGATGGCGTGTTGATATTTGGTACAAAAATTGATCTGATCTCTGTAAATAGAATAGCGGCATCGACATGGGACGCTGGACCCATTGGTGTCTGAAAGGCATCACCACAACGCATAATTAATGTATCCCATGGTTATTATAATTCACCAAATATATAAATGCCAGAAAAGACAGTAAGACACAAAGTTTAATGGATAGAGCGTAAGCTGCTCTGCTCATTGGACCGAGTAGTCGTTACCAGCACGGGACGAGTTAGTGTGTGACACAAATATTTCTTTTCGTGTTTGTGAAATTCATGTACGTTGACGCATCTTCGATACGTGAACTATTCCTAGTGTAGGACAACTTTTTTTAAATGTGCACCTAGTTCAGTCACTTGGCATTGTCTGTTATAGCACTAGCAACTTTGTGTTCGATACGTACTCAAAATTGAATGCCTCGATACCAAATAACAAGCTTCAAATCAGATTGTATCAGTATAATTAAGTTAAAGACTTATTCAAACTGACTCCTTTTATTACTATCATACAACGATGACGAAGCTGTACCTATACACTACATACCCTACAGTTAATATATTTTTGCATCGTATCAAACTGTATAGCCCATTTCCGGAATTTCTCTGCTCAGAAGAACAACATATAAGATATCAATTTTACAAAAAGCCGCGTAAGTAATATTATTTCGGATGGCGACACAAAGGAGGGTTATAGTGGCTCGGGCTCGAGGTAAAGCCGCGAAAGGCACAAAAAGGCATTACGCTTTAAAATGAAATAAGGAAGCAGCTCGCACTGCCCGCGCGCCGCCATTATGGAAATTGTATAAACGTAACAGAGCATATACATAAGCCGGGATTGCCTTTATTCCCCTAATTTAGGGTTCCGTAAGAAAATAAATGAACATGATTTTTTTTTCTATCTATGTATTTATCTATCTATATCATCACGGGATCCAGTCCCTTGCAGGGTAGGCAGAATATAGAGTTTCAACAGGTTCTTTCCTTACACACTTCTCTAGCTTCCTTCACTCATATGTAGTTCGTCTCATACACACTCGCCGGTTACGGAGACTCTTGAACCTTGACCTTCAGATAAAACACGGTATATTTGATCATGGTAACATAGTCTAGGTTTCTATGAGATTAAAACAATAATTTGGTTTGGAGTATATTATTTGGAGATTTTTCCTACCGGTTTTATAAGGAACTATAGAAGTATGTGTTAAGTATAGACATAATTAATTTTTAAAATATCTTGCAAGAATTTACCAATAACTTACCTTACCAGCATATCTGATCTTGTTTTATATTAAAGAGAAATAAAGCTACCTTGTGCGGAGTAAAGTGCTTGACTCGAGGCGACGCGAGGCGAGGTAGTGAGGCGGCGAGGCGACGAGGTTGTTTCACGGCTAATCCCCGAGCTACTTGCCCCAGTAATGCCTTTGTCGAGCCCCGGTTACTGCCTCTACGAGAGTACGAGCACTTTTATACAGTAATTTGTATGTAATTGGTGTATATGTGCGGTCTTATTGCGATTATGGCAGCCCTTTGTTGGTCTTTAGTTTACAGAGAGAAAGTGTATGTCTAAGGGATTTATAAATATACGCCGTTTAGTAAAGGTACTTTGCACTATATCTCATGTAGCGTTTAGGTAAGACTATTTCCGTGATTATGTATTTACTGTAGTTAAGGCCATAGTTTATTCTGAAGAAGTAATGTTATACTACCTCAAAAATGTTGGAAATACTGTAGAAGGCTTACATAAATATACGTTTACTCATTTTATGTTACAGATTCTTAGAAAACTGGTTGTGATAAACAAATAAACCTAAAAGTAATATTGTAACGATTCTATTTTTCTTTTCTTTAGAGCTACTTTAGTCTTCACTAGGAAAACAAAAATCTTCTAATAACAGTTACAACTTGATAAAGCATATAATCTAATAGATTTTTATTAAACCAATGCTATAAAAGTACTACCTCATAAATTGTAAACGCCACCAGTAAATAAACCCAATAATATTTATTACACCCAATCACGAAAACCCTAGAAAATCAAGACGAATGAATGGCGTATAAACAGAGCGGCGCTCGTCTGTAATTTACACTTAATTCCGGCGTCTGCGTCGAGGCAGCGCGCAGGCGAGGCGCGGCGCCGCTTCGCGCGGCTCGGCCGAGGCGCCGTTTAATTGACGGCCGCTTAACCCTTTGTGAGAACAAAGGGTTAAGCGTCTGTTTCTCTGTTTCTGTTTCTGTTTACACGGTATTAAAAGGATGACTGTTATTATTCTCCTTAATATTTTAAAGTAAATGCAATTGTATTTATAAATACGAGGCATGCCTTTTAATTTTGTCGTTTGAAGAAATAAACACAACTAGAACCTTATAGTACTTTTTATGGTTTTTCAAAGTATTCACCACGTAGTTTAATAAACTTTTCCATTCGCTCAAACCAGTTATTATAACATTTATTCCACTCTAAAGTGGGTTGTGGGTGGGTGGTGGTTCAAAATGGCTGACTTGAAAGCGTCGATTGCTTCTTCACCGGACTGGATCATTTGACCACGAAGACTTTTCTTAATTTTAAGAAATGTAAAAAAATCGTTAGGGTTTAGGTCAGGACTGTATGGAGGATGGTCAAGAATTTCTACTTTTTCCTGCTTCAAATACTCAATCGTTTGACGAGCGCTGTGTGAGCTTGTGTTGTCGTGGTGCAGGATGATGCGTCGCTTTGAGTTAGATTTTCGAAGTTCGGCGATGACTTGTGGTAAAAAAACTGTGGTATACCACTCTGCATTAACCGTTCTACGATCTTCAAGTGCAATAGTCGCAACATGGCCGGTTTTCCCAACGAACGTGGCCACCATCTTCTTTGAAGTGCTTCGAGAACGAACAATTTTAGTCGGCTTTGGCTCGTCTTGAAAGACCCAGATTGTAGATTGTTGTTTGGAATCAGGATCGTAGGCATAGATCCAAGATTCGTCACCACTGATAATGTCGTAGACGTGATTTGACTCTCCTCGGTTGAACCTTTGCAGAGTTTTCTTACACCATCTGACGCGGGCCGCCTTGTGATCGTCGGAAAGCAGATGCGGTATCCAACGGCAAACTAGCTTTCTTACACCTAACGCTTCATGCAAGATCTTCTGAATGGTTGTCCCTGAGATGCCTAATAGAGCCTCTATCTCTCGATACGTCACATGACGATCTTCGAGAATTAGTTGTCTCACAGCAATGATGTTATCTTCAGCAAAAGCGGATTTTGGGCCTCCTTCGCGAGATTTGTCACTAACACTAGTATGTCCACGCTGGAATTCTAAATACCAGCGTTCGACAGTCCGCAGACATGGGGCTTCATCACTGAATACAGATGTTAGCTCTTCAAAACACTGAAGCCGTGTCAGGCCTCTTCTAAAGTTGTAGAAAATTATTGCACAAACATTTTCCTTAGAAAGATTCATTTTCGTACGTAACCTGACAGATTCCAATCGACGCTGTGACTAAACAATAGCAATAATCCTAATACTTTCAACTGTTTTGAGATTCAAAATTTAAACACATTCGAATATAGAACAGTTCCAAATTCAAAATGGCCGGGAAATATGGAAACGATAGAACTTAAAAGGCATGCCTCGTATATTATTCTTAGGAACGTAAGATGTAATGGCGTTTTTAATCGGATTACTTCAGTGATTATATCTATTGCTTACTTTTTGCTCTACCTATTAGAAATATGATAATCAATCTAACGAGGTTTTAGGGAGATATGAATATTCGTTTTCTATCGTCTTGTAACTGTTTAGCAATGTAAGATATAG
The DNA here is from genome assembly GCA_905147815.2 of Phalera bucephala. Classification (NCBI taxonomy): domain Eukaryota; kingdom Metazoa; phylum Arthropoda; class Insecta; order Lepidoptera; family Notodontidae; genus Phalera; species Phalera bucephala. The sequence goes on along the minus strand of LR990621.1, from coordinate 824,578 downwards.
GAGATCATGCATGAAGAAAATTAAGTAGGCAGACAAAAGTGACGGTACAAGGGTAAACTCTGTTAGTACTCCGCAATTTCTACTCCTAAAGTGATTTTGGCAAAATGATTAACTTAAGTAAAAACAAGAGTAATTTCAACTGACAAGTGCATTAATTGATTCCTGAAAAATCACCCCCGAGCGGGTGGGGTGCGGTGGGGGTAAGACGGGGGTCATCGATAAGGATTCAATTAACGGCCAAAAGTCGGCTCCACGACCTTCAACCCCGCTGCAGTATGTAAATTACATTTAAATGAATGCTATGGAAACTATATTAAGTCGTTTATTGAGTGCCTTAAATCCATTTGAGAATTTAAATTTTTGATTAACATCAATTATGCTAATAGAAAGATAAGGTTCAACCTCTATCTATCTTTCTCATTACGCCAGATTTCTTGCGGGGTCCTACAATGTCTGATTTTCCATTTTTAGTAATACTTATTCGTGATTTAAAGATAAAATTATTACCTGAGAATTTCTGTAAAAAGTGACACAGTTAAAATTCGGTAAAGCAATTTATTACTACGCATTTATGAAATCTGAATCCATACACATCCATCTCGAATACATAGTTTATTGGAAATAGATGAATCCTTATTATTTATGTGTGTATTTGGATGATTGGAAGACTTTATTAGGTCTTACATACACATTAGGTCGTACATCTTTTACGCCGGGATTCTTGTATAGACTGATATAATTAATTTGAAATAGAATAAAGAAAATAAAATATTCATCTATCTATCTACCTTCCTATATCATCATGACAGATCCCTTGCGGGGTAGGCAGAGAGTACAGAGTTGTACCCGTAAATGTAAAACCGCATTGGTACGGAAGAGTATTCTAGGCATGGCAGCAGTTATTTATAATAAATTACCAAATCGGATTAAGATCATGGATATAAATAATTTTAAAAGGACCTTGACATTGCTATTAATCAATAAATGCTATTACTCAGTAGATGATTTTATAAATGACAAATGTATAAAGTGAACTATTAGCTAATTAATATATAGATGACATAACACCGATTAACAAGGAATATTTGTGACATTATAATTGTAACTACAGTTAATTATCTTAACCACTGACATTTGTACGCCTCACAGGCAAAGTATAGAGATCTTTATAGAATACATTTTGTTGTTATATATATATATATATATATATATATATATATAACAACAAAATGTATTGTACCTATACTTGACAAATAAAATATTGATTGATTGATTGAGGGGAGGAGACAGGTTATGTCCTTAAATACCTCTCTGGGTTCCTCTACTCTCATAGTTCGTCTCAAACACGCTAGCCAGTTACGGAGACCTACGGAACTTGTCCTATAAAAATATTCATAATAACAATATAATATTATGAACGAATTATAATATTATGAATAATATTATAACGGCTTTATTACCTCAAAAAGCTTCTTGGAAAGTATCGTAGTGATAGCCAATTATGTTACGTTTGTGTTAGTGCCTCGAAGCAGCTCGTCGGCTCTGCCTCAAGCGGGCAACAATGGCGCGCGAGCTGCTCGGGTAGTGTTTGTTGTTGCCGCTCCGACTGCGCACTTCCGCCCTGATTGGACATTCATACGACAGGCGCTACTCGACGGCATTAGCAGGGCCGCCGATATTTGATCTATTTATTTATGAAAAGACACATGTTTTTATTAGTTTTTAATGAAAAAAAAAACCAGTATCAGTCCGGCGTTTGGAATTGTGCCCGGTACATGGCAATAGGCTCGCCCTCTATTACATAGACCGTATCATCGTTGGCGAAAAGTGGGTGTACACAGCACACCTCTGCCACACCTCATATACATCTTTGACTTATTACACAATAATCAAGCAAGGTGGCGAGATTTTACAGGCATTTGCTCGTAATTAAAAGTATAATTTATTAGGATCAGAAGTGCATCTTAGCACAATGCTTAATCGATTATGTTTATGTAAATCAAGTATGAAGTATTGGACACGAAGTGCCGTATACTTGTAGTTTATATGTAATTACTTATCTCACAAGCGCTGACATTATCCCGACCCTGTACCGCATTAAAATAACATAACAGTCAGCGGCAGGTTGCGGGTCGCGCCCTATTAGTAAGCCCAAGTGGAATATTTGATGAGGGCGGCAACCCTGGCACTACCACGAGGCTCGGGCGAGGCGCTCGCCGCCTCAGAGGACTCGGACACCGGCCAAACACCTAGAGCGGGCATTTCGGACCAAATTCTGTTGACTGGAACGCTGATTTGATAAATTTGAGACAGTAATAAGACTTGTAAACTAAAATTTCCCATCAAACGGTTATGTAGGAAAGTTTGGCAAATAAATTAAGATTCAATTCGATTACCGCACTCGCACAGGATACATATTTCTGTAACAAGTTCTGGTGATCGCGTTCATGTTTAGGACTATTTCGAAAGGAGCATCAAGTTTCACAACAAGGATGTTGTTTGTTTTTGTTATAGGTGTATACTTGCAATCTATAAAAGAAGTCAGTACAATAAGTAACGTCATGTTTGATGATAGCAAAGTTGGCATTTTATATTAAAATCTTAAAAGGAATTTAAGTTTCCCTAGTTCGGTTAGTTACCCTAAGGTCCATCAGCCAGAGCGGTGTCATTTCGTATTATTTCGTACCCTAATTAATTAAGTTATGTCGGCCATCGCGCCATCGCGGCATCGCGCCGTGTGCGCGGGAATGGCCTTTCAAAAGATTATTAAATATAGGACGTTGAATTCTTTGCTAAAATTAATAACACCAAGAAATTCCGCGCTTAAGTTCTGCTTAGTTGTGTATCTTTGTTTTGATTATTTTAAGAATTTACGAATATATGTTATTAAAAAAGTAAAACAGTGCTACTGTTACGTAGCGGGGTAGTTAAATGCCGAATAACTATAGAGGGCGCCCTCAAGCTAATTACAGCTCCGTGTTTGATTTATCATTAAAAATATTCAATAACTCCTTTAATCATAGAACTCACAGTATACACTCTATACGAAGTGGTTAATGCGTAGTAGTGTTCAACGTGTTCAGTGGTTAATGCGTAGTAAAATCAGCGGTTCAACCTTCACCGCGAGAGAAAGTTCTTATCAACTGATACACCCAACAGCAAGCAGTGTTTATGAACTTTTGAAGTGTTGAAGTGACGCTCTAGAGAACGCCGAATAACGATAGTGCAATCCTATGGACCCAATTCCAAGAAGCCTACGAAGATCAAAGTGTTTTTTTTACATTGTTTTGTTCTGTCTACTATTCGCAAGTTCCAATTGACGGTATGACGCAGTGACTATAAACTATTGTGTTTTTACTTACCCACCTATAAACTGCACTCATTATTATTGCATTACCTAAAGGCAAATATATATTTCACTTCGTCTGACATGGTCAGCACAGCGTGTTGCGCAAGAGCTTGCTTGGGCAAGTGAGTCGAGTTTGAATCCTCGCTATATCATAAACTTTTTGAACACTTTTTTGGAATTTGAAGTGTTGTGTAATCAGTTTATCTTTTATATTTTATTTTTAATTTAATTTAATCATTATTATTTTGTTATTAACATTTTTATTGCACTTATTTCTTTTGGAAAATGCCCCGTGTTCAGCGCACCCCTCCAAAAACACTAGAAACTGGAACCAGCACAAAACGGGGTTCGGATTCTTATACAGTCTTTTCTGAATTATCAGAAGCTTCAAATGCATCTTTAAGGCAAAAACGTCCGCGCACTGATAGCCCATCCGATACTGTGCCCGAACCGTCGACAAGCGAAATAATTGCGACAATCCGTGACGAACTCTATGAAATTGTGAGAACGGAGATATTTATCAATTTGAAGACTTCTATTGCTTTGGAACTTCGAGAAATAAAAGAGACACTTTCATTAGTCCGAGAACTTAAGGAATCAGTACAGTTTATGAGTAATGAATTCGACCACGTTAAGCGTGAGTTCGAAAAATGCAACAACAGCAATTTGGAACTAACCAAAGAAAATCAGCAGCTTAAGGAAACAATAGCTGGTTGGTTGGGTCAATCTTTTAGAGCAAAATTCCCGGCAGCAAAATGTCGAATTGAACGGTATATCAGAAAACAAAGCTGAAAACTTACTTAGTACTGTTATCCAACTGGGCCAAGTAGTTGGGAGCTCCTTGAAAGAGGAGAACATCATATCGGCGGTTCGTGTTAAAAAATTAGATCCGCTGAGCAGCACCCCTAGAGCTGTTATTGTGAAATTATCTAGCACAAAGCACCGCGATGAAATTCTGACATGTGTAATGAAATACAACAAGACACACAAAGACGTGAAATTGAATTCCCATCTCCTAGGATATGGAGGTCCTAAAAATTCTATTTTTGTCGCCGAGCACCTGTCGCCATACAATAAGCAAATTCACGCTGCCACCAGAAAAGCTGCTCGTGACAAGGGCTACAAATTTGTGTGGATTCGCGTTGGGAAAATCCTCGTACGGAAGAATGAAGGCTCACCAGCTAGACAAATTAGAACTATGGACACACTGAGTCAACTGTAACCTAACCTAAACAATCAAGAAACAGTACCGTGCATTACAGCAAAATTCAATATTTATTACCAGAATTTTAGAGGATTAAAAACGAAACTGAACAATGCCAGACTAACGACACAACTAAATAACTACGATATAATTATTGGAACAGAGACGTGGCTGGATGATAACATTAAGGATGGTGAAATATTCAATTCTCACTATAAAATTTACCGTAGAGACAGATCTTCTACTAAACTCACTGGTAAGAGAGGAGGAGGCGTTTTAATAGCAGTATCAAAGTCAATTAACTCTGTGCGCGTTCACCGTTGGGAAACAGATCTGGAAAACCTCTGGGTAAAGCTCAGCTTTTCCGTGGGCAATAACTCACGAGCTTTGTATCTGTGTGCTGTTTATTTGCCTCCAACAGTAAAACAACCGGACTTAAACGCGATTCTCGAACACACGTCCTCAACCATAGACGGTATTGACGGTGACATAATGATTGCCGGTGACTTTGACCTTGGATCGATCCATTGGGAGCACGATAGGAGTTGTTCCAACTGTTAGCGTACTATACCTACTAATTACAATAATGTTCTTGGTTACTCCTTGATTGATTTTATGTCTCTCAATAACTTTTAACAATTAAACTATATCAGAAATTGTAACGATAGATGTCTAGACCTTATTTTATGCAATTTCCATGGCGGAATATTAAAAGAATGCCAAACTCCCTTACTGGCTATAGACGCGCATTACCCCCCTTTGGAAATTGAATGGAATAAAGTCACAACAAAAACCTTGAAATGTAAAAGTTCTCATAGATATAATTTCAACAAGGCTGATTATACTGCAATAAACAATAAGCTAGGAAAAGTGAATTCGTTTGAGAGTTTTACGAGTTGTGAAAATGTCGATGCAATAGTTCATGTACTTTACAGTATTCTTTATAGAATTATAGACGATCTGGTCCCAAAAACAATATGTCGCAAAAATAAGTTTCCGGTGTGGTTCTCTAAATCCTTGATACGGGTTTTAAATGAAAAGGAAAAGCTAAGAACTCGTTTTAAAAAATATCATAATCCTCGAGATCAATATGAATACAAGCTTCTGAATGATAGAGCAGACAAGATGATAAGAGATTCTTACAACAAATACATAAAATGTACTGAAAATAATATCCGCCATAATCCAAAATGTTTTTGGTCCTTTGTTAGGGGTAGGCATCGAGCTGCCAATGACATTCCATCAGAAATGAAATTGGATGGTATTACTGCTGCAAGTGGTGTATGTAATTTATTTGCCAAACATTTTGCTTCAACCTATCTTCCTTCGTCTGGCTCTAAAGTACAAAATCCAACGCAAAATAACACTACGCAGTTCTCTCAAATGTCATTGGGTAGAATAATATTCACTGAAAAAGATATTCTCAAAGCTCTAATTAAACTCGAAAATCACAAAAGTCCAGGGCCAGATGGGATTCCACCGTCATTCATTAAAAAATGTGCTAAAAACCTTACTTTACCGCTTAAAATAATTTTTAAAAAATCAATCTCAACATCTCAGTTTCCGGCGGAATGGAAATTAGCAAACGTAGTTCCTATATTTAAAAAGGGAGAGACAGACGATGTAAAAAACTATCACCCTATATCACTCTTATCGGTGTTTTCAAAGATATTCGAATCACTTTTGTGTCCAATACTGACATCTTATTTAAAGTCGCAGATTGTCCCTGAACAGCATGGCTTTTGTACAAAAAAATCTACTACAACAAACTTACTACAATACATTAATGACCTTAGCCTAAAAATAGACTCCCGTGTACAAGTTGACTGTATTTATACTGATTTCAGTAGTGCCTTTGATAAGGTGGACCATAAAACTTTGTTGCAGAAACTAGAAACCTTTGGTATTTTCGGTGATCTTTTACACTGGTTTAAATCATGCTTGTTTAAGAGAAGGCAGAGAGTTGTAGTAAAGGGATTTCAGTCATTACAATACGCTTCAACATCTGGCGTTCCGCAGGGCTCGCATTTGGGTCCAATCTTATTTATTGCTTACATCAATAACATAACGAATATAATCAATGGCAGTAGATGTTTGCTCTTTGCCGACGACTTAAAAATATATAAAGACAATAATTTGGACCGCGACGTAGATATACTACAAAACGACTTAAATGCAGTTATTGAATGGTGTCGAAATAATAAGATGACTCTCAATGCCGACAAATGCTACCATATGACATTCACAAGAAACAGAAATGAGATTCCTTCATCAATCAATCAGCCTATCGCAGTCCACTGCTGGACATAGGCCTCTCCTAACACGCGCCATTGCACACGGTCCTCCGCCTTCCGCATCCAGTCTGTCCCAGCGACCTTTTTGAGGTCGTCGGTCCATCTAGCTGGGGGCCGTCCTACCTTACGCTTACCAAGTCGCGGTCTCCACTCTAGGACACGTTTGCTCCATCGGTCGTCGGTCCTTCTGCAGATATGACCAGCCCATTGCCACTTTAGCTTACTGAGTTTGCGAGCTATGTCGGTAACTTTGGTTCTTTGTCGGATTACCTCGTTAAGAATTTTATCCTTCAAAGAGACGCCGGGCATAGCTCGCTCCATAGCCCGCTGTGCGACTTTAAATTTGTGGACCAGTCCCACTGTGAGTGTCCACGTCTCGGCCCCGTAGGTCATAACAGGTAGGACGCATTGGTTCTACACTTTAGTCTTCAGGCATTGCGGTATAGGCGAAGAGAAAACGTGACGTAGTTTGCCAAATGCTGCCCAACCCAATTGGATCCTGCGGTTGATTTCTTTCTCGAAGTTGTTTCTACCAAATTGGACAACTTGTCCAAGGTAGACATACTCCCGAACAACTTCGAGCATCGAACCATCGACGTAGATCGGTCCCGGCGTGACATGTTCATTAAACATGATCTTGGTTTTATCCAAGTTCATGCCGAGACCGACACCTCGAGAGGCTCCATTTAGGCTATGCAGCATTTCGCGTAACTGTTCCAGTGACTCTGCCACGATGACGATATCATCGGCAAACCGAAGGTGTGAGATGTATTCGCCGTTGATGTTAATGCCCCGCCCAGTCCAGTCCAGCGTCTTGAAGACGTCTTCGAGTGCATTGGTGAAGAGCTTGGGGGATATTACATCCCCCTGTCTTACACCTCGACGCAGCTCGATCGGGTTGGTATTTTGGTCTTGGAGCTGGACGGTCATTGTGGCGGTATCATATAGACATCTCAGCACCTCGATATAGCGCCAATCGATGCCACATCGCTGCAGAGCATCCAGAACCGCCCAGGTTCGAGTTCGAGTCGAAGGCTATCTCGTAGTCCACGAAAGCCATACACAGCGGCTGATTGTACTCTTCGGTCTTCTGTACAATCTGCGGAACAGTATGGATGTGGTCCACGGTGCTGTAGCCTTTTCGAAACCCGGCTTGTTCCGGTGGCTGGAACTCGTCAAGTCTTCTGGCGAGGCGATTTGTGAGTACTCTCGAGAACAACTTGTAGACGTGGCTCAGGAGTGAGATGGGTCTGTAGTTCTTCAGCAAGGTTTTGTCACCTTTTTTGAAGAACAGAACCACCGCACTCCCGCTCCACGCTTGAGGTGTTAAGCCCTGGTGGATGACGGAATAAAAGAGGCTCGCTAACTTTTTCAGGATTGGAGTCCCGCCTGCTTTTAGGAGCTCAGTAGTGATTCCGTCATCGCCTGGCGACTTGTTGTTTTTGAGATGCTCGAGAGCCACTCTGACCTCGTTCTGGTTGACATTAGGGATGTCTTCCGTGTAGTGGCGTGCGAGTGGGGCTCTGTAGTCGTCAGCGCTGGGTCTCGTGGGTTTAGTCATCCGTGATGCGTACAGGTCTTTGTAGAAACTCAATCTCCTCGAGTATCTCGAACTTGGAGGTCACGGTTTTGCCTTCTGCAGTATTAAGTTTCGTCAGATGGGATTTACCTAGCTGGCGAGCGAAGACTTTGGTGCCTCTGTTCTGTTCAATCGCAGCCGCGATGGCGCGGGTATTGGAACATCGGAGGTCACGTCGCACCAGCTTCCGGATCTTCCGGTTGAGGTTCCTCCCATCCGGCGAAGACGCCTGCGTAGATGACATTTCTCGTCTCTGCCGCATAAGTTCGAGAGTCTCGAGCGAGAGTTTAGACTCTCTGTTACCGCTTTTGCCGGGAAACACCCTTCGAGACACCTCCTGTAGCGTTTTGACCACTGTGTCGGTTTTTTCGTCAACATTGCCTTCGGTTTCCAGCAGGTCGAAACGATTTTGAAGCTCCAGTTGGAACTTTTCGAACCCTAAAGCTATTTGAGGCGCAGTAGGTCTCAGAGTAGACCTCATCACGCGACGCCTTTCGGCCCTGAAGTTTATATTTAGAGCGCCTCGGACAAGTCGGTGATCGCTGCCGGTATTAAACCTGTTGATCACGGAGACGTCTCTAAATATAGACTTCCTGTTAGTCATGATGAAGTCTATCTCTTTCCTCGTCACAGTGTCGGGGCTTCGCCATGTCCACTTTCTATGAGGCTTCTTCTTAAAGAACGAATTCATCAAGAAGGGCCCCTGCGACTCCAGAAAGTTGACCAGCATCTGATTATTGTTTCGCCGCGTTCTTATACTCCCACTTTGGCATTGAAGTCCCCCATAACAACGCTGTAGTGAGCCTTGGTGGTGCCATGTAATGCCTTGGCTATGTCTTCATACATGGCTTCGACTATGTCGTCGCAGTATGTCGAGGTCGGCGCATATACCTGTACCACCTTCAGGGTGCACCTGTTGGTGACTTTAATTATGAGGTACGCTACCCGTGTCGACACACTGCTGACTTCTACAACGTCTATCTATCTATCTATAACCTCACGCCAGATCCCTTGCGGGGTAGGCAGAGAGTACAGAGTTCCAACAGGTTCTTTCCTTACATACCTCTCTGGCTTGCTCGACTCTCATAGTTCGTCTCATACACGCTCGCCGGTTACGGAGACTCTTGACTTTTCCATCAGATAAGACTCGGTTTATTTGGTCGTGGTAAGATAGTCTAGGTCTTCCCCGGTACCTGCATCCTTCCACTTTCACATTGTATATCTGTTTTGTCATTCTTTCCTCTGGCATTCTTTCTATATGCCCGAACCAACGGAGCATGCCCTTTCTCATCTTTACACCGATACTATCTTTCATACCTCCTCGCTGTCTTACTACGCTGTTGCTAATGCGGTCGGTCAGCTTCACTCCGCACATCTTCCGCAGAGCTCGCATTTCTACCGCATTTATCCTACTTTCATTCTCCTTCTTACATACCCAGCTCTCGCTACCATATAACAGCGCTGCGCCTTATAGCTTAAGTGCCGGCTCCCGAGTAGCTTTCCCATCGCACCATTCACTCTGTTCCCTGCACTCACTCTTCTCTTTATGTCAGCGGTGTATTTCCCATCCTTACTGAAGGCGCATCCAAGATATACAAACTCATTCACTTGCTCCAGCACATCGTTACCAACCACAATCCTTACATTCGTTCTGGTTTCTTCCCTTTCAAAAAGCCTAATCTTGGTTTTCTTCACATTCAAGTGTAAGCCATTGATCATGCAGTCGTCTTTCATAACTGTGACTAGTGTTTTCAGATCAGTGGCAGTTGGCGCTATTAAAACCGCGTCATCTGCATAAAGTAGATGGTTTACCACTAAGTCACCCATTTGTACACCTTCATTCATCGCTCCCAAAGTCTCTTTCGCACAACTCTGTCAAATGCCTTCTCCAGATCTAAAAAACCGCAGAAAACCTTCCGCCCCACTGCCATATGCTTCTCTACGATGTTGCGGAGTGAGAAGACTTGATCCGAACATCCTCTTCCAGACCTGAAACCCCCCTTGTGCCTCGCACAACATTCCATCAGACTTCACGCGCATTCTCCGTTCAATTATTTTACCGTACACCTTGGCTGCCAAGCTGATCAAACTGATGGCTCTGTAATTGGCGCAGTCATATTGTGAACCCTTGCCTTTATACAAGGGTACTATGACTGCGCGGCGCCAATCTGTAGGGACTCTACCGGTCCTCCAGCAAAGGTTTGCAAGGGCCCGGAAAGCGTCCCGGACGCAAGTTCCACCATATTAGATCATCTCGGCAGATATCATGTCTGGAGTAGACAGCAGCTTTACCGTTTTTCATACTTCCTATCGCCCATTCAACTTCTTCCATAGTGATGTTCTCCGTTGATTCTGGTGCCGCAATCTCGCCTTTGGGCACGTCTGCGGCATCAGCATCCGGGTCATCTCCATACATTTCTCCAAAATATTCACTCCACCGGTTTAGCACAGCTTGTGTGTCTGCAAGAATGTCACCATCTTTAGATTTTATCCTTTCCATTCTGGAGCCTGACGAATCACCTCGAGCCTTTCTCACCTTGCTCCAAAAGAGTTTGGTGTTGTTCCCGAAGTTCTTCGCCAGCCTCTCCTCCTCAATCATACTGGCTCTTTCACGCTTTTCTTTCACTAAAGTTTTAGTGGCATTCTCGCAATGCCGGTTTATTTCTTTCCTCATCTCTGTCATACTGGCATTCAGGTTCAAAAAAGATACATAGTCCTGCCACGCTTTCTTCTTACTTTCTACAGAGCTTTGCAACTCCGCATCCCACCATGCATCACCTTTTGCTGTAATATGCTTCTTTGAGCAAGCACATACTTCTTTCGCGGATTCCACCAAACTCTCTTTCAGGCTATTCCAGCATTCATCTACATTTGAGTCCGAAGAGCCTGCTGTCAAAAGCTTGTCCCGGACTCTAACTTCATACATTCTCCTCACGCTCTCATCTTGCAACTTTTCAACCTTTAATCTTTCAAGGTCTCCGAAGGGGATACGCTCTCGCCAGTGCCTCTACTTCCTGAACAGACCACTAAACCGCGCAACTACGAGATAGTGGTCTGATTCCAGAGTGGGGCCTCTATACGCACGCGTATCTTGTAGTTTGCTTCGGAGACGGTTATCAACCAGGATCAGATCTATCATGCTTTTTTGTTCATTCCTTCTCCACGTATACATATGTATGTCCTTGTGCTGGAATATCGTGTTAGACACAAGGAGACCCCTTTCCAAACAAACATCTACAATGAGCTTACCTGCATCGTTCACTCTCTTATCACCATAAGGACCCAGAGCAGCGTCGCAAGTTTGCCGCCTGGTTCCTACCCATCCGTTCAGATCGCCACACAGAATCACCTTTTCGTTAGCCTCAGCCAAATCCAGAACTTCCCTTACATTATCCCAAAACTTCTCAAGGTCCTGGGGTGGCGACGAGCTTACGGGAGCATATGCTGCGACCAAAAATACTCTAGTGACACCCAGTTTTAAACGGACCCAGAGAAGTCTCGCATCGCACAGGCCATAATCTCTCACTCCAGAGGCCAGTCGACGGGACAGCAAGATACCCACCCCCATGCTGGCACGACTGCTCTGCGGTACCCCAGACCACAGAGCCATCGTTCCATCAGGAAGATCACAGGTTTCACTGCCCCTCCGCTTAGTCTCTGTTACACACAGAGCATCCAGGCGTCTCTCTTTCATCACATCAATCACCTCATGCATCTTATCTTCCATACCACCTCTTACATTCCAAGTGCCTATTCGGCACTCTGCACCCCACGACTCGCCAGTTCGGGCCCGGCGTGATGGGTGGCGGTCCCCATCGCCGCTTCCATCTATATTCGTACCGACGGGGGCGGGCCGGTACGCGTCGCCTCGGGGGGACGCCCTAGCCCGCACTGCGGTACGTCTTCGGTCCAAGATTGCAGTCATAATGACTGGCAGGGGTCGCGACGAGCACGCTCTTGGACAGACCCCCAACGTCCTTCATCATATATACTAAATGGGGTAGCACTCGGCAAAGTTGATATTATACGTGACTTGGGAGTCTTTCTAGACAGAAAGCTTTCATTCTCAAACCACATTGACAATATTGTTACCAAGGCAGCCAAGATGTCAGGATTTGTTAAGAGAGTGTCTTAGGAATTCCGAAGTATTGCAACGCTTAAGGTCCTTTATTTTTCTCTTGTTAGGAGTATCTTGGATTATGCATCTCCAGTATGGAGACCCAGCTACCGTATTCATATCGATCGCATCGAAAGGATCCAGAGGATCCACGAGGAGGAGGAGGATACACGAGGTATCTTAGGTATAAAAGATATCATTGTCTTCACGAGGCGAACTACGGCGAAAGACTGCAATTTTTTAAGATGACAGCTTTAGAGCATCGACGTACCGCAGCTGATCAAACGTTGCTTTACAAAGTCGTCAATGGATTGGTCCATTCTCCAGAATTGCTGAGTGGGATTAAATTAACTGTACCTCGTTTATCCTTTCTAAGATCTGTCAGAGCACCCAATACATTCTCTAACACAACATCCAGAACAAACATAGGTCGTTTCGCACCTCTTAACCGTATGATGCGAAACTACAATGAGATTTTATCACACTGTAACAGCATTGACATTTTCTCTAATTCATTCTCTCAGTTTCGAAATAATCTTTTAAGCAACTACTTGACATAACCATATGTGACATTGTTGAAATTTTTTTTGAAATTTTTTTTACCTCACTTTGGCATTTTGTATTAACTTACCTGACATAATCTTATCTTATTATTGCTTTTTTATATTTTGTTGAGTTTGCAAAATATCTTATCGACAATTACAATAATTGTAATTTCCGTTTTATATACTCCACATTCTATTAATGCATGTTCAATAATTATTGCTACGTACTATTAATAATTATAATTCAATCTGCAAGTGCTGTGCACTTCTTTAAGTGACTGACACATCATGAAAAATAATGTATGTAATAATTTAATTCTATGACTTAACTGGTGTGTAAGTTGTTGAGGTGCCTTTAAATAAATAAATAAATAAATAACGTGCGAAGTACTTTATTAGGCGCTGTACGTATAAAATAGTACGGTACACGTAAGCACTAAACACACTCTAGTACTACTCTCGCTAGTACTTAATTACTGCTACCAAGTCGCTGAGCCACTCGTAGTATCCGTATATCGTTGCTAAGGTCGCTGGTGTTACTCGCACTTAGATTGCTTGTTCTCGATTCCATCGCTGTCGCTTGCAAAAAGAGACTTTGTCCGTCGCCGCGTTGAGTATTCTTTTTAAACTAGTATGAAACTTCTAGATGGACGCAAACCCTCCAAGTACATCGATAGAAAAGTCCAGGTACATCAAATAATAGCCAGCGCGTCCCACAAAGCGGTATTATTATTACATACCTATTTGTACGTAAACAAGAAGGTACTTGTTTACCGCGGCCGCGAGCCGGCGATAATAAAAAGGGGATGAACCTTCTAGACTATTTGGCACTCAACGCGGATTCTAGATCTTTCTTGACGGAAAGCGTTTTAGAATCGACACCTAAAAAGAGATTTCGAGGTCGATTTATGTCCGGGTCGTAACACTACTCTTTATTTTTATGGATTTGAGGTAATAATAACATCAAAAATAATTTCAAAACATATGCAAGAGAGGGTTCTTTGAGCCTTTGTGGAACTCACAGCAACACAAATATCTGAACGTTCTTGCTCAAAAATTAAACCGTTTTCTCTGTCCCCAAAAAATACTCGTATTTTTTTTTACATACAACTTCTTGCACTGACAATGATTAGTATTTGATTGGGCTATTTGAGATCATTTTGGCATTCATTACTAAAAAAAATAAGTTAGGGTTACACTCTTGTAAGGCACACTCCCCGAGGTTGTCTTCAAGTTCATAAAATACAAAAATTCTTAGCTTAGTCCTAATTTAAAGCTCAATTTACCCCGCGTGGGAGACAGTTAAGCAATATTAGGGTACTCTGTTGAACATCGCGCCATGGGCCCTTGTTCGCTATCACCACTTAAACTCATAACTTGACGCGGTACGATAACTTCGTGAAATGGTTATGTAATGTTAAATAATTCATCATAAAATAACCACCGTCACGCCTATATTCCTCAAGCGGGGGTGGCAGAGGTGCACTGTGTAAATCCACTTTTGCCTGACGATGTTAGGTCCTATGTAATAGGGGTCAAACCTATTGCTACATACCGGCCTCAATTCCAGACTCCGGACTGATACTGGGAAATTTCGATAGAAAAACTACATTTGTGCGATCTAGGATTTGAACCCAGGACCTCATGATCGCAAAGCGCATTATTCGCCACTAGATCAACGAGACAGTAGACAGAAAAAATCTGTAGTACCATTAGTACTACAGATTTTTTATATAAAAAATGTGCTCCCGTACAAATAATTATTCCTGTGTCGTGGGTACGATCACAGTCATATACAAACACCCAGACCAAAATAAATATTTGTAGCTCATACAAATATTTGTTCCGTGCGGGGCCGAACCTGCGTCTGCCCGATGCAGTGGGTGGAGTGGCTTCAGCTCTTAACCACTGGACCGACCTGTCGTCGAATTAAGCATTATTATTAACCAATACGCAATAACTTCACGAAGATATCGGAACGCACCGCGTGCGGTCATAGCGAACAAAGCCCCTTGCGGAGTAACGTGAACCATTTTAATGATTGATAGAGCGACGGCGGCAGAAGGGCGCAACTACAAGATAGTGTTGCGATCAAATATTTAGCCGGGCGCAAGATGGACGGACGCGGGACGCCACATTAGTGTTACTTTGTGGCGTTTCCATTTACATAAATTTAAGTAACATATGTAATTTAAGTTCCTTGAAACTTGCCTTACATTCCCCACCGCATGCACAAATAATGTTTACTATATATTTATACTGCGTCCTGACATTAACCCTTTCTACAAACTACTCTATTTATCTGTATCATTACGCCAGGCCCTTTGCGAAGTTGGTAGCACAGACTTCCAACAGATTCTTTCCTTGCAAACCTCTCTAGCTTTCTCCATTCTTATAGTTCGTCTCATACATGTATATATAAACTACAATTTTAAAATTTATAATCAAACACATTTCCACATCGTAACATTACAGTAACAAAACCATGCCACCCGCATTCGCGGAAGGAAGACTCAAGTACAACGAAAATATCCTTAAAGGACCTCTTTTTAATTGGATTAAGTCCGCCACTTATTCCCAACACTAACTCCTGTAAGCCAAGATCTGCAGTAGTTTCCAGCTATAACACCCACGGAATAAAGAAGACTACACCCAGCTGTGACCCTCTGCTAGTTGCTGGGATAGTTTTAATTGTGTTGAAACCGCAATATATTTGATAAGAAGAAGCAGGCTAGCTCGCAGGTTTAATAGGATATGTTTCGGATGGCAATCACGAGATCCAGAGTTCGAATTTGAAGTCGTACAAGTTGTTATGGAGGTTTACCTGTCGTACTCCTTTTTTATATAAAAAACTTGGCACCACACTAAGATTTATTTCTGTGTCGTAGATACGCACCTAACAACCTTAAAAACAAGAAAATTGACATACACAAAAACTCAGGTGAAACAAATAATTGTGAGTTACACAAAGATTTGTCGCGTGCGGGAATCAAACCTATTTGACCCAGTGGCCTTAGCGGCTTAAGCTATTAATCAGTGCGCCAAATCATCGTGTGTATTTTTTTGTATAGAAGAAGTAGACAGGAGTAAAGAAATTTTGAATTCCACTTCCCATGTCTAAAAGGCGGAGTAGAAACGCGATATTGACTAATCAGCCTTAAAACAGAAGTTTTACGTCAACGCCTCTCATCTGAAAACAAACAAAGGAGTTGCCATTATCTTACTAAAAGGACTTCATAATTCATCCGCCGGCAACGTGTTGCCGCTCCACAAACAAACTTCGCGACTTTGAAAAACGCCGCGTCTCGAGACTTCGGGACTTTCATAAATTATAAACGGCCCAAGTTTCGTTTCCGGCTACGGCCGCGGGACGAGTTTGCGGAATAGCCGGTTAATGTCGACATTAGCTGGGCAAAGTTGGTCGTGTATAGAAGAGAGTTCTGTAAGATATTTAGGAATTATGGGATTCCTTTATAGTATAAACTTTTTTACGCGTGTACGTTTATATGTAATACAAGTGTAATTGAATACAGGCTCATTTGCTTCCCTCCAGATCCCTTGTGGGGTAAACAGAAAACACAAGGTTTCAGCAGGTTCTTTCCTTACAGACTCCTCTAGCCTCCTCTACTCTCGTAGGTTCTCTCAAAACAATCATCCCCATCAAACATCCTTTATCTCCCACTTTTGACACCCACTGTTGTTGCAGGACTCTCCTGTAGCATGCCATTCGTTCCGTTTCTGTGCTAGTCTTTTCCACAATTTGGCTGATTTGCTCCTTCGGGTGAAGGCTTTGGGCTCTCGTCCTTATCTGAGCCACCACTGACACGAGGGTGCTCCATCTGCCTCATCCAGCCTCATTAAATGTCCTGCCAATATCCAATTTAACCTTGTGATTCGTTTACCAACATTTTCAACTTTAGTCCGCATTCGAATTTTTAAACAATGGTCAGAATTATTTTCAAAATATAATATGTTTTAACGTCTAAATAATATGTCTTATTTGTAGCTTAAATATAGATTGACATTTGACTGTTACTTAATCGGAAATAAGTATAAAATTCTCAATCAGTTACTATCAGCAGTATCTTACTGCATCAAGTCTCTTAATTGCTACATATAACTGCGATCTACCAGTTATCTTAGGTACCACTTTTAAACGGTTCCAAACTAACTTAACTTAGTTAAAAAATAACAAGTGCATAATCTTCATGGGATCCAAGTTTTAAGTGCTTCATCTATTTGATGCCGACGCGATGCGACGGACTCTAATTTAGAGGATTTAGATTTGCGTGTAAGACAAAGCCAAAGGAGAAAGTTTTAATACTAATGGGTTCGACTGGAAACAAGCTATACTAATTCAAAATATATGTATAGCGCAGTGATTCTAAACAAAAAATAATCATCGCTTGAGAATCGAACCCGTATAATTTAATTTAAAAAGGCCTTTTTATAAAAACACACTTTTCTAGCAAAAACACAAAGAAGATATTATCTTCCTTAGTTGAGGAATTTCTATTGTAGAGTTGAGAAGGCTTCCTTATGGCTCTATCATCAGACTTTGGACACCATCCGGATGTAAAGTACTCGCCAAGGCAAATCCAACGAGCCCAAACAAGGCGGGGTTATATTGAGTAGTTGAGTGTTTCCATTGGCCAGCTTTCAGTTCCATCATCAGACTCTGAACACTATCTGGTTATATAATACTTGTCAATACCAATCTAACAAACCTTAACACGAGAGGGTCACGTTATATAGTTTACATGTTCCTACGGCGACCTTCTGACTCGATCATCAAACGACTTCACATACGTATGCCAATTTTCAGCTCAATCAGCTCAAGTGCTTAAAAATGGATCGCAGGATTTGAAGCGGAAAGTCAGACAGACAGAACAATGTACGAATGCTGCAAGCACGTTCAACAAAAGCTTGTAATAATAATCAGTCATGCCATGACAACTGCTTTGAATTACGTGGGTTCGATCCCGAATCGAATCCGATTCGGTTGATATGAAGTTAAATATAAACCGCAATAAAATCTGAAAAATAGTTTTATTTCATGTGTAATATTCGCGTAAACCTAAGAACTCAGTATGATATGAAGTCGTTTTTATACATAATCTGTAGTATAAAATTACTGAAGTGAGCTGAGTGCTTGTCTAGCTCAAAACTATTTTCAGTGTTTTGTTTGAATCCGGAATAAAGTCTAATGTTCCGGATGAAAACAAAAAACTTACTACCCCTCTAGAGATACCATCTATAAACACTATGGAAAGAAATAAACGTTTGAATTTGAATTAGATTTAGCCGTAAAGTTAAGTATAAATAAATCACGACTTCATTATACAAGTAATCCAGCGCAGCTCCGCAATCCCAGCGCGAGTACATTTACAATGCATAAGATAATTCATTTCCATACGCTCGCAGACTTCCCTTTGAACTGTTTTCTTAAGAGAATTGTAAGAGAAACCTTTGAGTTGTAGTGCAGACAGTAATTATAAGACAGACTGAGCGTTGTTAAGTTATGCAGGAATTATGAATCGACAATTTATAGTCACAATTATCCGCTTCTCATTATATTTTTGTAAGACGGATTTTAAATACTTTTTCTTTGTCAGCAAATTGAGTTTTAGTTTTTTTGTACAAATGGGTTATGCATAGTTCTAAGTGAATCCTTGCAGTTACGTAATTGACCAAAGTCTATTCATCAGCGTTCATATTCTACCGATAATAGAGTCTATAGTCAGATCTTTGTCATTATAATGTTAGTGGCATTTGGTTTACGTAATCCCTAATATGTCTGAGATTATTAGCATCCCAACACTTCTTGCACGTTTTAACTATCTCATTATTTAGGTCTGAAATTTACACATATTGTATACATAAATTATTAACGGACGATTTAGCGCAGTGGTTAAGGGCTTAGCCCGCCCCGCCCACTGTGTCTAATAGTCGCGGGTTCGATTCCCGCACGGGACAAATCTTTGTGTGATCCACAATTATTTGTTCCGGTCTGGGTATTTGTGTATGTGAATTTTCATGTTTGTAAACGCACCCACGACACAGGAATTAATCCTAGTGTGGGGCAACGTTTTATTAAAAAAAAAAAAAAATGTAAATTAGTCGATCAATATACGGCGCTACAAGAACTTCCCGAGACCCCGCCCGCCTCACGCAACCCATACGTTAACCCCTTTCGTCCCCGCCGAGGATTTCGGATTTATTGGCCATATGTATTGTCGCTGGTGGAAGTTCCGGGAAATTTTGGTGTTGTGTGTGACAGCTGCATTTATCCTCGTCATTTTATTTAGGGTAGTAAAAACTGAATAGCTGGATTCCTGCCAGGGATATACGTACCGCGGGTTGATATGGAACCTATCAGTACGATCGCTTCATTCGCATAGCTGAGCGCATTCTTGCATTTCAATAACAGCAAAAATAAGTTAAGCCCTGAAAAGAAATGAATTTACACCCATCCTCTGCTGTGCATTCTCCTGATGGTAATAAAAATGTTCCACCTCTAACTATGAAGTGGTTAGTTGGCTTCTACAGACATCTTCAATAAGTTATCAGTCAGTACATATCGTTATTTTTTATCATTTAAATATTACTTTTTGGCTACCTGCATAAATCTCGCTCATAAAATATGGCGGTTTTTTTGTAGCACGGTAATACCAAATACTAACTAACTAATTTGACGACATACCAAACATTTGTATATTAGGTATGTCGTCAAATTAGTTAACCCTTGCTCAATAAACCTTTCACAACAAAAACATCAAACACTACATACCTTACTAGCTGTTGTCCAAAAAGCAACCATAAATTGTTAAATTATACCAATGTATTATTCAAATTACGTTCAGTGACTGGGCATGACCAGGCAGTAGTGGTTTTACCGAATACTTATCAAAAAACTAATTAAGGATCTATCTATCTATCTATATCATCACGCCAGCTCCCTCGCGGGGTAGGCAGAGAGTACAGAGTTCCAACAGGTTCTTTCCTTACATACCTCTCTGGCGTTCTCCACTCTCATAGTTCGTCTCATACATACTCGTCGGTTACGGAGACTCTTGACTTGCCCTTCAGCTAAGACACGGTCTATTTGGTCATGGTAAGATAGTCTAGGTCTTCCCCGGCACCTACATCCTTCCACTTTCGCATTGTATATCTGTTTTGTCATTCTTTCTTCTGGCATTCTTTCTATATGCCCGAACCAACGGAGCATACCCTTTCTCATCTTAACACCGATACTATCTTTCATACCTACTCGCTTTCTTACTACGCTGTTGCGAATACGGTCGGTCAGCGTGACTCCGCACATCTTCCGCAGAGATCGCATTTCGACCGCATTTATCCTGCTTTCGTTCTCCTTCTTACATACCCAACTCTCACTGTCATATAACAGCGTTGGGACAAGCACTCCGTTATGCATGGCCAGCTGCGCCTTTTGGCTTAAGTGCCGGCTCCCAAGTAGCCTTCCCATCGCACCATTCACTCTATTACCTGCATTCACTCTTCTCTCTATCAGCGGTGTATTTCCCATCCTTACTGAAGGCGCATCCAAGATATACAAACGCATTCACTTGCTCCAGCACATCGTTACCAACCACAATCCTTGCATTCGTTCTGGTTTCTTCCCGTTCAAAAACCATAATTTTGGTTTTCTTCACATTCAAATGTAAGCCATTGTTCATGCAGTCGTCTCTCATAAGTGTGACTAGTGTTTGCAGATCAGTGGCTGTTGGCGCTATCAAAACCGCGTCATCTGCATACAATAGGTGGTTTATCACTAGATCACCCATTTTTACCCCTTCAGTCATCGCATTCAGTCTTTGAAGACTTTTATCCAGATACACTATAAACAGTCTAGCGGACAACACGCAACCCTGCTTGACGCCGATTTTAACGTCAACCCAAGGTGACATGTTACCAGCCACCCGTACGCATGCCTTGCTGTCCACGTAGGTGGACTGGACGGCTCGCAACAGGGTGCCGTTTATACCATACTTTGGCAAAATGTCCCAAAGTC
Source organism: Phalera bucephala (assembly GCA_905147815.2). Classification (NCBI taxonomy): domain Eukaryota; kingdom Metazoa; phylum Arthropoda; class Insecta; order Lepidoptera; family Notodontidae; genus Phalera; species Phalera bucephala. The sequence continues at coordinate 803,458 of LR990621.1, read as the reverse complement.
TCTTCCGCACGACTCTATCAAACGCCTTCTCCAGGTCCACAAAACCGCAGAAAACCTTCCGGCCTACTGCCAGATGCTTTTCTACGATGTTGCGGAGGGAGAAAACTTGATCCGAACATCCTCTTCCAGACCTGAAACCTCCCTGTGCCTCACACAACACTCCATCGGACTTCTCGCGCATTCTCCGTTCAATAATTTTACCATACACCTTAGCTGCTTAGCTGATCAAACTGATGGCCCTGTAATTGGCGCAGTCATGTTGTGAGCCCTTGCCTTTATACAAGGGTACTATGACCGCGCGGCGCCAATCTGTAGGGACTCTACCGGTCTTCCAGCAAAGATTTGCGAGGACCCAAAAAGCGTCCCTGACGCAAGTTCTACCATATTTAATCATCTCGGCAGATATCATGTCTATTCCCGCAGCTTTACCATTTTTCATACTTCGTATCGCCAATTCAACTTCTTCCATAGTGATGTCCTCTGTGGATTCTGGTGCCGCAAACTCGCCTCTGGGCTCGTCTGTGGCACCAGCATCCGGGGCATTCTCATACATTTCTCCAAAATATTTACTCCACTGGTTTAGCACAGCTTGTGTGTCTGCAAGAATGTCACCATCCTTAGATTTTATCTTTTCCATTCTGGAGCCTGATGAATCACCTCGAGCCTTTCTTAGAATTAAGGATCTAATATTAAAATAGCCCAATCAAATTAGCTGAATTTAATTTTATTATTCTTGTAAAAGTAAATTCCCGAGAGACTTAACTAACGATTTAATGTAAAGGATATTATAATTCACATTTCTTTAAGCCGATCGCTTAACTTGAGCTTATTTGGTTACAAGGTTTTATTCATTATTTACTTAAGGGTGGATAGCGGTTTTCCCAATTTGCTTACGGTGAAATTACCTAGAAAATTGTAATTATTACACATTGCTAAACCAATCTGTAAGCTGCAAGGCTTACGTCTGAAATAGGTGTGTACAGTAAGAGATCTTGCTCATCTGTTTGTCACAGTTTTTAAATTATGGTATGATGTAAATGTACCTACCCCACAAAGGATCTGGCGTGATGATACAGACATATAGATAGGGAGTAAAAACCGCTTGTCATAGTGCAAGTTACACACAGTCCAATTTAATTTTATTATTTCTTGTAATTGATAAAACTAAGTTTAACCTAATTTTTGTCTTCAGTTGTATGGATAGACAGTTGGTAAAGACTTGATTTTTTTATTTTATGATTTAAACTTTCTTAAGATATTGTCCAAAAGCCACAGCTTCATGTGATAAGAGCGAGCTTTATCTTTATGTCAATTTAAGGTTAAAGCGAATTTCGGTTCAAAGACATTTATTTCCAAAGAAATTTACATTTCACTTAAGGAAAACTTAATTAACTTAATACGAAAACATTAATGATCGAGGCTGCATTTATTTTAATCCACATTATATTGTTCAGAAACGTGTGTTTTTAGAAGTTTTTTGTAAATATTCATTGATGCAGGCAGCATTCCTAATATTTACAAGTAAATTATTGAACAGTTGCACTCCCTCAAAAAGATGTTTCTTTTGCCATATTCAGTCCTAGGAGCACGGGTTTCAATTTTATCCCTATTCCGGAGGTGATATTTAACCGTTTTCTTTTTTAAATTGATGTTTGAATGAATGTCCTTCGTGCATAATTTTTTTACTAGAATACATGTATTATATATATATATATATATATATAATGAATGATAATATGATTGGTTTACGTTCATAAATTTAGTGTTACCTAATCATAGACCTGGCGTGTTGGCATTAAATAGTTATAGTTATATAATATTTTAATCATTTTGTTTTGTCCATGTATTTCCACAAACAATCTAAAAGTATAACAACGCTGTTGCTGAGAACCCTATTTTTTGTCGCGTCATTTGTAGCCCCATTGTAAGGCTCTACCCCGTTCCACCCCCGGTGACTTAGCAGCTGAGGTTTTAATTTTTTACAAGATATTCTTGTTTTTACAGGATTTTCTAGGTATTTTGTTGAGCAATGCTAGCGGTGTCAGCGGGGCCGGTGCAGGGGCGCGGGGTCGAGGGCAGGGGCGTGCCCCGAGACGAGGGTGCTCATCAATATGCCCCCGGCGACGCCGGGTTAATGATGGCAAAAAACCACTTAAGGAAAAGTAAAGTAAAACAATTTTCTTGGGGTGGTGCTTGAATAGTAAGGAAGTGGGTGCAATGAAAAACTGTACTGGAGACACTGGGATAAAGAGGGGTTAAAGGAGAATCCCGTGTTTTCATGTAGCGTTAGGATAATCTGCGTATGCATAGATCATGCAAAAAAGGATGATTTTATATGTAAAAAAGACGAATTATATAAAAAAGAAAGTAGGAATTTTCTCTTATACTTATAATAAAATAATAACACGATCTCTCTGACACTATTTCTGGTTTATAAAAGACAAGAAAGGTACATTTATCACAAATCAACAAGCTAAGTCTCTAAGGGAATGGGAAGATTGGAGAGAGTGTTGGTTCTGCTCCTGTTTACCGACTCCTCGGGTCGCTCATATATTTTAGTTGGTTCTAAACAAACTCGCGCGTTCATAATACTTCTGCGACCCTTTTCAGATATTATCTCTACGACAAGACACATGTATAGTCACATATATAAGACACTACTTTGGGGATGCTCTGCAGAACTTAATACCATCTTTGTTCTCCAGGAAAGGGCTGTTCGAGCAATTTACAATTTGGCCCCGAGAGCTTCTCTTAAGGAAAAGTTTGGAGAGATAAATATTCTAACTGATGCATCACAATTTATATATGAAAATCTTCTATATGTTAAAAAGGCTATCAGTAATTTTGAAAATTATAGCGACATTCATCATGTAAATACACGAAACAAAGATGATCTTATTGTACATTCCACTCGTCTCCACAGAATTAGTAATTCTTTCATGGGGTAATGTATACGCTTCTACAACAAATTACCCATAGATATCCGAAACATACCTATCAATAAGTTTAAAAAGACAATTAAAACTAGACTCTGTAAGAAAGGGTATTACAAAATTTCGGATTATCTTGACGATAAAACAGATTGGGTTTGAGCAGCTCCTCAATCAGCAACATTAATAAATGATGTATAGTCTTTATTTTACGAACTTGGGCAAACATTGACAAGAGCAAATATTAACGACACATTAGATTTTGTTATGTATGCAAAATAGTCAATTTAATGCAAAATAAAATTGTGCAAGCGATAAATAAGAATGAGTAGAAACCTAAACCTCTGATCGTACATTATTTTATTTAGATTATTCGGGTAGTCACTGAGTCAAGTACTGAATCATATATATACCAATTCTATATTTTCTTGCCGTCAATATTGAACTTGGAACGCGAATAATTGATATCTGTCGGATTCGCCACAAATAGCTTCCGTCCCATCCATCACCCGCCGGAATGTATTGATGTATAGGTAGTAAATAACGAAGAAAACTAAAACCAAAAACTAGATATAAATACAAACTTTGTATTTCTGAGTACAATCATCAACAGTGTCCATAATTATAAATTTTAAAAGGATTTGTTTTGTGTTAAAATCGAGCCCGGGACTACAAAGTGGGTCCGGGTCCAGGAGCGGCTCTCTTTACTAGATCTAGTGGTCACATGAAGTTAATTATTATATTATATATTCTAAGTTTAATGTACTAAAAATAAATGTATGTCTAAACACCACTTAGGCCATAATAGTCATATTACATCTACGACTCCACAAAATTCAACTAATTTTGATAGTTGACGCTAATAACGTTACTTAGGTTCATAAGCCACTCAAATTTTGTATCACAAATTTAATCTTATAAAGAAAATTGAACCTTATGAAAGAAATTTCAAAATTTAATTGTTCCATTAATGAATTCAATGTACCGTGCTTGAGTATAACTGTAGGCTTGGGGTTACATTGCTAATCATAATTTACAATTTGTATTTAATTACGTGGGTACATATTGCCCTCTAAACAGTCATTATCTTTTATCGAAATAACAGGATATTAGCCATAACGTTGAGTTTACAAAATAGTTTTGATCCCAAAACGATAAAATTGGATCGGTCCTAAAACGTGATCGCTACGGATTCGTAACGGCTACGGCGTAGACGCGTTACGTGGATTGTAGCGACCGGGAGAGTACCCGAGGGTCTCTACCCTCTGTTGTTATTTGTTAGTCAGACAGGTAATATTATAGTACAAGTGACATTCACAATCCATGTCTTGAAAATGTATCGATGTAGTTCTTGTCTCCGGGGCACAGAACAACTAAATCTTATATTAAGTTTTCATACTTTGACTTTTATTGAACAATTTGAATACTTGAATTGTGCAGAAATATTTTAAATCTGATAACAAAGAAATTGGCACCTGAATGCAAAGGTCGGCTTCAAGGTGTTTTTGAATGCTGTTAAACTTGGTAAAACAATTTGCAAAGATCTGTTTATGCATAATAGACTTTCGTTTACTTTTATGATCAAGAGTAAACTTAGAATATAATGGGAATAAAAACTAAGAAACTTAAAGATGTTTTCATTTTCATGTTGTTTCGTGATAATTTTATGATTGCAGAATTAAATTATACTATATTATTGGAACTTTGCACTCTCTGCCTACGCCACAAGGGATCTAACGTGAGGATTAAATAAATTAATAGAATCATATTCAAAAAATTGTTTAAAATTCAAAATTGTTTATTTCTATAAATGTGTTACAAACATATTAACAGAACATGGGTTCTTCTAGTAAGTTTTATAAAAAAAACTTGTGTCAGAAGTCCCCGCTCTTCTATACCTCTAACAAACATAGAAATAAATATTTGAAATTAATTACAAATCAAAAAGGTAAATTAATTAACTAGTAATCTAAAATGTATGTGTGTGCGCGTATGTGTGTGTGTGTGTATGTGTGTGTGTCCGCGTGTGCGTGCGTGTGTGTTATGTGTGCGTGCATGTGAGTGTGTGTGTATGTATGTATGTGTGTTGTGCATAATTAGCCTAATTTGGTCATAATTTTATATTGTAAGTTTTGAGTTGTATGACGAATGTTTAGAAGTGCCTCCGCCCCATCGTAATTTAAAGTTTTTATCCGGTTTGTAATAGTTTTTTTAAGCTCATGGTGGGTCAGTTTGTGTGTATTATGTAGTTTAGTTAGTTTATTGTATAGAATCGCAGACTTTGCATAGAATTGCCTTTCAGCAAAAGAAGTTCTAGTGTGATAATTAGTAACGACGTTGCCTACCGTTCTCTTTAGTGGTAATTTGGGGTCAAACGTAAGGTTCTTGTGAAGTTTTATAGTGGCTAATACAATATATAATTGTCTCACGGTTAGTACATTACATATTTTGAAAAGATCTGAGGTGGGAAAAAGGCGTGGTTTGAAGTACATAATTTTGAGTAAAAAACGTTGTGCGCGTTCAGCTTCCAAGAATTTTGTTTTTATGAACCTCCCCAAATAGGAATGCAATAGGTCAGAATAGGTTGGACTAGAGAGATATAAATTTGTCGTATAAGTTTATGGGATGCGATGTGTCTTAGAGATTTAAAAATCCAGATAAACTTTCGAGTTCTATCATTCACGTAATCGATTTGGTCATGCCAGGTTAGTTTATTGTCTAGTACCACTCCAAGATATTTAGTTGATGTTACTTTTCCAATAACTTTACATTGGCAGTTTAAGCAATCCAGTTTGTCACATTTATGTAGCTTTAATGATAGATTTTGCCTAGGTTGCGATTTTTCATTAATACTACAACACATGTCATTTGTTGTATTAGTATTCAAAGTTAATAAGTTCATTCTTAGCCAGTTAGAAACCCTAGCATTATGGCTAGGGTACGGATAGGGTATCAAAAGATGCTATATCATAAATTCAAACAGCATTTTTTCGTGTAACATTACGTTACGTAGTGTAATTATATCATACGTTGATTCTACGACCTTGCAATTTTGTTTCTTAAACGATCAAATACTTAGGTAATTAGCTTCACAGACATTTAATTACTTAGGCAGTTGGTTTTGTAGGCATTCTACCGTTTAGGCAACTGGCTTCGCGGACATTGAACCAGCCAGGCATTTCTTTATATGTTTATTTAGATTATAGGTTTATTTAGTTTATAGGTTTATTATATACGAAGAGAAAACGCCGGAAGCATGGAACAGGGGTGTGGTAGTACTATTTTTCAAGAAAAGTGATAACACTTTACTAAAAAATTATAGGCCCATCACACTGCTGAGCCATGTTTATAAGTTGTTTTCGAGACTCATCACGAATCGTATCGAACGCAGGTTTGATGACTTACAGCCTCCCGAACAAGCCGGTTTCCGAAAAGGCTTCAGTACCATAGATCACATACATACGCTGCGGCAGATTATACAGAAGACCGAGGAGTATAATCGGCCACTATGCTTGGCGTTTGTGGACTATGAGAAAGCCTTCGATTCGATCGAGACTTGGGCGGTTCTTAGATCTCTCCAGCGATGCCGCATTGACTATCGGTACATTGAAGTGTTAAAGTGCTTGTATAATAACGCCACCATGTCAGTCCGAGTACAGGGGCAGTGCACGAAGGCGATCCCCATAAAAAGAGGAGTAAGACAGGGAGATATCATTTCTCCGAAACTGTTTACGGCCACCTTAGAGGACGCCTTCAAGCTCTTGGAATGGCAAGGACTTGGCATCAACATCAATGGCGAATACATCACTCACCTTCGATTTGCCGACGACATTGTGGTCGTGGCGGAGTCGCTGGAAGATCTAGGACCTATGCTCAGTGACCTCAACAGAGTATCTCAACAAGTGGGTCTTAAAATGAACATGGACAAAACGAAAATAATGTCTAACGTCCATGTTGTACCCAACGCACTCACCGTTGGGAACTCTGCTCTTGAAGTTGTCGACGAATACAAGACCTGGGACAGGGAGTCCGGTTAGGTAGGTCCAACTTTGAGAGAGAGGTCAATCGACGAATCCAACGCGGCTGGGCAGCGTTCGGGAAAGGAAACGCAACATCTTCTCATCCAAAATACCTCAGTGCCTTAAGACTAAAGTTTTTAGTCAATGTGTGTTACCAGTGATGATATATGGATCAGAGATGTGGTCTCTTACAATAGGTCTCATAAAAAAGCTCAGAGTTGCTCAGCGAGCTATGGAGAGAGCTATGCTCGGCGTTTCTCTACGCGATCGAATCAGGAATGAGGAGATTCGTAGAAGAACCAAGGTCACCGACATAGCCCTTAAGATTAGCAAGCTGAAGTGGCAATGGGCGTTCCACATAGCGCGTAGATCGGACGGGCGTTGGATGCAGTTGGCTTCGGACCGGTTACGCTAGAAAGCGATTGGGGAGGCCTATGTTCAGCAGTGGACAAATATAGGATGAGATGATGATGATGATAGGTTTATTTAGGCATTCTGCCTTCCTAGGAATTTTTATTTTAAGGCAACTCGTTCATAATCTTTAAGTTTAATAATTCCACATGTATTGATAATGCAGGCGAAGGCCTTCTTCCACACACCGAGGTGAGAGAGAAAGCCATGTTTTGATGTTCACACTAAAATTCCAAATGTAGTCTAACCGTATACAACTGCATACTAAATAGTAAATAAATGGAATTATTTTACAAAATCAATCCTTAAGCCAGTTTATAGCCATCCAGTTTATTTGCTTGTTTTACGTGCATCTCAAACCTATCGCGCGGTGCAGCATACGAGCTTTCCGGATAGGTTGCCGGATCATCCGACCTGGAACATTAATATGGGGATCCGGGAAAATCCAGGGTTCCGGCGCTATTAGTCGCCTCGAAACCCGGCGACTATCACACAATATCGGCGCTTTAGCGGTGACACTGGAGCTTAAAAGGTTATAAAAGTGCAGATTTGAAACTGAATTTTTTTTGACCGACTTAAAATTTACTAAACTTACTACTATTTTTGGAGGAGGATTGTCGAAAGATAACGCGATAAAAAGCATATGTAATGAGCTTTGTACACCTGAGTGTACAAATTTTATATCGTCCATACTTTATTTGATTGTATAAGGGCGTCAAAAGATTCTTTTTATGTGGATTGGTAGATAAGCCCGATATATTTTGCAACATAATCATAAGTACAAATATAAGCATTAGTGGAAGTCTTTTTTATGATGGTTCAAGTACTTGATACTTATAGGATTATCTATTTATTTTTATTTATTTATTATCCTCGACATCTACGTGTTTACGAACAATTCTAAAACCAAAAAGTAATCATCCAAAACAACAAAAAGATAAAAGGATAACATTTACTTTTCTTTTCAACCAATTTTCACACACAAACCGCAGTGAAATATGATCGATACATTGCAATAATATTAACTTTAGAAGTCAAACATTCCGCAAGATACTCGATCAACGAAGAAGTTTCTACAATCTCGCTGCAACAGTAATAACAGAATCCGCTTTCATCTCACATCCCACATCCAATCCCACCGGTCCGTGCATGCTGTGTATGGGCAGCTTGACAACAGCTCGATTACTTTAGTAACCGCTATCATTATTTATTTTGACGATGTCTTGGTCCAAAGATTTAGCGTAGTGTTTAAGAGCTCGAGCCGCTCCGCCCACTGTGTCTAATAGCCCATTTAGCTGCACCAATATGTAAATATTTTGAAAAAATGAAACATCAATTACACTTCGAGGGCGTTAACTAGCTGTAAAGGCCTTATTTTTCCATGCTTCGTATGTATTGGCGTGGCTATTGCTCGAAGTAGTCTTCGGGCCACGGATCCAACTGCATGTATTTTATGCACCGTATATATGTATGATTGTACTTGTTGTGAGTTGTGTGTGGAATAAAATTATTTGGTTGTCATGTTAGTTGGTATATTATTTTGGCTTCCGAGTTTCCCACGAAGTCTATATTTATAGTTTTGTCTACGCTTAAAGCGTGAGGCGAACACATGCTAGAAAGTCAGTGTCGCCAGATAGAACGACTACCGTCTTCTTGCGTACTCTAATGTAAATTACTGTGTGCATGGGTTTCAGATTCAGTGTCGCTGTAAAGGTAGTCATAGATATACAGCTAACATATCTTAGCCTATAAGTTTCTCTTAAACAGTCACACATATATAGGTACTTTTGTAGGAGATCTGAAACTGACGAAGCCAGCATCGTCAAAAATAATCCTTTTGAAACACAGTGTGAAGTGAACTAGCGGTCGGTACGCTGACGTTACCTACTCCATCCACATTTATTCTTCATTTCTGCAACTCGTACACTTGCATTAGCTACAACCCCGATTCGTTCACCATACACACAAGACACCGTGTCAGAACTAAGCGGAATTGTGTCTGAGATGTGTTAGTGTTATGTACAGTTGGAAAATGACTGGCGTAGTTTATTTCGTATGGATGTGCAGTGTTCGTGACTGGGGTACGGGAATCGAGGCTGTGTCGGTACAAACAGCGCTTGTGGACTGTGTTCTAATGTGGGGATTATGTGGCTTGATTTCCATATTAGCGCGAGTGTTAGGATTTAATTACTCGTACTGTGTGGAAAATTTGCATCGTTCGTAACTGTTATAAAATTATTGGAGTACATATTATGCAATATCGCGAATTTTATCTTAGAGCTGGTCAGTACTGTTTGAAAAATTCTATATCCGTTTTGTTGATATTCCACCATTCTGCCCATGGAATTCGGTATTTTTAATAGTCAATAATCTACCCCTTTCTTTATCAAAAAAAATCTTAGCTCCATACTACGAATAATTCCTGTGTCGTGAGTGTATTTAAAAACATGATATTCACATACACGAACACTCAGACTCAACACAAACAACAAACATTTGTGGTTCTCATAAAGATTAGTCCATGTGGGAATAGAATCCGCGACTTCTTGAACCTTAATCACCTTTAGAGAATCCCGAATGAAATGACAGTGGTGCTATGTTATTTTTATTCTACATTTCTGTAATTACATAAATCCCAGTACCTTACAATAAATTACACCACTTAATAACGTACAATTTTGTTACTAAAACGAATGACCTTCAAAAACAATTCTCTAGATAGGTTTCCTTTATGATGTTTTCCTCGGAAACAAATGTTAATTTACGTGTAGGTGCGCCCTTAGATACGGTTGAATTGTACTAGTTTTTACTTAAAGTGGCCTCTTCAGATGTTTAACTTTACAGAAACAGTGAGGGTTTTTGATTATCTTGGTAACTATCTACTTGCGTAAGAACCAATTATTATGAGTTTTATTAAAAGGTTGGCTGATTCGATGATAATTTAGCGAATAATGTGCGTACAGACCACGAGGTCCTGGGTTCGAATCCTAGATTGGACAATATGTAATTTTTCTCGAAAGAAATATTTTTAGTATCAGTTCGAACTTCCTGTCACGTTGCGAGACTCCGGAGTCTGGCAACGTGATAGGAAGAAAAATGGAAATTAGCTTGCCCTTGCCAATAAGTTAGGTCCCATGTAGTAGGGACCTAACATCATCGACGCAAGGTGGGCGTACACTGCACCTCTGCTGCGTTTGGAGAATATAAGCGTGACGGTGTTTGTTTTTAAAAGGTGAAAGAATTCTTTTCCCTTATAATCTTCCATTTCTGTTGTGTTTATTTGGCAATGTATGTCATAGGTAAATTTTTATATTAATATTGCGGTACCTGGCCTTCCTCCCACATGCCCCGGGGCGTACAAAAGGGCGACACATTTCCCTCTGATTCTTGCATATCTTCACGGCGGCGCCGCGCGGGGTCTAATGGATTTATAATAATATGCTTACTATTCAATGGCGGAGGGTAGCGACTCGTAATGGAGTGGTTGTAATTGTGCGGGCGCAGGAAAGGGTGTATATCGGAACGGCGAATGCCGTTACCGAGGAATGTTTTTAGTAGATCGGCTTTTAGTAAAATTTAATCTACGTTGATCCTCGATTATTCTCTCGAGTAATTGTGGTAATTTTAAAATACCTATTTCTTGGCCTTACCTTATTGCTAAATTTTAGGTATCTGAGCTGTTCAGATTAATTTTAGTATCACAGATAGACTAATATGTATTCCACCTTCGAACTGTTTCCCGTGGAGATTTTGAATTTTCAAATAGCCATCTTTCACCACAACTAGACTACGATGTCATCTCAAAACTGAGTTTATAAATGAGTATTCTCTTACTAATCCAGGTGGGGACCAATAATTCATTATCCACCATGCGGATCTGGTGCCCATTAAAAGAGGCAGATATCTGCTGTTGAAACTTATCAAAGAGCCTATAAGGCATCCAACTAAGCAACAACTATGAAATTGCAACAAAGGTTTAAACGATATTAATTATTACGACTTTAAAAATCGCCTCAATGATTTATGTATAGGAAAGACTTAACTCTACGATCCCGCAATCCTCTGGATACTATGAATCCGCGGTACATACGAAGCTATTATTATACTTCAAATAGTTGGCTATGAATCGTATGCAAATACTTCACGCTGGTTTCACAAGGGAGCGGCAGGGTCATTAAATCTACGCTACAGAAACAAACAACAAACAGAAGTGAGAGGCAACAATCTTACACAACATATGCATTGCATATATTCGTGACAATATTAACGTATGTGAGTAGAGATCTCCTTAAATACTTTCAAAATATTACGAACTCAATGTAAAATACATAACATAAGACTAAACGTAATAGAAATAATGTTTCTAATGGAAATAAAATTGATATTCTGCTTATTAAGAGAGCTAAATAAAGCGATGAAATATTAAGCTTCATCGGAATGATATTTCATTAGCAAATTAAAACCTCATTTCTTTGTATGCACGACTGTTATTAGCGGCACATTAATATTAATTCAGCCATGATATTGTTTTAATAATTTATCATAGTTCAAATAACGTTTATCATCTCTTTATTTTTTGATTTCATTCCAGTCATGGAGTTGATAGAATCAGGGCTAAACCATTTTGCTCATAAATAAATGTTTAATTACAGGCTGCTGAATTATAAAATGAAAATCCCAGAAAACCGTCCTACGAAAAAGAATACATAGGTTTTTTATTTTTTTTAGGTTTTTTTTTGTTTATTAATACGAATCTTATGTTGTTTAATGTTTTATCAATTCAGAAATTTATTATTAACGTTTAGGATTATAAAATTAACTAGCAGTTTTCTGCTTCGCACCCGGCTGGCAACAGCGCCACCTACCGGCTCTAACTATAGCTAAGAACCATCCAAGTGACCTCATACGTACAAAATAATCATCATAACCGATCAATGCGTTTAAGGGGAGAAGAAATACGAACATAAGGACATCGTAATTCTATATAATAAAGATAGCCGCTATCCGCGACCACGCACGGGTTTATTTTGAAATATCTTTATAAATAACAGAATATAAGCTATATTATTGTAAAGTTTCATTAATATCCATTCAGTGGATTTGCGTAAAAGAGTAACAACCATCCTATGGATGTCTCCGTCCCGTCGCGTCCCGTTCCAAACTCTCACTCCTAATTTGCACGCCTGTTTGATTTCGGACACCTCACTACTTGAGTAACGAGGATTCCTTTATGATATCGTAGTCTAGGCTAGGTAATAGGGGTTATACGTTAACGAGAGTGAAGAGGCATGGACAAAAAATATTGCACTTGTGTGCAAACAGGGGACGTTTAAAATAATACGTTATGGTTCTAAACTGCCTCGCGTAATATGGGATGGAAAATAAATGCCATTAAATTAATGGGCATCGTGGAACAAGTTTATAATAGTTTATTTTTAAAGTTAACTCTCCTGGGATTTGAAGCTGCGACTTTGTGGGACGGTGACTAATAATTGCTATAATGTGGCTGGTCCATTACATTTTTTATGGGATGTAATATTCCTTTCTGAAGATAGGAAGTATTGAGGATATGATCATATGCTCACCTCTGTGACCTTCACATCCGTTAACAAGAATGATAGATTTTGTAGATAATAAAAATATAAAAAATATTTTTGAAGAATCTTATAAAGCGTGAAACTGGCAAAAGATCATCATTCAAAAGCAAAAATTAACTTTCAATTTTTTTTTATGAATGTCATAGTAACGAAAGAAATTTATTAGTAACGACGTTAATCACAGTTCACGCAACACATAAAAAATACATTCATCTAGATTCATAGCCTAATCCGTGCGAAAGTAATAAAAAAATCTGCTAATTAATATTATTTTTAAAATAAAAATTAGTCGGTGTCTGGCAACACCGCGCCGCGGCGCGAGCGGCGGGAATGGCGGGAACACAACCTCGTTAACTCATTGTTACGTCACACTGTGAAATACTCGTGTCAGTCCGCCGCCATTGTTGATAATTCAACTTCAATAATGGTCAGATATTAACTCGGTCTGTCGTTGAGTAATTGACGCTTTTAGAAACCATTTACAGTATAAAGTACATTATGAAGCTTAATTGTTTTGACCCGTGACATATACACACCGCCGTAATCCTGACGCTTCCGCTCTACCTCATTATGAAAAATAAATGCGGAATTTAGTATTTTGAATTTTGGACCACATACAATAATCTCGATGTACGTAATAAAGGAGAGCTAATAATTTCAGTTTCGGATGTTGAATGATTTTTAATTTATCAATAAGCAAAAAACACCATCACGTGGTCACGCCTATACTTCCCGAGTAGTGTACTGGCTACACCCACACATCGACGACAAATGTAATAGAGAACGAGCCTATTTCCATTTGAATATTTTCTCTCAGGTACGTTTTGCGAAATCACATTTGCACTGATTAATGTTATCGCTTATCTATTATTTTACAGAAAGTCTTATTAAGTTATAAAGGCGCAGGAGACGAGAGAGGTTTGTAGGGAGAGAACTAGTTAGAACTCTGTCTCTGCCTACTGCGGAAGAAATCTGGCGTGATAAAAGAGATGGAATCACAGTAGCGATCGAGCTTTTAGCCCTCAATCAAAGTATTGTTAATGAGTGACCCAACTGTAGGTTCTACGAATGCGTTCACTCAGAGAATAGTCCGTTATTCCTCTTCTCTTTTTGAGACAGTCTTTCTATTTGAGACAGGCAATTTTGATAAAAGACATGCTTTCGAAAATACCCTTATACACTTAACTATACAAGCCATAAAAACTAGCACAAATACAATCTATCCCGGCGTACATATAGAGAATATGTTTAAGTATTCCTCTGATTGAAAGTGAGGGGTGCAGGGGGGTGAAGGGGCAGGTCCGAACCATAAGTGTCGTTAATTAGTCCTCGAAGTCCACACATTAGTGTGTGGACTCCGAGAGGTTTGTCTTTCCCTCGGCTACTGACGCAAATAGCACTTCAGAGGAGCGCTTAGCGCCGAGTGAAATGGGTGAACTGTTACAGCTCCCAGAGGCGCTAAAGATTCCAATAAAAAATTCAATAAATAAAGATTCCATGGAAAAAACGTAGTCCAAATTTCTATCTATCTATATTCTCACGCCAGAATCTTTGCAGGGCAGGCATACAGTACAGAGTTCCTATAGGTCCTTTTCTTACAGACCTCTCTGGCTTCTTTCACTGTCATACTTCGCCTCGTCGAGTCAAAATTTAATGAAGATAAATTTATTCAGAACGTGTCCTGCTGCCAGAAAAACACGTTCACATTGTCGAATCGATCGGATAAGGTTGTCGGGCAGTAGTCCGACAGTACATAGTAATGTACTTACTACCTATACTCTAGATGTTGGTCTCAATTATAATAATTGCATAAGATAATAGGAGACCGAAATTTTTGATAACAAATTATATTTGATTTGATTTTGTATTTAATTGTTCATACTGGCTATTTATCTAAATAGACAGTATGAAAAATTAAAATGTTGTGTTTAACTGCGATGTCTATCTAGACATCGCAGTTAAACACAACATTTAGATGCTGTTTCTAAAAAGTTACTACTGCAATATAATTGCGGGGAATAAGTAATATTCTGCCTCTCCATGTGTGTCGTGTAAACACACGCAATATATGCCACAGACAAAGTTAATGTTCAACGTTTAATAAAAGTTATGCGACTAGCTCGCCGCGCGGGCTCGGTCAGAGGGCTTGGCTTAGAACGAACCGATGATGTTAGCGTAACGTTGCGGAGTTAGCGTTCTGTCACGTTCGCCTCTATTTAACAAATTTCAAGTTTGAAAAGGATGGCGCATCTACTCTATAGCGTTATGCTAACGTCAGTCTGTTCGTGTTAACTCAGTTTGAAGCGCCGGCGCACAGGAAGTGCGCTGATACGATAGCCACGTATATAAGAATATTATAATATAAAAATAAATAATCACCGTCACGCCTATATTCCGACGTGCAGGTGGTAGAGGTGTACTGCCTACGTCCACTTTTTGCCGATGACGGTGGAGCCCTTGTAATAGTGGACCGGCGTATTGCCATTTAACCGGACTGGTACCCGAAGTTCGATAAAAAAACTAGACTTTGTCCTACTTGGGATCCGGACCTCGGAACCTCGTGATCTCTACGCCACGTTTGGTCATAGGTAATATAAATGCCTATCATTGGGGAAATGACGACATAGGGAATAACTATCAGTTTACTAAATACTAAAACAATCCATGTAGATAGATGGTCGATTCTTCAGTTCTAACTCACTCTCCCTAAGACGAGGCTATCAGTATACTCCATCGAGGGTCTTGAGAAGTATTTATTTATAATTAAACTCAAGATAACGAGTAGTACAAGCAGATTTCGTAAATAACTTACCTAAAACAATAAAATGTTTGCGCCAGCTAGCTCGTTGATATGGGACAATGTATGCCAAGTCTCCCACCTTCCTGAAAGTACGCCCCCCTGCCATGGGGGAGGCTCTGCGGGACACTGACCTACTATTCCGCACAATGGGGAAGCGAACAAAGGTGAGGGAGCAATGGAGACGGCTGTTATTAAAAATGTCTGTACTCTGTGTGTACAGGTGTACCATATATAACGCAAGACCTCAGACACCCCGATTAGATTATTGCTTTACGAATTCACTACGAAAATCGAACTTCAAATTTTATGGAGTTTTCTACTATTTTTTTAATCTCTTTGGTACCCAAATTAACCATAAAATTTTATAAATTAACTTTTGTATGCCTATTGAGGTGTATGTAATAGAAATACATTTAAAATAGCCGTAATGCTTTGAATAATTATTAAATTTTGTTTAATACAGCGAACAGAACGAGTAACAGCATTATTTGAAAACGAATAAAAGAAATAACTAGTTTTAAAAATAGTTGGAATCGATTCAGTTGCCGATTTAGAACAAACTACTTTCAGGTCTTGCGTTTATTATGTTACAGCTTGTAGTTATAAGTCAATATAGCAATGATAATTTCTAATTAATTTACGTCCAAAAATAGGAGGTATATGATAAGGAAATTTTTTATGCGTTTGATGAGCGATGAAATGTTTAAATTAAATTATGGATGTTTAGAGCCCGATAGGTTGCCGACGAAATAATTGTGTTGTTAGAAAAAAAAGAAAAATTAAAATACAGGACTGCCCATTCAAAAGAGCTTCTCTCCACTTTACTCTCCTATTATATGTGTGTAAAAATATTTAATAATGTACCAAAATCCATAAGAGAAATGACAATGAATCAATTTAAAAACACATTGACTAAGTGGCTCATCGAAAAGTGTTTTTATAATATGAAAGAATTTTTAGAAAATAAGTAACCTTGGAGCTTGACAATCTCAGATATACTTCATTAATTATGACGTATTAATCATTGCATCCAGTCCTGACATTTTATTATGGACATTGTGTGTATTGTTTTATTTTAAAATGCCAATTATCGATGATGTAACTGTTATTATTGAACTCAAAATTATTGTATGACATTCATAATAATTATAATTTAATATTGATAATGTAATAATAATAATAATGATCATAATTTTTTTATACAATATATATAAGAATATTTGTATTTTATATTTTTATATATATTTTATAAGAAATTATACTTAATAAATATATACATAATAATGATAATGTAATAATAATAATGATATTATAATTGTTATGATTAATGTTAGAGATTTTATGAATATGACAAATTTGCATGCCAAGCTCTCGGCGAAACATGTAGCACTGAAATAATAATATTATTATAACAAACACCTTGTATAAAACCATGTTTCAAGCAATAAATGATTTATCTATCTATCTATCTACCACTTTTTTCAGGAAAATGCAGAAGCCATCAATCAGTGGCTAAAGTATGTAAATGGACTTGTACATACAGAAATATAAGAATTGTGTAATGGAAAGCATTTTTGATGTCGATATTTACTGAAAACCAAGTTGAATAGAACAACTGAAATAGAATCGAATGGAATTCAAACAATGTTTTTTTCAAATTAGAAAACAAAGCCTTTTGACACTCTTTATGGATATGTGAACATGGAACTAACATTACTTCGTGGAATTAACAACAAATCACAAACTAACTGTATAACTAACTATTCCTATATCGTGGGTGCGTTTACAAACATGAAATGTAAATATACAAAGGTTTGTCTCGTGCAGGCATCGAATCCACGACTGCTCGATCCAGTGGGTTGAGCGGCTGACGCTCTTAACCACTGGACCAAGTTGTCTGTAGTCGGACAACCCGAGTATGTGCACTGCCTGATCGAACTATTATGTACAGCGTGAACAGAACCGGCTGTGGGCGGCCCCTTACGTTAAATAGGCATGTTGTCAGCAGCGTTTAATTGAGTGAAACAGTTTAACATCTACTAAGCATCTTACCGACATAGCAATAAGACTTTACAGTGATCGCAAGAGCGATTAAAATTAATTTGGCGAAGAATTTCACTTTAAATAGGTAGGTACGTACTTTACATACCGACCTATTCAAAGTGTTGAGGGCGTTTTTTGCCATAGTCCGATTACCTGGTCTGTTTTCCAAGATATTATACAAACGTTTTTTTTTTTATTCAAACGCTTAATCGAGTTTTTTTATCATCCATTCTTTTTATTATTTATGACATTTGCTACTGTACGATTCGATGGCTCAGGTGGATTGTGCAATAACTTTTGGACCTTCAACTTACCCCGCCTCAGACAGCTCTGCGCCTGGGTCACCACCATCACCAGTACTCACATCTTTAATTCTATTATTATTATGACTTTTGGTATTCTTTAAATTAACGCACGCCACGATAGTTTCCAGCACTAGCGCCGCGTTTTGTTTGCGGCGCGGACGCGAACACTCTCAAATTTCATATTTTGTAAACATAGGTAGTTTGTAAAACATAGGAACACAGATGTTGATATCTTAATGTAGACCGCTATATTGTGCCAGTAGGTGGCGTATAAAATTTGGGTGTAAGTTGTATGTACGTATAAGTTGTATGTTGTTGTAATCGGGTACATACATAAAAGTCTTGTAGACTTGCATGCTGATCACGGCAAATTCTGCAGCATAATTTATAAAGCTGCATAGTTAAATAATTAGATAACTTGTTTAATTATTTTTTTTCCTTTCAGTTAATGGCTTTTTTATTATTTATAAAGTAATTTAGAATTATTAATATCATTTAAATTCTATTATTTAATTTTATATACTAGTTACTGCTTACTGCTTGACATATCCACATATTCTGTTTTAAATTAAATTAGACTATTAACATCAATTTGTATTGCACGCGGTGCGCTCCTGTAGTAGATTGATACACTATGATAGATAGATAGATAGATAACTCTTTATTGTCCACCAATTACATAGATATTAAAAAAAAAATAGAACTTAAAGTTACACAAAGGGCGGCCTTATCGCTAAAAAGCAATCTCTTCCAGGCAACCTTGCTGCATTATGAATTCATTGGGCTAAGTTTTCTACATTTGTAGATGTGTAATCGATTATTGGTGAGCCAATAAACTAAAAAAAAATATGGCCCCTGAACCAACAAACATTATTCTAGTTCAAGCATCCGTATCTACCGGACAATTTGCAATCCAAAACGAATATTTTAAAGTACTGTAATTACTTAAATCAAAGTCACCAACGTCGTTTTCGAATGTTTACGTTGTTATCGGTTGGAGTTATATTCAATCGATTAAATTCAATCATGATCGATTTCATTATTGCTAGTGTATTTTTGCATAACGATTTTACAAATGTATTGTCGGCTACTAAATTATTACCTCAAAATCTAGTACTTTTTTTAAAATGATGCGATTCCCCCGCTTGTCCTTTTAGTAACAAATGCATGAAGATAATTAAAAGGTAAATTGAAATCATACAAGCATTTTTTCATTGCTGTTGGTTCTGGGGCAAACCATGTATGGACTCAGAACAATGTCCTTTATCGGCAAATTAGTGTTTTTTTAAATAGCTCGTGGCACCGCTGGTGTTGGTATCCTACGCGCCAATTATACTCAATTTGAGTACTAAGGTCGTCTTGCTTTCAATGCAAAGTAATGGAATGAACTGAAGGCTTAGCACGAAAAAATTAAACATTTGTGTGACGCTGGCGAGAAAGCGTCAGGTCACGATCACGTTTATTTGATAATTGTTAAAATGTTTCGTGCTAAGCCCTCTGTACAGATAATGGATAAATTGTTAAGGTGTCGAAATTACTTTTTATTCAAGTGTACTGTATCTATACGTAAACACTCATATATTAAATATTCCGACCCCGGCCAGTTACGTACCCAGCCTCAGCGAGCTAAAATATTATTTTCAAGCATATTTTTTAATCATATGTAGGATTAGATTATGAAAAATAAAGATTTTTTGTTATTTTAAAATAATATATGCACAACAAAAAATATAATATTCTATATTTTTAAATATATGTCGACTTCTTAATTGTTTAATTACGTACGTTACAGTAAACTTTTTAGAGTGATTTCAAGGTTTGTGGTGGAAACCTTTGTTGTTTGCAGAGCCCGAGGCCCTGCGCTCCCACACGAATGAAATTGATTTTACTATTTTACTGGGGTTATATTTTGTTTGTAAAGATGAGAAAGGGTATGCTCCGTTGGTTCGGGCATATAGAAAGAATGTCTGAAGAAAGAATGACAAAACAGATATACAATGCGAAAGTGGAGGGATGTAGGTACCGGGGAAGACCTAGACTATCTTACCATGACCAAATAGACCGGGTCTTATCTGAAGGACAAGTCAGGAGTCTCCGTAACCGGCGAGCGCGTATGAGACGGACTATGAGAGTAGAGGAACCCAGAGAACAAATAAACACAATTCGATTTCTATATTTTTTCTTTTTCTTAACCTTTACTATTTTATTGCTAGGCAAAGGTATAACCTTCCAGTCCGAACCGACCTTCTAGATGGGCATCGACATCGAGGCAGACCGAGGAAACGGAGTGATGACTCGGATCCGTTTCAAAAGGATTGGGCGGAGTACTATATACTATACATATTATATACTGCCTCGTTAGTCCATTGGCGTATGGTGTGGTTGCTAATGACGAGGTCCCGGCTCGACTTCTAAGCAAGACAGTGATTCATGAATTTTTCGATTTAGGGATTTAACAGTGCGGAGTCAATAGGCTAGCCCGCTTTATATTGGGACCGAACATCGTCAGTGATATGTAGACTATATACATGTACCTATGCTCCCTCACAAGGCGTGACGGCTTTACTTCTTATAAAATTTTATCCATAATGTTTGTCTATCTATCTATACCATCACGCAAAATTCCTTTCGAGATACGCAGACAGTACGTTCCAACAGGTTCTTTTCTTACAAACTTTTCTGGCTTCCTCCACTCTCATAGTTCGTCTCATACACGCTCGCCGGTTACGAATCTTGGTTTGCCCTCCAGATAAGACACGGTCTACTCCTTCATGGTAAGATAGTCTAGGTTTTTTCCGGTACCTACAACCTTCAACTAATTATTGTAATATATATGTCAACCTATATTGTTTACAGCCCTCTGGTCATAGATAACTTATTTTCTCGTTCAGTCGTTAAAATTTAAGCTGTCATTAAGCGTGAGCCATAAACAAACTATAAATGTTTTACGAGTCAATACACGAAAATACGCTAGCGCCTTCCATAAATATCAGTCCTCTCTCTATGCGGTTTACATTTCATTGGACCCTTGGAAAAATGCTGAGAAATAAATAAGCCAACATGTGTGTTTGTTGTAACAATTATTGGCCGACCTTTACAATTAATAAAAGAAAATTTTAAAGGCCACCAACCGTATATAATATTAGCCCTGTTAAGAAACTGTCCCACTGTTGGGCACGGGCCTCCTCTCAAACTGAGAGGGTTTAGGCCATAGTCCACCACGCTGGCCTAGTGCGGGTTGGCGAACTTCACACACCTTCGAGAAACTCTTAGGCATGCAGGTTTCCTCACGATGTTTTCCTTCACCGTTAATGCAAGTGATAATTAATTTTTAATACGCACATGCTTTCGAAAAGACAGAGGTGCGTGCCTGGCTTTCCACCAACCGTATAGAGAAGAGATATTTCGTCAAAGAAGATGTTTTTGAAGTAGTAATTATAAATTAAAATATTTTATCAGCCTGTCCCACTGCCGGCTGGACAAATCGAAGTGAGATGGATTAGGTTGTACTCCACTCCTCAAATTACTATTGTTGTAGTGAATTGAAGTCTTATGTAAACTCGGTAAATACAGTTTATTTTTTAAATATCTGATTTTAATTACACGTAATTGTAAAGTATACTGAAAGATAACTCGTTTTTGTTAAAAATCGATTTGCTGTCCAATGATATTGCCCCTCCGTTGAACAGTTCTCGCAGGGAGAGAATTAGAGTCCACTCCACAGCGGGTTAATCTATCTGAACAATAGGATTCGAATGGAATAGAGCGCGTATAGAAGCTTGGTTTAAATTTTAATTACATCAGTACACAGTGGCTATAAACTGTTAACTTAGCTGAAACTAGCATATATTATGTTCGTCGTAAAAGAGATCGGTGTGGTGAATGCAGATATCTCGACTCACTGATTCGAGTGCTCCATCAAGAGCAACGTTGCTCCCTGGAGAGAGAAAATATTGGATTTTTATACATTCAAAAGCCTTTTGTTTTTGCACCTAAGAATATTTTAGTAATAATCTCTATAACCTCACTCTAGATACTTTGCGGGGTATGCAGAGAGTACCGAGTTGCAACTGGTTCTTTCCTTATAGATCGTTTTGTCTTGCTCTACTCTTATATTTCGTCTCATTCAAGCTCACCGGTTACGGAAACCCTTGACTTGCCTTTCAGATAAGACCTACGCTACGCTTGTAGTGGTACCAATTAAACAATTTTTCTTACGGTAAATCCCTTAAATGGGAGTGGGCAAGTTAGTCGAATGCATCCTTATTAAAACCTTTTTAAAATAAGGAAAACTGACTTCTAAATGCAAAAAATAGTCCAAGCCTTTTTGCTAGTCCCGTGCTGTATCTTCAAAGTCTAAGGTCCAATACCGATAAAATCAAAACGGAACTACCTAGGAGCTATACTGAATCCAATGCAATAAGGTTTATCAAAATCGCTTAATCTTTACTTAAAAATAAACACAGACGAATTATGAACCTCCTCGTTTTTTGAAGTCAGTTAATATTCTGCTTAGGTACTTATTGTAGGGTTCCTATAGGATTGACGTAAAATCCATAATATCTCAATAAATACGTTCGTATTGTTTTTGTTAAGGACTTACCTGGTGTATCTTCAAACTCCAATGTCCAATACCGATAAAATTAAAATGGGACCACCTTAAAGCTATCCTGAAGCCAATGAACAAAAATCATCAAAATCGGTCCACAATTGATGGAAATATCGGTGCAAAAAAAAAAGGATGCATACAGACGAAAATACTTCCTCCTCTGATTTGAAGTCGGTTAAAAATGAGCAAAAATCGGCGGTTGGCGTGACGATTTGTATGACTGTTATTTGCTTTCCAAAAGATTGGCCAGAGATGGCTGGATGGATCACAGATCCACGTGGAAGATGGATCACAGATCCACGTGGGCAAAGCTCCCCTTGAGCTTTGCCCAGCAGTGGAAAAAATATGGTAACAAAAAAGGTACCCAAAGCCACGGCCTCAACCAGTATTTTCTAAGCGACTACCCGCTCCAGGAACTAGAATAGTGACATTAACGTCACCATAACTGTTAAGTGCCATAAACCGGCCACTAGCACTAAGCAGTTTAGTGCCGATAAAGTGGCACTTGCCAGCTCGGGCACTCGGCTACGACGTAGTCCCGCCACTCCTTGGTATGAGAAAATAATTAATTCACAGAGTACTTTAATGAAAACCCTTAAAGAAGTGATCGGAGATATCTATCAGAAATACTGAAGCATCGGTTCCGTATTAATATTTTACCAACGGATTTCAATGTCATGTAGTTAGGATAGGAAATACCCTATCGTCAGTATGAAGTGTTTCTTTTCTACTTTTCAGAGATTACACGGGTGTTTATTTTTTTATAAAGAGAGTATAAGGGTAAGGTCCGCAAAAATAATCTGGATACAAACGTGTAGTAAGTAGAATAATAAGTGATCAAACGAACTTACCTGAAGTGAAGTTCGATTATTAATATCCTCCGTTCGAAGATATAAACCATATGCAGCTCTCTCGACTCGCTTAGCAGCCGCGCATCTTTAAGAGACTTGAAACGTCAACGCCTCCTCTATGGTATCTGTTGACATAACCTCTGCGACCATTCCTTCTTAACCTTAAACTTCTATGTTCGGTGGTATGTATGCTTTTTTTTTTGTCGTTTTTTTCACCGATATTTCCGTTAGTTGTGGACCGATTTTGATGACTCTTTTTGCATTGGATTCAGTACAGCTCCAAGGTAGATTCATTTTAATTTCATTGGTATTGGACCTTGGACTTTGAAGATACACCAGGGAACTCCTTAACGACAAACAATAGGAATGTGCAAATTGAGACAATATAGGTGTTACGTCAATCCTATAGGTACCCTACTATAGAATTAAGCAGAATGTTAACCGACTTCAAAAAAGGAGGAGGTTCATAATTCGTCTGTGTTTTTTTATAACTTATTTGCTTATAAACTGACTTGGATGATTCTTTCTCCGCTGGATTCATTTTCAGAATTACCCATCCAGAGTTTTGTTTATATGAAATTAAATCCTTTATAATAATTCTTGCATCATAGCAAACCCTTTTGAGACGAACTATGAGAGTGGAGGAAGCCAGAGAGGTATGTAAGGAAAGAACCTGTTGGAACTCTGTACTCTCTGCCTACCCCGCAAGGGATATGGCGTGATGATATAGATAGATAAATATAAAACCCTTACTGTGTACTAGACCTGGAAACAAAGTATGTTAGTACCCAATTTATAACAATATAAGACAAATAAGACAGGGAAACCTGTTTCCCCACTAAAGTGTTCCAAGTGGCATGTGAAAGGTTTTTCTTTTCTTTAGTTTGTCAAATGATCTCTTTTTGAGTACAGTACCAGACAAAGGCTACGAATTAATTTGGTGATTATTAGAATGTTTTTGCTATCATTACTTATTTAATTTATGATTAAGTATTTTCCTTAATGTCAAAGTTCGGTTATATTTAATGTTAGTTATATTTATAATCTTTAAAGATGTACATATACCAAAATTTAACATTTTTTGTACTAGAGGCCTTTGTACTAATGGCCTTATTTGGAGATATTCCTCATATAAGGCCTGCTCACCTGCTTTACCTATATCTCACCCTCCGCCCCCCCCCCCCTCCCCCAATTTTAGAGTCTGGAACGAATGGCAGTGCTACTGTGTGGTAAACCAATTTAACCTACCCCACTGTTATTACTTTACCACTATTATTATTATATATTATTCGAAACTATCTAACATATAACTATAATAATATTAATAACTCATTTAATTCAGGCAACAGAAATTGACAAAAATATATTTATACAACTTACTGGCCCATAGAATATATACCTAACATACATATAATAATATATTGAACTTATAATCTAAATAACATGTATTTTCGGCGACATGTTGCGCTATACCCCCTGTACAGTGTTTCGCAGTCTTCCACGAAATCTTCTGAATACGACACCCCTCGGCCAGAAGTCCTCGTTCATGAAGGTATCCAGCTTGGCAGTTGGAACTCGCACCAAAAAGGAATTGAAAGCCGCATTGTGCTACGAATTCAGCTTCTTGAATTATTGCCGGCATACTCCACAATGTGGAGGCTTTGGTGGTATAGTGTAGCCGTGACACGTACAGCAGGGTCGTCGGTATAGCTGAACGCAGGAGTGTGCCATCATCGACCGGTGCAGACCCACACTGGTTTCTTCGAGTAGGCCTCTTTTTCTTCTCCACCTAGATGAAGCCTTCCTCATCAACTTGACCCTTGGTGGGGGTCTGAGGCACTTTAGGTGCTTTCCCAGTTGTCTCCTCCGGTGCGCGGGTGGCAGCGGCGGCGTAATTACGACGAGAAGCCGTGTTTACTTTTGACGTGACCGGCGGCGCCGCGGAGCTGGCAGGGTAAATAAATCATTGGCCACAAATATTTATGTATCACTTAACGATTCGTTCTTGCGCAATAACGCCCGCGAACATTCGTTTTGGCAATACGATCGGGCCAAACCTGAACCATTATATTACTGATGAAAAATACACTCTTAATTTACTAATTATTTAAGAAGCGAATAAGTCTCAGTCGACTAGACCAAACCACGGACTATAACTTTATGATATTGGGGATCCTATTCATAACTGAACTTTTTCATACCCTGAAATGCCACACTTCCTCTGCTTCTTTGTATGTGACTGATTTTTATAAGTAGATATGTAGAAGTAAGTATTTTTATAAGAAGAACTGTAATAAGTAACTTTCTAGTTACTTCTAGATGTCCAACCGTGAGAATTGAGTGTTACTCAACTTATACATGTAGTACATACGTATCATTTTAATTTCGTTTAATATGCGTTTAATATGCGCTGGCGCGGTACTATAATAAATAAATAATATCAAGTTCCTTAAGACTAAGATTATTGCTGATACTACATAATATTTATCATACCTGTGATAAACATATACTTTTGGTTATTCTTGTTTAAGATAATCTATACTTTCAAATATTGTAACTCAATATTTCATCAACTATAGCATGTCAACATAATATCGTTAAATTTTTAAATAGGTATTATTATTAAGTTATTTGCATGACTTTATTTTCTTTTTATATTTCATCATCATCATCATCTCAGCCTATACTTGTCCACTGCTGAACATAGGCCTCCCCAATCGCTTTCCAACGTAACCGGTCCGATGCCACCAGCATCCAACGACTTCCTGCGATTTTCACAAGATCGTCGGTCCATCTGGCAGGCGGTCGTCCCACACTGCGCTTGCCAATACGTGGTCTCCACTCTAGAATCTTTCTGCCCCAACGCCCTTCCGATCTACGCGCTATGTGGCCCGCCCATTGCCACTTCAGCTTGCTAATCTTAACGGCTATGTCGGTGACCTTGGTTCTTCTACGAATCTCCTCATTCCTGATTCGATCGCGTAGAGAAACGCCGAGCATAGCTCTCTCCATAGCTCGCTGAGCAACTCTGAGCTTTTTTATGAGACCTATAGTAAGAGACCACGTCTCTGATCCATATATCATCACTGGTAACACACACTGACTAAAAACTTTAGTCTTAAGGCACTGAGGTATTTTGGATGAGAAGATGTTGCGCAGTTTCCCGAACGCTGCCCAGCCGAGTTGGATTCGTCGATTGACCTCTCTCTCAAAGTTGGACCTACCTAACCGGACTACCTGTCCCAGGTAAATGTATTCGTCGACAACTTCAAGAGTAGAGTTCCCAACGGTGAGTGCGGTGGGTACGACATGGACGTTACACATTATTTTCGTTTTGTCCATGTTCATTTTAAGACCCACTTGTTGAGATACTCTGTTGAGGTCACCGAGCATTCGTCCTAGATCTTCCAGCGACTCCGCCACGACCACAATGTCGTCGGCAAATCGAAGGTGAGTGATGTATTCGCCATTGATGTTGATGCCAAGTCCTTGCCATTCCAAGAGCTTGAAGGCGTCCTCTAAGGTGGCCGTAAACAGTTTCGGAGAAATGACGTCTCCCTGCCTTACTCCTCTTTTTATGGGGATCGCCTTCGTGCAATGCCCCTGTACTCGGACTGACATGGTGGCGTTATTATACAAGCACTTCAACACTTCAATGTACCGATAGTCAATGCGGCATCGCTGGAGAGATCTAAGAACCGCCCAAGTCTCGATCGAATCGAAGGCTTTCTCATAGTCCACAAACGCCAAGCATAGTGGCCGATTATACTCCTCGGTCTTCTGTATAATCTGCCGCAGCGTATGTATGTGGTCTATGGTACTAAAGCCTTTCCGGAAACCGGCTTGTTCGGGAGGCTGGAAGTCATCAAGCCTGCGTTCGAGACGATTCGTGATGACTCTCGAAAACAACTTATAAACATGGCTCAGCAGTGTGATGGGCCTATAATTCTTCAGTAAAGTGTTATCACCTTTCTTGAAAAACAGTACCACCACTCCCCTGTTCCATGCTTCCGGCGTTTTCTCTTCGAGCAAGACGGAATTAAACAGCCTCTGAAGGACTTTAAGTACCGGCGTTCCGCCCGCTTTCAGAAGCTCTGCGGTAATTCCGTCTTCGCCTGGTGCTTTGTTATTTTTGAGTTGTTTGAGAGCCATCGTAATCTCGTACAGGCTGATGTCCGGGATATCTTCAGTGTAGTGTCGGGTTAGCTTGGCTCTTGGGTCTTTTACCAAGTCAACAACAGGTTCAGCTACTGAGGTGTACAACTGCCCATAGAACCTCTCTATCTCCCTGAGCACCTCTGACCTATTCGACGTTACGTTTCCGTCCTCCGTCTTCAGCTTCGTCAACTGGCTTTGCCCAATAGACGCGTCTCTTGCGAACACTTTGGAGCCCTTGTTCTGTGCTATGGTCTCCTCAATACGCCTTGTATTGAAGGACCGTAAATCGTGACGCAAGGACTTCAGTATCTGTCCATTGAGCTGCCTATAGGACTTAGCATCATCGGAGGTTTGGAGCGTCATGGAACGTCGCTCAGCCATGAGATTTCGGGTGTAGTCAGATAGTTTTTGAGGCCTATTTTTACGGTGGGTCTTAAAATACTTGGACCCGACCGTATGAACAGTCTCTACCAGCCTGTTGTTGATTTCGTCCACTGATGCGCTGCTGTCTAGCAATTCGAAGCGGTTTGACAATTCGAGTTGAAAGTTCTCGGGGTTTTGGATATATGCATGAGTAGGTCGGAGCGTAGACTTCATCAGACGCGATCTTTCCATTTTGACATTAATATTTAATGTGCCTCTGACCATTCGGTGATCACTGCCGGTTTTTACCCTGTGAATCATGGAGACATCATTAAATATTTGTCGCTTGGTGCTCATGATGAAGTCTATCTCATTTTTTGTGGAACCATCAGGGCTCATCCAGGTCCATTTTCTATGAGGCGGCTTCCGGAAGAAAGAGTTCATCATAAAGAGTCCCTCCTTCTCCAGATATTCGGCCAGCCTCTGACCCCTGGGGTTGCGCTGCCCATATCCAAATTGCCCCACTCTCAACTCATCATCGCCCCGTTTGCCCAGCCGCGCATTGAAGTCACCCATAACCACTGTAAAGTGTGCTTTGGAAGTATGTATGGCTCTACTAATGTCCTCATACATTACTTCGACGTCATCATCTGAGTATGCCGAGGTCGGTGCGTAGACCTGTATGACCTTCAGCGAATATCTTTTGGATATTCTGAGTATCAGGTACGCTACCCTGCTCGACACACTAGTGACAGGCATTGCATGGCTAGAGATTACTTTGGCTCATCTGTTTATAAACCCTGTTCAGGGATAAATATTGCTGAATTTACCTTTTTAATACAAGTACAATACAATTATGAGCTAATTATTGCACAATTCTTTGTGTAATAAGCTCCACTTTGTGCTATTTCAGGATTATTATATAAGTATGTCTAATAATGAAACCAATACAAAACACTGTTTCTGCAAGGGACTGGCTTATGTTATTAATAATGTATTTTTATTCATAAATAATGCCCCTTTAATAACCCTTTCAGAAAGTCTCGTTTTGGAGATATAATATCATAAATTGCTTATAGCTTTTAGCAATAGTCTTTGTATTAACTGTTTAAGGTATGTATGTTACGTAACATTTTTGATTCTTACCATGGTAGAAATATGATCTGGACAGGAACATCTCATGGGTGAAACCTATGAGTAATATGACCTTCAGCACATATCTCGCATGGGCCCCAGGTCTTGCGGATCACGTCGATGCATCTCGTACACCACTCGTGTCCTAAAATGATCATCAAGTCTTGCGAAAATAAACAACTATCAGTTGATCATTTTAGAATGTACTTTTTGCCAGGACGTAATATTTTTCTGAACTTGCCTATACGATGTTTTAAATTTATTTTACAAGGTCATTTGAGTATATTAAAACCTTTTTGTTATATAATTTCACTGATATTTAAAAATTAATCTTAAAATTATCAAATTAAATGTCAACCAAAACTTTATTACAAGGCATCGGCTGCCGCGCTGTCAAAAGAATGGTCGCAGAGGTTATGTCCACAGATACAATAGAGGAGGCGTTGACGTTTCAAGTCTCTAAAGACTGCTTAGCGAGTCGAGAGAGCTGCATATGGTTTATATCGAGATCGAAGGACACAGTATAATTAAACCAAAGTTTTATAGACGACGATAATAACTCTACACTGTTTTAATTTTTCTGCTCTACCTGCGCCTAATGCATTAATTAATACGCTAACTAACGCATAACCAAGGTGTAGCAAATATCTCAATGCATGTCATCGTTTTATTTTTAACGCCTTATTTGCAGAATTTTTTAACGTTAACGCAGGTGAAGCTGGACAGCAGATGTATTTTACAAAGTATCGACATTCAAATTTGTTTGGGGAGCATGATAAGTATTTTACCAAAAGCAAATTACCAAAATTTTCTCCATACCGTCTTTGGCGAAACTCAAATTACTTGTAAGAGAATTAAAATTGCTTTGAACTCATCTCAGCGAGTTATTGTTTCATTTAATTATTTTTATTATAAAATATAATGTCTCATATAGTATCCTCCATGCTCCAACGGTATCCTAAGAGCCATGGCTGATAGACTCGACTGTCGGTACTTGTATCATTGCTGTATAATTCACATACGGACTACTTGATTTCTGTAACTGACTGTGTTTTGTTATTATTATATTGTTTCTTTACTAATCTTATTATTAAGCCTCGATGTTCCTCGATGTTCCACTGCCTCGTTGGTCTGGTGGCAAAGCGCATCGCTTTGTGATCACGAGGTCCTGGGTTCAAATCCTAGGTCGGACAAATGTAGTTTTTCTAACGAAAAATTCCCAGTATGAGTCCGGAGTCTGGAATTGTGCCTGGTATATGGCAATAGGCTCGCCCCCTATTACATGGGACCTAACATCGTCGGCGAAACGTGGGTGTACTCAGTACACCTCTGCCACCCCCTTTGGGGAATATAGGCGTGACGATGTTCCACTAACACGTGAAGTTGGTAAAAAAAAATAATTTATAACTATTATTATAATAGCGGTCAGGGCGACGCGGCGCGGTTTAATTAGCTTTCTGCTCCGACACACTGCAGGAACATGGAATTCTTCGTTACTCGGTGTACTCACTGGGTTTAAAAATTGCTACGTTTAACCGTTAGAAGTACTAGGTTATGTGAGAAGGAGGTACTACAGGAGTGGCTTTGGTCTCCTCTATCTCCTGAAGGCGGCTCTTGAGATCGTGATACAGAGGAGCACTGTTGCGTTTCTGTTGAGATCCCGGAGTGTATGTGCTTCGCGGAAGTCCTGTATAGAATTCTCCCTACGAGAAATAGGTACCTACTATACTTTAGAGGCAACATAAAGAGCATGCGCAGATTTGGTCTAATCGTTTAAGCGTTGTAGTGCTCCTGGATTAATAGGTAACATGGTGGATTTAAATATTGGTCCGAGATGAATATTTTTGTAGTTCACAGGCAATTATTGCGGTAGGTATATGTAGGTCGGTGATTTTGTGTTTGTGAACAAATGCAGAATGAAATAGTAATCAATACTATTATATAATAATACGATTTGTTTGTAAATATAAACTCTGATTGTAGAAAAACGAGTTTGATCATTCTTTCGCCATTAGCTATATTACTTTTGCGTAATGTGGCTTACATCATGCAAAAGTAACATAAGCCCGGTAGGTGGCGTTGTTGTTGACTGAGTGCGCAGCCGCGGGAAACTGCTGGTATCTTCTAAAATCATTCCATAAGAGGAACTATCTTATACTCAATAAGCTATTTTTTCTATTACTATTAAAAAGCTTGCTCACTTATAAGAAAGTGACGTTTGATAGCTACGGCTATCTGCGCAGTGTATACACAAGCTTTCCTTCTAATCTTAACGGCCCGGGCTATTTCTGTAAACTCTGTCCCATCACAATTAGGCTCGGCAGAGCTAAATAATTGATTTTATTAACTCGGATTAAGAAGCCGTATTGACTATGGTTAAATGGTATTTCAGTTCTTAATTGCTGAATAATTTGTTGTTGGATTATAAAGTAATAATGACTAGCATTTATTCCTGTGTCGTTGGTACGTTTACAAACATGAGAATTTACATACACAAATACCCAGACCGGAACAAATAATTGTGGATCACACAAAGATTTAGCCGTGCGGGAATCGAACCCGCGACAATTAGACACAATGGGTGGAGCGGCTTAAGCTCTTAACCACTGCGCTAAATCGTCATGGTTGATTTGATCGGAACTGTATTTTGAACACTTTTATTTACGAGAATTGGCCTTCAGGTAAGTAAAAACAAAAACCTTTATTTTGATGTTTTAGTGGAGGGCGATTGCGCATACATTCTGTTAGGGGTTCAGATCATTTTTTCGGGTCAAAAGTTATTATGTATTTTAGCGAGAGACGGTAGCAAGGTAGGAACAGTGGGAAAACTTTAGGAAGGATTAAAAGAATGATACGAAGGTCATCATTTATCGATTCTAACCGTGTTTGGGTTGACTAATTTGAACAAAAAGGAGTTGGTGTAAATTAACTTGCGTGCCTTGCAGACTTTTATGGGTAATGATTAGTACTATACATGTAGTACACTAAATTAGGTAGTATCAATAGTTTTCGTAGAGATCACTAATTTAAAAAAAATAAGATACAGCCCAGGTTCTCGCTGATGATGTAGCTATCTAAAGGTAAAAGAATTGTTCAAATCAGGTTAATAGTTTTGAGTTTATCTATTACAAATAAACATACCAAAAATCATAACATTTTTGTTTATGATATTAATTTGAAATTAGATTATTTAATTATAGAGCCGTATTTTCCAACGTCTTTGATGACGCATCATTCTGAAATTACACTAATTGCTTGTCTAATGCTCGTTTCAGATTATAAGATCAAAAAACATTTCATGAAGCCAGCTTCCGACCTTTTACTTTTAAACACTCATTAATTACAAAATGGTTGCTTCGCTGGTTTAGTCGCGAATAATGTGCTTTGCGATCACGAGGTCCTGGATTTAAATTCTAGGTCGGACAAATGTAGTTTTTCTATCGAAAATCTCCCAGTATCAGTCCAGAGTCTAGAATTGTGCCCAGCATATGGTAATAGGCTCGCCTCTATTACATGGGACCTAATATTGTCAGCGAAAAGTGGGTGAACATAGTACACCTCTGCCACCTCTGCTTAGAGAATAAAGGTGTGACAGTGTATTTTTTTTTTAATTAGTAAACAGCAATCTCGCCCAGTTTCTCACCAAAATCTTGTTGGTGGAGGAACGCATTCCGATCCTATTATAGTATAGTAAATTAATTTAAATTGTAGAAGGCCGCACTTAAGGCTTATACAATGTAAATTGTGTGTATTTATACATAACATTTCTTAGCATTGAAGTGTCCTCTAAATCCCCGATATTACTAGCAGCCGATACGGCTAATCATTTCGAATTCCGCAAATCCCCAGGATCCCATGTCCCCGCGGCAGCCCCGGCTTAGCTGGACCGTTATTGGCTATGACCAAACGTGGCGCGTTACGAGAACTTCGTGATATGATCATGAAAGGATTATGAACTGCTTGGAGCTTAAACCGCTCCGAACACTGGTCCGAGTAGACGCGGATTCGATTCCCGCATGGGACAAATCTTTGTGTGATCCACGAATATTTCAGTCTAGGTGTTTTAATATTGAGTTCTTAGATTTACGCGTATATTACACATGAAATAAAACTATTTTACGGATTTTATCGCGGTTTATTTTTTTATTTTTAGTTCCCGACGTTTCCCGTCCGTCCCTCCCGTGACCATGGGTGCTGCAAAGCACTCGAAACATCGGAAACTAAAAATAAAAAAATAAACC
Source organism: Phalera bucephala (assembly GCA_905147815.2). Classification (NCBI taxonomy): domain Eukaryota; kingdom Metazoa; phylum Arthropoda; class Insecta; order Lepidoptera; family Notodontidae; genus Phalera; species Phalera bucephala. Next base: position 769,997 of record LR990621.1, on the reverse strand, counting down.
GCGATAAAATCCGTAAAATAGTTTTATTTCTAGGTGTTTTAATATGTAACTTTTATGTTTGTAAACGACCCAGATATAATTCTAAGGGTGGGGCTACGAGTTTAAAAGAAATTAGTATTCTGTATATCAATGCAGTTATTCTGTTATGATGTAAGAACATGCTTATTATGTATCTTGTAATACATATATGACCGGTGTATATATGTATTGACTAGGCCATAACCGATTTGAAACCATCGTGACGTGTTCTTTCTCTCTTGAGCAGAACCTTATATGTTCTTCCATCATAATTTCTCGAAGTTATCGTAACGCCCTGCGTTAAGTGTTGGTTGGGTGCCAGTTGGTCGAAGCGAATACGGGCCGTGGTTGGTATTCGGGCCGCGACGGACACGTGCCGCGACTGCGAACGTCGCTCGGCTGCTCTAAGACAATCAGCTATCTGAAGGAAAACATAAGGTGTTGGGCTTGAGACGGTGGATCTGGATACAGTTGATTTTGTGCTTGTTATTCGTGGGGGTGTGTTTACTTACTTGCAAAGAAGTAACTTTACAAAAAAGGGTTTTAAAATAGAAATTGCCGTAAAGTAAAATGGATCATAATTCCAAAAGCGATACAGGTTATTTATATCACATTTATGTACACGTAACCTGATTTAGGCTTTTAGATTGTTTTTAAACTCAGCTTCATATTGAGAATTAATCCTATGAAATGGGTTCGTTTATAAACATGAAATTCACATACACATACACCCAGGCCGAAACAAACATTTGTAGCTCACACAAAGATTTGTCCCGTGCGGGGATCGAACTCACGGCGACTACTCGACCCAGTTAATAGATCGGTCTTCGCTCTTAACCACGGGAGCTAGGCATCGTCAATATTTGTTAATATTTTTGATAGGTAATTAGGTCGAGACAAGTATTTTATTTAAGATTTGTGTATTTAGTTATTCATAACACACCAACAGGGCAACATTTTTCGAGGCACATCACCGACGGAGAGACGCCCACTGCAGGACGAAGGCCTCGACCGGCTTTGACCTGTGCGCACCCAGCCTTCACCTGCGACCTTCATCAGGCCACAGGTATTATATATTTGTCGGAGCGTATTATTTGAGTTCTACTTGAGGTTCACAGTTAATAGAATGTCAAGCAGGTATTGTCATTTAAGTAACCTTTAATCGTGCCTATAGACAAACTCTATGCCTGATTCGATGACTCTCGTTGATTCGTACACAGTACTGTTTATTTTTGTAAGAAAACAGTGAGATTATTTCCAACAAACTACTTCAAATCTATCTGAAACATCCAGTTTCATAAAAGTAATTACCCTATATTAGTCACTACTAGACTAAGTCTTCGTTCATAGTTTGTAATAAACGGATATTTCAAAAAAATATCTGCTCACATTGAAGTAAAACATCATCAGAAAATTACCCCATAAAACGGAAAATCTTATAATATTGCAACCCAGCCAATCAACAGTCATTCAACAGCTGTCTTTTCCGAAACAAAAACGCCGGTGTTGCCAGCGTACCTGAGACATCTCCAATAATTAAGTTTGTCAAACAGCTGGACTCCACTCAGCGGCGACGTGACCGTTTACGAGCTAATAACGTGAGAACTGCCTCATGAATGTAATTTCATTTGGAATGTCTACGTTAGTTTCGTTGGAAGGTCGGAGATATTACGCCTTCATTGTTATTACATTGTAGGTAGGGTACCTACAAGTCCAAAAGACATTATGAGCAGTTTGAAAAGATATAAAATTCATTAGTTATGTTTAAATATATATATTGGGTTACTATCTTTCATTGTGGGATGATATGGGAAAGACATTCCGAATGCGCGGTAGAGTTAGAAGTTATCACTATCGGCGTTTTTTAGTAGTTTTTTGGTCTACAGTTTTTATTTCCATAATAAAAAAAAGCTATACGGTGTCTAATTGTTGCTCGAGTAATTATTTTTACACACCAGTGAATGGAGAGACGCGTAGAGTTGCACTAGATGTTACCACAGAAGCTAGCAACGATACTCTTCTGCTACCAAATTGCCACGCCACTTGTTCTGTTAAGCTATAGTAATTCCGTAATAATATTATTGCACGAAGAAGCGCAGTTTGGCGTGGCTATTACACTGTGCATCCGAGCTTAGTATATTCGTGCATTGTTTTTACTTTTATTTTATTTTGTTTAGAACGAAGCTAAGTTGTCGTCCATAGCGTCTCCGAGCATTCTAATGGAATACCGGCTTTAAATTGCCCGAAGTTTCCATCGCTCTTTAGTCGAGATGCTTTCAAAATTAAATTTCCTTCGCGCGTCCAATAATACGTTATTTGCATTCCGCGTATCGTTCACTCGTTCGTTCATACGACGGCTGCTCGTTCAGCATTCAATATTTATTTGCTTTAAATATTTAATTATTCTTGTTCGTCTCGTGTGGCAAAAATAAAAAAATGGCAACTGAATAATGCTATCTAGAAATTACGATTGTATTGATTTATATATTTTGGTTCAATTATGTTGATGTAAATATTGGAAGTCTTCGAAAGGTATTCCCCTCCCCCCTGGCCCCTAAATCAGTAGATGTGTGGCAATGCGGTGTTCATAATAAATGATGTCTCGTCTGCGAAGCGACGTGCGAGCGTCCCCGAAAGGACTTGGCACGATTCTTACTCTTTAATATTTTTTTTGTAAAAATATGGTTAGAGATTTTCGCTGACTTCTTTTTTTTGAGGGCTCGTAGTAGGTACAATGGCATAGTTTCGTTACTTTTTTTTAAGATGTCGAATATATTTTTAGAGTTTTACACCTACAAAAAATATGTGTAAACCTCAATATAAAGGACCATTGACTGCACAGTCGCAAGATATTATATTTCAGCCCAAAATTTTGGCTGGCGTTAATTTGGTTTCCAGGGAACAAGCTTTACTATAATACTTGTTTAAAACATTAAAATATTTAATAACCAAAACTCCTCCATGGATTTTTGTGCAAATATCTGGCTTGATCCAATTCCTAAGAGATGATTATCTGAAATTTGTATCTCGGACCAACAACAGAGTTAAATTTACGGCTATAAAAGAAAAAATTGCCACAAATTTTAGGTAAATTGAGGTGAAGTTTTTTGCTTGTGAAGTCCCAAGTTTAGGGACTACAGATAAGGCGCTACTTTATCGTTTTAGAAACGTTTTGGAGATGTCTTAGTTTTTCCCAGATTTGTAAGGTATATTTTGTTAAGTAAATAAGCAAGTTGGTCGAATACTTGGAAAAAGTTTCAAGATTTAAATTTGAGCTTGCGCCTTAGGTTTTGGATGTCTTTGTGCAGAGTATAATTTGAATAGGTATGTTGGCTCTTGAAGACAATAATAATATCAGATAATTATTTTGAATATTTTGGCACTTTCGAGTGCTGGATTCTGCACATCAATGTGCTTTGGTATTAATAAATTTAACCCAGTTTCCACTATCATACTGTGCATGTCTTTCATAATCTTACAACATATAAATACATTTAACATTTCGTTTTAAAATTTTTGCAATCAAGCAACTTGGTCACCCTGACATATTGGTCACTGAGTCCCGGAAATAACGTTTTGTACTTTAATCCAGCCATCTTCTACCAATATTTAAAAAACTCAAACACTAACTCTCCATCCAACCATAACTCGAGCAGTCGCGAACAAGAAAACTTTCGGAATTTCAATAACAGTTATGTACAAAAATTAATTTCCCTGTGTTATTGGATGTCAAGCGCTCAAGTTGAGCGTTTAACAAGAAAACTTAGCGCCGATCTACGTTACTGGAGGAGAGGGAAGGGTGAAGGGATGTGGAATAGGAGAGGGGGGAGGGGTCATATCAACTTAATTTCCAGAAAGAGATAAATTATAAAACAACAAATTCGAGTCGGAGGGAACCACGGAGCAAATACAAAGGGGAGATAGCCTAAACAGATTTTTCTATAGAATGAAATGTGTTTTTTCATTGCGCAGGGTGCAACAGGGCGGGAGGGACGTTATGCGCAACCCACATTTGTATTTGTCATATGGCGGAGACTGGTAAAAACTGTACGGTACTGTAAAAATATTACGATAGATGGCATTTTTAATATAGACGTGTTCTAATAAATTAGGAAAAAAATACAAACAACTGAAATGTCATATTATTTGTATGATCAGAATATCGATCCAAGTATTTTTTGCCTGGTAATATACATCACTTCATGTTAAAGTTTTTATTTTTACGTATGTTATGTTAAGTAAAAATAGATAAGATTTGATAGCTATGAGACATCGACAGGACGTGTAAATGGAGCGAATAGCGATGACAAACTGGGGTAAGTCACGCCCACAACAATGACGTCTAGGCTTTTAGGAAATCAAAAGGCTCGTTAGCTTAGGCCATCTCCTCTTCGTATTTGCTTCGTGGATGGAACATTGACGAAAATATTGATGGGCTTTTAATTGTGTGGGTGCCGCCGCCTAATGCTGGCACTTTGAGATTCAATTAGTGTTGTCTATGTTTTATTCATTTATTTCTTCTGTTTTTTATAAGGAATCCTAATCGGAAAAATATTTTTAACCTGTATTTTATCACATTATAAACGTCCCAATTTTGCCGAGACGATCTCAAATATCATGAATTCTATTTAATATCTTGTAACGACTTCTACAAACTTTTCCAACGACTGATGCTATTTAGATTATAGATTTTTTTAAAAATTTGTAACTGGATTTTCCATTATTTCCACTGTACTACCCAAAGTATAATTTACCAAAGGTTTTAGACTAGTTATTTGTGTTGACACACTGAGCGACTTTACCTGTCATCATAAACCACGGGAAAATTGACTTTAATCCCTTTAACATAGAGTGTAGAATCCATGTATACTAAAATATAGGATGGTTTTACAACCGTGAACCCATATACAGTAGGATGCACCTCTTCAATTCTATTTAAATGCCGTCAAACAGTGTGTTCGTATCGATGTTTTATGCGAAGCTGTTCGACATGACAGCCTTTCGATTTAATAGAGGTGTGCTTTGTAATAGGGATACATGAGCCAGGGTGAAACGGTGGGGAGTTGTCGGGGTGATTGGGTTACGGTTTAGGGCGGATAAAAGGCAAAATGTTGTGGTTTGTTTTGCAGTTTGTGAAAGATTGATGTTTCGTTGATGGAGATGACGATTTCTTAAGTGGCGATATATTATGTACGCAATGGTTTCGCCCGTTTTTCTCGAAGTAAATCTTAGGCTTTAAGGTAAGCTAGTAGTTACACATTCAAGATCGAATCGAAGAATAATGTGCTTTTACATTTGAGGTAACAAAATGTTGACTAAAAAGTAAGTTTCTTAATCATTTTTACAGGTATTAAGTGTTATCTAGGTCACTATAAATCATATTTCGATCATTCTAAAAACGTTGTGTGGTTACAAACAAAACATTGTTAAGTGTGTTAACGTCCAATTTGTTCAATAGTTTGAAGACATACAATAGAATTAAAGTGGTAAATGTTGGTAGCCCCTTTTTCTATTTTTTATCTGGCGTTGAAAATATCTAGTGCAATAAAATTATTGTAAAACAGACAAGTAGAATAAAAATACATCGAAGTATTGGACCTATGAAATAAACACAAAAAACTGGCGAACCACGGCCGCTGTTGCAACTGAGCGAAATAAGTTAATAAAATGAGCCAAATAGCCGATAATACAGCCCAAATAACATTTCCGTCACCGTGCGTGCAGCGCGCCGGAGCTGCGCTGTTAAAGCTTGTCTAATAAGGGTGGAAATTGGTCAGAATGTACCTCCTCGCGGTCCACCCCGGGCAACGCACTTGTGCGGCCAAAGTATTCCGACCTTCATGTGGCGCGCAGAACCTGTCCCAAGCGGATCTCTCAGCAAACTTTCAATAATGCAATCTACAAACGACTCTTTTTAGTGACATCCAACAAAAGGCTCTTCTCAGAGCCACCAGACAAAAGGCTCTTCTCAAAATCGAAAGATAGGAGAAAAATAGGAGAATCGGGCTTTCAACACGTATTCTTCAGATTAATGTCGAAGAATCGTCACAGTCTAAATGTAAGTACCTATCTAGAATGATTGTCGATTATGACATAGACATCATTGTCACACAAGAACACCACATCGACGAACACGCGCAACTCCAAAAACGTAGTAAGATAGAAACTTCATACACCCTCTCCCATATTTTTGGGTCATTTTTAGGATATTTGGGATATTTTTTTTTCTTTTTTTTCGCTCGAACAGTTGCCGTGAGTGACGTGTTGTTAAAGTTTCTATTTAAATTCATTTATTTGAATTTTATTTTATTTGTGAATTGTTTACTCGAAAGTTGGACCCTCCTTTACTATCTTGCGTAACTGACCATATAGTGCGGGCGCCATCTTAGATTTTGTATGGATTTGTCCTTTTCTTTTACCTGTGAAGCAGTGCTGTGACTTACTTAGTGGTGGCAAGAATCGAATTACACTACAAAAGAAGCGCACCTGGCAGGATTTGCACTCGATTCGTTTGTGTGGTCGCGGGTGTTTTTTGCCTTCAGACCAAACTGACTGGGATTACTCATGCTAAAATTACTATGCATATTGTACAACTGAGCCCTGTATAAAGACTGAAGGCGATAGGCGATTGATTGCAATTATTAGTTGTTTTTTTTGTGACCTAATAAACATTTAAATAAAAGTAAGCAAAATGATGCGTTATCCAGACATACTTCGCTCTTCGAACCCTGAACTGCGAACACCGCCTATGTTCGATACGCAAAGAAAAAAAAAACAACCTGAGTGTGACTGCTGGTTGCATTTAATTCGCTTCAGCAAAACATCACAAAAGCACTTGATGATTTAAGACTAGACTTAAATACCAAAATTGAAAAACTTGACAATAATATGAAGACTATTAAATCAGATTTGAAAGTTTACCGATCCGAAATAAAAAATGAGATGTCTACATGGCGCTCTCAGCAAACCTCTGTTGTATAACAACTTGCAGGCCTATCCCAGGAAGTAACAACATTACATAATTCGACGCAATTGATATCTGATCAAAACGATGAGTTAAAAAAATCTGTCGAAGAAATCAACAAAAGTATGAAGACGGTGAATCAAAACGTACACTCCATTACTTTGCTGTAGGCGAAAATCAACTCACTTGAACAACAGGCCAGACAAAGTAACTTAGAAATTTGTAATGTTTCCGAAAAACGAGATAAAACTTTAATTAATCCTGGAATCAATCGGGACACAAATTGGATGTACTGTTAGCCGCCGTGACATAGTTTCTGTTCACCGTGTACCGCATGCTGTACAAATTAATAAACGAAAAAACATAATAGCGAAGCTAACGACTCGTACTCTCCGAGATAATGTTTTGAGCGCCTATCTATTAAAGAAAGGTGTGATGTCTACGCAATTAAATATACCAGGCGCACCTCATACTATCTACATAAACGAGCACCTCACTCTTCGCAACAAACCACCTTTTTAGGATGGCAGGAGATGCAGCTAGTATGTATGGGCCAAGCACTCCACAATATTCGTCCGTAAAGCTGAAAACTTTCTAGTTATCGCGTTTCGCTCAGAACAAGATATACAAAAAATCATAAATCCTGTTAATTAAAATATTTACATATAGTCTATTAACCGTTGAAGTATTCATATTGTATGATGAGAAGTGGAATTGTCTCTTTGGTGACGCGTGCATAAGTTTATCCTTTCTATTGGGGCTCTTTTTTGTACTTTTTTTATTTTATTATAGGAATAAAATAATATATAAACTAAATGTTCAAACTTGCATGTATATTTTCACCATTTGTATGTAAAACATTTAACGGCAGGGACAGGTGTATTTTGTAATATCTGCTTACTCTATGATTTATATGGCTGCAAAAATACAAATATAAATATGACTAAATATATCTTTAAAGCGGAATATGTGAGCTCAAAAATGCATTTGTCCGTATATATGGGAAGCGCTTCGTATGAACAAGTATTAAACAACTTTTTAGTAATACATTATTATAATGATATCTTCATAACAATATGATACACAACCTCAGCATATACTACTAAAATTGTAGAGGCATACGTACGAAGATGCATAAATTATATATGAATACTATCTCGAACTGCTATGACGCTATTATTTTGACCGAGACATGGCTTGTTCCAGACATAAGCGACAATGAATTCATAGAGGCAAGGTATGTAGTTCAGATGTGGCAGAGATCGTCAAATTTCGCATAAATAGGATGGGGATGGTGTGTTAATTGCGATTTTACGTAATCTACAGCCTCTGAGCGTTTAATTCACTTTTGATGCGGTATTATCAAAATTACTCAGAGTTAGTATTAGTAGCGCTACAAAGCGCGGACCGTAATAAACGTCCCACAATAAGTGCCTTTTACATGAGAGATAAATCGCCAATCGAGGCTTATAAATTGCGTTTTGATGTTTTAATTGATGTTTTGAATGATCCTGACATCGACAATTTCCTTCTTTTCGGGGATTATAATATACCCGACGCGAACTAGACTGCTGTTGGTACTAAATCTAACTTAGTTTGCTCTAATTCGTCCACAATCTGCGCTAATTTAAATATTTTTTTTTTCAAAAGGTTTTCATTATAACCATCTGAAAAATTCGAACAACAGACTCAGTACATCAACCTAGTGCTTGCTTATTACCAATAGACAACCATCATCATGCCGCGTGGTTCCCGGCTTAGAATAGGACCAACCCATCTCATCCCATCGGGTGTCGTACAAGGCGACTAAGGGAAAACTAGGGAATGGGCAGCAGCGTTCCCTTAACACTTCTACCATCAAAAACTGCGCTCGCCAACCCGCCTGCCAAGCGTGGCGAGTATGGCAAACCCCCCCAATTTATTAAAATGGAAGAAAAAGATAAAACCAGGCCCCTAGTCCCCGGCGGTCCTGTTCGTCCTGGCCACGGTAGCAGCTATGGTAACGACAGGACAAGGGGTGCTAAGAATCTCCGGCAGAGATTCGGCTACCACCAACTACGAAAATTGGCCCTGGTGACATACAACGCACGCACGTTAAGGACAGATGAGAAGCTTGTTGAGCTGGAAGAAGAGATAAACAAGTTGCGGTGGAATATTGTTGGTTTATCGGAGGTCCGAAGAAAGGGCGAGGACACGATAACCTTAAAATCCGGCAACTTGTTTTACTACCGGGAGGGCGAACAGCAGTCCCAAGGTGGTGTCGGATTTAACGTCCACAAGTCACTCATAGACAACGTTGTGTCCATCACTAGTGTGTCGAGCAGGGTAGCGTACCTGATACTCAGAATATCCAAAAGATATTCGCTGAAGGTCATACAGGTCTACGCACCGACCTCGGCATACTCAGATGATGACGTCGAAGTAATGTATGAGGACATTAGTAGAGCCATACATACTTCCAAAGCACACTTTACAGTGGTTATAGGTGACTTCAATGCGCGGCTGGGCAAACGGGGCGATGATGAGTTGAGAGTGGGGCAATTTGGATATGGGCAGCGCAACCCCAGGGGTCAGAGGCTGGCCGAATATCTGGAGAAGGAGGGACTCTTTATGATGAACTCTTTCTTCCGGAAGCCGCCTCATAGGAAATGGACCTGGATGAGCCCTGATGGTTCCACAAAAAATGAGATAGACTTCATCATGAGCACCAAGCGACAAATATTTAATGATGTCTCCGTGATTCACAGGGTAAAAACCGGCAGTGATCACCGAATGGTCAGAGGCACATTAAATATTAATGTCAAAATGGAAAGATCGCGTCTGATGAAGTCTACGCTCCGACCTTCTTATGCACATATCCAAAACCCCGAGAACTTTCAACTCGAATTGGCAAACCGCTTCGAATTGCTAGACAGCAGCGCATCAGTGGACGAAATCAACAACAGGCTGGTAGAGACTGTCCATACGGTCGGGTCTAAGTATTTTAAGCCCCACCGTAAAAATAGGCCTCAAAAACTATCCAACTACACTACAACAAACCTCATGGCTGAGCGACGTTCCATGACGCTCCAAACCTCCGATGATGCTAAGTCCTATAGGCAGCTCAATGGACAGATACTGAAGTCCTTGCGACACGATTTACGGTCCTTCAATACAAGGCGTATTGAGGAGACCATAGCACAGAACAAGAGCTCCAAAGTGTTTGCAAGAGACGCGTCTATTGGGCAAAGCCAGTTGACGAAGCTGAAGACGGAGGACGGAAACGTAACGTCAAATAGGTCGGAGGTGCTCAGGGAGATAGAGAGGTTCTATGGGCAGTTGTACACCTCAGTAGCTGAACCTGTTGTTGACTTGGAAAAAGACCCAAGAGCCAAGCTAACCCGACACTACACTGAAGATATCCCGGACATCAGCCTGTACGAGATAAGGATGGCTCTCGAACAACTCAGAAATAACAAAGCGCCAGGCGAAGACGGAATTACCGCAGAGCTTCTGAAAGCGGGCGGAACGCCGGTACTTAAAGTCCTTCAGAGGCTGTTTAATTCCGTCTTGCTCGAAGAGAAAACGCCGGAAGCATGGAACAGGGGTGTGGTGGTACTGTTTTTCAAGAAAGGTGATAACACTTTACTGAAGAATTATAGGCCCATCACACTGCTGAGCCATGTTTATAAGTTGTTTTCGAGAGTCATCACGAATCGTCTCGAACGCAGGCTTGATGACTTCCAGCCTCCCGAACAAGCCGGTTTCCGGAAAGGCTTTAGTACCATAGACCACATACATACGCTGCGGCAGATTATACAGAAGACCGAGGAGTATAATCGGCCACTATGCTTGGCGTTTGTGGACTATGAGAAAGCCTTCGATTCGATCGAGACTTGGGCGGTTCTTAGATCTCTCCAGCGATGCCGCATTGACTATCGGTACATCGAAGTGTTGAAGTGCTTGTATAATAACGCCACCATGTCAGTCCGAGTACAGGGGCAATGCACGAAGGCGATCCCCATAAAAAGAGGAGTAAGGCAGGGAGACGTCATTTCTCCGAAACAGTTTACGGCCACCTTAGAGGACGCCTTCAAGCTCTTGCAATGGCAAGGACTTGGCATCAACATCAATGGCGAATACATCACTCACCTTCGATTTGCCGACGACATTGTGGTCGTGGCGGAGTCGCTGAAAGATCTAGGACGAATGCTCGGTGACCTCAACAAAGTATCTCAACAAGTGGGTCTTAAAATGAACATGGACAAAACGAAAATAATGTCTAACGTCCATGTTGTACCCACCGCACTCACCGTTGGGAACTCTACTCTTGAAGTTGTCGACGAATACATTTACCTGGGACAGGTAGTCCGGTTAGGTAGGTCCAACTTTGAGAGAGAGGTCAATCGACGAATCCAACTCGGCTGGGCAGCGTTCGGGAAACTGCGCAACATCTTCTCATCCAAAATACCTCAGTGCCTAAAGACTAAAGTTTTTAGACAATGTGTGTTACCAGTGATGATATATGGATCAGAGACGTGGTCTCTTACAATAGGTCTCATAAAAAAGCTCAGAGTTGCTCAGCGAGCTATGGAGAGAGCTATGCTCGGCGTTTCTCTACGCGATCGAATCAGGAATGAGGAGATTCGTAGAAGAACCAAGGTCACCGACATAGCCGTTAAGATTAGCAAGCTGAAGTGGCAATGGGCGGGCCACATAGCGCGTAGATCGGACGGGCGTTGGGGCAGAAAGATTCTAGAGTGGAGACCACGTATTGGCAAGCGCAGCGTGGGACGACCGCCTGCCAGATGGACCGACGATCTTGTGAAAATCGCAGGAAGTCGTTGGATGCAGGTGGCATCGGACCGGTTACGCTGGAAAGCGATTGGGGAGGCCTATGTTCAGCAGTGGACAAGTATAGGCTGAGATGATGAACCATCATCCTCCTTTTTATGCCTTAGTACCAATTGATCTTAATTTTCGTTTTAGACTTATGCAGTCGCACTTATGCAGCAGACGACGATTTTCTAGTGATGTTACATGCTTTATTTGAAAATTAAAGTTAGGGGTGTTGATTTGTCTAAATTGTATTTTTTTTAAATTTGTTTTGTATACATTCAATAGACTGTTATGAACTACGTAGTTAGCATAAACTATATGGAATAATCCGTACCTATGTACCTCGGGCTCGGCCTAAAAACTTCTACTTTTCTGATTGGTTTACTCCATCACTTATTCACATATTTAATGATAAAAGGAAAGCTTGGATCAAGTGGAAAAAATATAAAAATCTGGCGGATTACGAAATATTTTCATTATACAGAAATCGTTTCAGATCTTTATGTGATATATGTTATAAAAATACATAAAATCAATTGAGGACAGCATTCGGACAAATACTAAATATTTTTGGTCCTATGTTAAAAATCAAAAAGGTAAATCCGGTATCCCTGCGAATATGTACTATAAAAATAAAAGTTCAAATAATCTTGAAGATATTTGCAACTTAAACTCGGTTTTTTTTCTATCGGTATATGAACCTTCATCACTAAACTTAAACGCCCGGTCACCTCTGGCTGAATATTCATCAAATTGCACTCTTTTAACCGATTTGTACTTCAGTGCCACTGACATTAAAGAACAACTGAAATCACTAGACCCGACTAGAGGCCTTGGTCCAGATGACCTAGCGTCAATATTTTTTGAGTATACTTCTGATTATATCTACAAACCACTATACATAATCTTCAATAAATGTCTCCATGACGGAGTTTTCCCAGAAATATGGAAAAGTGCCAATATTGTACCGGTTTACAAGAATGGAGCCGGACAGAACGTTGAAAACTATCGTCCAATCTCAATATTATGTGCCCTGTCAAAGGTTTTTGAGAGGCTTGTTCATAACATGATGTATCCCACGATACAAAACGTTATTATACCCGAACAGTATGGTTTCGTCAAAAATAGATCCACTCTTACTAACTTAATGCTATTTATTTGAAAACATGGATAATCGCCGTCGAGTAGATGCTATTTATACTGACTTCCGCAAGGCCTTTGACAGAGTAGATCATGATTTACTACTTCAAAAAATAGCTTTTAATGGCATTTGAGGTAATCTTCTACGGCGACTTGCTTCAAAAATTTCTAATAGATGTCAACGTGTGGTCATTAACGGTTTCCAATCTCGCACAGTCCTGGTATCTTCTGGAGTTCCACAGGGTTCAATCTTAGGACCTTTGCTGTTTATTCTATTCATAAATGACATTAATCAATGTTTTCTAAACAGGAAATTCCTTTTATATGCGGATGATTTGAAAATTTACAAAACCAATCAAAGTATTACTGACTGTGAATTGTTTCAACAAGATCTTGATAAATTTCGTGATTATTGCAAAGTAAACAAACTACAGTTAAGTACTCCAAAAAGTAATATTATAAACTATACTAACAATAAAATTATTGGCTCACGTTGTTCGTCAGTTCGATTTTGGTTAACTATAATATTATATGATATTGAAGTGCGTGTGAAGGCCGCGGGTGAGAGCTTGATGCATCCAGTACGAAGCCGGTCGTGGCGAACTTTGGGGGGAGGTCTAGCAATGTACGTCTTTCGGCTTAAGAAGAAAGCAAGTACCGCGTTACAGTGAGCAGCTGAAATATCGCGTATCGTGGCACATGCTACCGAGCCGGCGTCGAACGTTGTCCCGACGCGGAACGTTTACAATAGCTCAGTTTTTCCGATTTCAGTAAACTTTACACCGAAGTATGACTTTTCTGTATTTTATACATATATTAACGCGACGACGAATACTTTGGGTGGGATGCGAATTACGAAATACACGTCTTGCAAAATGGGATCATACTTTCTTTTACATATTTTCTGGGCATGTATTGATATTACTCACTAGCTTTTTTTCTATAGAAGAACCTTAATAACGATATTGTTCGACCTAGGAATTAAACGCAGGACTTGGGATCGCCATCCGGACTATGCAACACTGTACCATTGAGGCAGTCATTTCATTATTTATTCAACGTTCATAATCATTCATTGATAGTTTCATAATCGCATTTCATTAGTGGTTTATTGGTTCGGTACAGTGCACTGGCCATTAATTGGCATGTCGTTAATCTTTATTTAGACACAAACGAAAGTTCGATCACTAAAATAAATAAACGTATACAAAAGTTAAACAAAGGTCTAAAATGATAAATCAAAAGAAATCCATTTTTATAAGCCGAGAATTTAATGTAAATGGATTTTCAGAATTGGATTGTCCAGGGCGCGCAGCGAGTGGTGCCGGCCGCGGAATAATTCAATTAAATAGGCCGGGCACATTTGAGTGTACCGCCCACGGATCGAACTTTACTTAGCAACAGGCATTTGTCCCTCAAGGTTGGAGAGAACTTTCAAGTTGTTATGTTGATTTAATTTAATTATTTTGTTAAAATCAATGCCCGACATTTAGCCAATTGATGTAATAATTCCATTAACATAATTTTATTTTCTTCTGTCTATTTTCGGCGCCGGACTAAGTTCATAAAATGGTTATCTACCTAAATTTTGAGCTGCATCACGAATGTTACTATGGAATGAAAGTAAATATATAAGTATGAAAATTTTATATCGATTTTTTAACTATCATAATATGCTTGGGGCGGTTGCAGACATTTGGAATAAGTCAAAATATTACCAAAACATACTTAAAACTAAATATTATAGACTTGTATATTACTTATTTATCGCACTTACGTGATTCATTACAATTTTCTAATTAAGAAAATCAAAATTGTTTATTTCTATAAGTCAACAAGTAAGTTACAAATATGTTCAAAACTACAAGAATCTTTTTAGTAAGTTTAATATAAAACCTGTGTATAAAGGCCCTGGTCTTCCATACCTCCATCAAACCTAGAAATAAATATTATAGTAGAATTATAGTCATAGTTGATAATACAGCAACCATGCAAGTGGAAGTGCCATACATTAGTGCCTGTACTATACTACCAATATATTATCAAAACCAAGAACAAAAGCATTAATATTCACATGACCGTAATTATGTTATAGCACAGTTCACAGGTGTCTACAAAAATATATTATTTAGTAACAAAATGTCGTGATACATAACGCAAAATGTATGACGATACGATCGACGTCCCGGCGCCGTGTGTTGCCCGGGACAAGGGACGGCTCTCGGGACTTATTTCAGAACGACTTGTTGCGTGCTCCGGCCTCAGTAATTGCCAAGTGGATTTTACAATACGAGGTCTTGTATTATTTTATTCCGACTGCCGTGTAGCGGACATTTTATTTTGATTTAATGCGTGCATTTTGGGTGTGCGTCACTCTTTAGGTGTATCTATACTAATATTATAAAGAGGTAAAGTTGTATGTAAGTAATTAAATATTATGTAAGTATGCATGTTTGTGTGAGGTAATCTCTGGAACTACTGATCCAATTCTGAATATTTATTTTAGTAAAAATAACCAAAGCAATAAATAACCGCGTGCGTAGCCGCGGGTAAGAGCTAGTATTCTAAAGTCAAAGCCAAAAACTTTTTATTTGTATAGACCAATAAAAAGCATTTACAAACATCAAAAATATTATATACTAGTTTCTGCTCGAGACTTCGTCCGCATTGCCTTTAAACAGCAACTGTTCGGGACGACGTCTTCATGTTGTATATAGATAATCACTGTAATAGAATAAGTTAGAATAGATATTGTAATAGATTAAGTTATAGCACCTAAGCAATAGTAAGTGAATCCATGTAATAGGTAAATACATAGAATTAGAAGAATGTAAGCCTAGAAAGGAATAGATAGGAAAGAAGAGTAAACCCCTAGATAGGGACAGTTAATTGTACGCTCTGATTTGTTTATTAGAACAACAAAGCTCGTTGCAAAGCCCGCTAGTTGTGACCTTATAAAATTATACCTAAGCGCGCGCGACATCGCGCCGCGTACGTTCGAGCGTTGGGCAACTATATTTTGTAGAAGAAACTCTGCGCGTCTGAAGAGGGGCACAACTGGTGGGTGGAGCACTGTTACAAGATTTGTTCGGCTTTCATTTGAATCTTCCCTCGTGACGCACACTGGCCAGAACTGCAACAGGGCGCACGACGTATTATTGTCGTCCTGTTCATTCTGGTCCTTCGAGCAGGATCATCGTCACGAACGGTAGTAAAACAAGTTGCCGGATTTTAAGGTCATCGTGTCCTCGCCCTCTTTTTGGATTTCCCATAAACAAACAATACTCCACCGCAACTTGTTTATCTCTTCTTCCAGCTCAACTAGCTTCTCATCGGTCCTCAACGTGCATGCGTTGTATGTCACCAGGGCCATTTTCCGTTGTCGGTGGTAGCCCAATCTCTGCAGAAGATTCTTCGCACTCCTTGTCCTGTCGTTACCATGGCTCCTACCGTGGCCAGGACGAACAGGCCCGCCGGGGACTAGGGGCCTGGTTTTATACATTTCTTCCATAATAATTGGAGGGATTTGCCTTACTCGCCTCGCTTGGCAGGTGGGTTGGCGAGCGCAGTTCAATGGTCGTGGAAGTATTTAGAAGAACGCTGCTGCCCATTCCCTAGTTGTCCCTTAGTCGCCTTGTACGACACCCAATGGGATGAGATGATTTGGTCCAATTCTAAGCCGGGAACCACACAGCAAGCAAAAGCGAAATTTTGTATTAACGTACAATTTATATATAATAATAGTGAACGGCTGTATAAAACTTAAAAAACTAAATATTTTTTACTATTAACTTTAACCAATACTGAAGAGGACGAATATAGTACGTGCGCCCTGTTGCAGTTCTGGCCAGTGTGCGCCACGAGGGAAGATTCAAGTGAAAAACCAAACAAATTCTTGAAACAGTGGTGGTGGTCCACTCGCAACTGGTGGGTGGAGCCACCAGTTGTGACCCTCTTCAGACAGACGCGCAGAGTTTCTTCTCAAAATATGGGTTGCCAGTCGCTCGAACGTACGCGGCGGCGACATCGCGCCGCGTAAGTTCGAGCGCGCTTTGGTACAATTTTATAGGGTCACAACTAGCGGGCTTTGCAACGAGCGTTATCGTTCTAATAAATCAATCACAGCGTACAATCATCTGTCCCTATCTAGGGTTTTACTCTTCTATCCTATCTATCCCTTTCTAGGGTACACTCTTCTATTTCTATTACATGATCCTTATGTGCTATTGCTTAGGCGCTATGATGGCGTCGCCCAGAACATTTCTCCCGCCGTGAACTGTCTGCTTCACTGACGGTTCATTCGACGTAGGCAATACTATTAGTTTCTTCAGTGCGGACGTCCACCGCACGCACGGTTCCATCTTCTCCAGGGAAGGTCCTTATTATTCTCCCAAGAGGCCACATGCTCCTGGGGAGTATGTTGTCAACGATGAGGTCGATGCCCTGTTCTTTCAGGGCGGCGCCGCGTCCGTGGGGCTTCGTTCATGTCTTCGTCTTCACTCTTGTACACGATGAAAAAGTCGTGAGCGCGTGCCGTGTAAGACCCAGCCGAGTGGGGTCCTGGAGGCAACGGTGGTGTTGCTCTGTATGTCCCGTAGATGCTTACAGTCGGCGATGTCTTGCACGGTGACGGCTTGTGGTGACAACTTCATGTTTTCTATAGTGCGCGCTTGTATTCGATGTGCGCACTGGAACGTACCTCAATGTCAGATGGACCCGACGGGAGTTCAATAACCGGACGTTGCAGTCGCTGATCGCCTCGATGTGCAGTGACTCGCGGGGATCGCGTGCGCCTGTCTGATTGGCGAGCTCGGCGTCGATGAGCGTCACTGTTGACCCGTCGGCGAGGAGGGCATGAGTGTCTACTTCTCACGCCGATCCAAAAATGTGTACCGGCACTATCTTGAGATACGACGCGAACCCTCTTGTCCACGTTGACACCACTGCCTGTTTCTCTGTATTTTCGTCTTCTGCGACCCGTTCGCTTCTGACGTGATGAAGCAGTCTGTGGTGCGAGTATTTGCACCCGTTGGTGTCGCAAGCGCGCCTCTTGCAGTGATGAATCTTCGTTCTAAAGCGTAGACACACGAAGCAGTCTTCGTGCCTTCGCGATGTCCCATCTGTCGTTGACCGTCGATTCGATAAATTTCTTGCACTTATTTACCTCGTGTTCTGTATCGTGACACGCAGCGCATTTCTCTTTTCTCGGGCTCGATACAGTGGCGTTATACGTCTTGTTCGTCTGTTTCTGTTCACTGTATGTTTCCGTTCGGATGTCACGTGTTCGGGAGGTAGGTAGCGCCCGCACCTGTCGGCCTCCCTACTAAGGAAATTAGAGAGCCTCAGTAGGTCGGGTTCTTCTGTTTGTTCTTCTGCTGCGTAGTAGAACCATCTATACTTGAGCGCCGGTGTGAACTTCTCGATGGTCATCTTTGCAGCCTCCGGGTTGTACAGGTACGCCACGCGGTTGAGTGCGCGTAGCGTCGCGACGATGTCATCACCCGCTTGGCGAACACGCAGATTTCTCTCGGTTTGTCGCTGAGTCGGGGCAGCGCGCGCAGGCGTTCTAGTTCGCCCAGCGCGATGCAGTCTGGTTGGCCAAAGCGTGTTTCCAGCGCCCGGAGTGTGTCGGCTGTCTTGGCGTTGTAGATGAGTAAGTTCTTAACGGCTTCTTTAGCTTTATTTTTTAGCGCTCTTCGCGGTCTCGCGACGTTCTCGGTGTCCGTGAGGCTCAGTGCAGACTCTTCGTAGGCAGCTTTGAAGGTGAGCCACTCTTGGTGTGACTCACTGAAGTACGGCAATTCAGTAGCGAAGCGGTGGTTCGGGGCGCTCCCGGACCGGGCGGCGAGGGTGATCGCGGACGCCAGCTCACGCAAGTCAATTGGCTGTGGCGGCGTCGCGACTGTCGTTTCTTCTTTCTTCGATACGGCGATGGGTGGTGGCTGGATCGGTGCAGGGGGCAACGGCGTTGTCACCCGCGGCGCTGCATCGATGGTGCGCCCCACGTCCACGTCGTGTGGCCTGTCGGCAATGGTCAGGACGTGAGGTCGCGAGTCGTTCAGCCAGCTCCCGACTCTTCTCTCCGTTTCTTGGTCGTCTGATATGCACATGTCGGCGTCACTCTCGCTTTCTTCATGTTCGGCTTCGATTCGTGATATTTTCGCAGCTGCTGATTTAACTTGCAATTCCAGTAGCTCCTCCTCCTTGGCGAAGGCGAGCTTCAATTTTCGCGTCTTCTTTGAGAGCATCTTCTTTGTTTCAGTCTTCTTAGACATCATTTTTTTTTGTATTCTCTATCGCGGGAGTGTCTGTGGTGGGATTCCGTCGTGGCGGTCGACTCTGTCGCTGTTGTCGACTCTGACGATTCGGCGACTGGGGCCGATGCTGCTGGTCTACTGGCGGTGGAGCGTGTGACAGTCATGTTTCTTTCTTCTATTTTCTTCTTTATTCAGCTTGATTCTTCTATTTTTAGCTTGAATCTTCCGTGTTCAGCTTGCGTCTTCTATTTTCTATCTTCGTAACGATGATCCTGCTGCCGAAGGACCAGAATGAACAGGACGAATATAGTACGTTGTGCCACCTGTTGCAGTTCTGGCCAGTGTGCGTCACGAGGGAAGATTCAAGTGAAAAACCAACCAAATTTTGAAACAGTGCTCCACCTACCATTTGTGACCGTCTTCAGACAGACGCGCACAGTTTCTTCTCAAAATATGGGTTCCCAGTAGCTCGAACATACGCGGCCCGAGGTCGCGCGCGCTTAGGTACAATTTTTATAGGGCCACAACTAGCGGGCTTTGCAATGAGCTTTATTGTTCTAATAAATCAATCAGAGCGTACAATCATCTATCCCTATCTAGGGTTTTACTCTTCTATCCTATCTATCCTTTTCAAGGGTACACTCTTCTATTTCTATTACATGATCCTTATGTGCTATTGCTTAGGCGCTATGAACTTAATGCTTATTTCTATGAAGGCGTCGTCCCGAACAAATACTTTCTTTCATACCTCTTTCATAACCGATGCTTGCTTCTGTTGAGTTTAGGACTTGAACAAAATGTTAAATAATCTTACAACAGCAGATATTGGTCACGTCAGTTCTTAAGGGCTATAAATTAATTGCTAATGCAGCTGTCGCGACGAATCAAACTTTTGTTCCCCGGACGTGAGCTGAAAGCCGCGCCATTTTGAATTCGCCGTGCAAATAATTCAATTATTTCGAATCTGTTTGTTTGGGAGAAGTTTTATGTTTTATTTTTTTTGGTGTTGATTTTTGAGGAAGCTAATACTTAAGGCCTAATATAGTGCTATTGTAGTGGACAGAAAATTAAAACACCGAATTTCCTTATACTGCGAAATGTATTTTGCTTCTTTAATCAGCATATTTTAACGTAACACTATAAACAAAAGGTGCTTCAAAAGTACTAAATAAACATGAACGCATGCTTACTATCATGTCACGCTAACATCAAGTTTTTGCTCGTGCTAAGCCCTCTGATCGGTTATGAGGGTGCTCAGCAGTGGAATAGTATAGGTTAAGACTATTTCTCTCGCTCACTAGGTTAGGTGAATCGATTGCTATGCGCAGAAAATTCTATAAGTGCTTTTATCTTCAAACTTGATTTTAAGAAAGACATCAAGTAATAGATTCTAGGTATAATATACCTATTATATTATGACACAATTAAAACACTCACCGACACAATACTGATTCTCGGGTTACCTTTGAACAGCGTGTGTCTATGACGCGGCCGAATACAACGGATCCACAATAGACACGAGCTTGAGACAAAAAAACACTTAGGACTGATCTAGGGTTAACGTCAATATAACAAGTTAATTTTATCTCAAAATAAATTATGTAGTAATCATATAAAAATGTCTGTTATGTTAAGCAGCAAAAAGATATTTGCGAGCGTTGGTCTATTAATTAACTAAGTCTTGGATTCGATGTCTAGGTCTTGAAAGTGATTTATCTATCGAACATTTCCCAGTATAAGTTCGAAGTCTGAAATTGTACTCGGTCAAACGGCAATTGGCTCGCCCTTTGTTACGTTGGACAGGTTCATCGACGACAGGTGAGTGCACATAGTACACCTCTGACAGCCACGGTAGTGGAATATGGAGGCTTGATGTTTTTTTTTGGTTTTCGTTGTAGAAGTAAAATCTGCATGATACTCATAAAATAACTTTACCTTATACAGCGGCATGTTTCGAACATTGGAAACTATTATTACTGCAAAGTTTACCTGTATAAATTAAAAAATAGAACACTTTCTTTTTCTATTAGTTCCATTTTAAAACGACTGAACGAAATTATTGAACACAGAATTTAAATAAACCAGACATACAACTACCTTACCTTCTACCAATACCCCTTTTTCTTAACACAGCGACCTCCCAGGTACAAAGCTTTTGCAATAGAACAGTGAGAACTCTAGTTTCTACGCAATGATTAGAATCCACTGTGTTACGGCTTAAAAGGCTTAAGGCGCCCCTATAATTACGTGTGAATGTGTTCATGCATGAGGAAACATGAATAAAGGTATTTCGGTATTGAAAATACATTCGTCGGGTCGTTAATAATAGGTGCGCGAGTAATTGTCAACATTCTATTGGCCCCGCGTTGAGTACCCGGGTATAATATTGTCTGCCTCTAGTATTTTTCACCGTTATTCAGCTTATAATCGAGGAGATGAATTCTTGTAAGTTGTTATGAGTTATTATAGTAGGGTAGATTATGATGCTCCTCGGTAACAGATATTATGGGGGAGGTACCTTTGTTTTGGGTTATCAGAGACGTATTGCTTTGTCCTCCCTTTTCATAAATATGTATCCTTAGTAGGTTTCTGTAAGCTATTAATTAATTATATACTATCTATCTATCTATCTATATCTATATCATCACGCCAGCTCCCTCGCGGTGTAGGCAGAGAGTACAGAGTTCCAGCAGGTTCTTTCCTTACATACCTCTCTGGCTTCCTCCACTCTCATAGTTCGTCTCATATACACTCGCCGGTTACGGACACTCTTGACTTGCCCTTCAGATACTAAAATTTGCCATAAAATAGTTGGCGTCATAAAATAGTTTAATATAATTTTGCACACAGAATAAATAAACATGGAGATAGTCCAAAAGTTACGACACAAATTAAACGCTCCCGGATGCTTTGTTCTTAAATATATTCAAGTTTTTTATGGAACACGTGAAAATGTTCCTTAAACAAATCCCAACATACAAACGTTCGTGCAAAGCATCTCAAATCAGGGTAGACACTATTCGCTCGAAGTCCGAATCACAACAGTAGAATAATGTACCAAAATAAATTCTCCAGATTTTTCTCGGGCCGTCGTCGGATACGAAATACAAGTAAAAAAGCGGGCTTGGGATCATATCCGTTTGTTAAATAAGACAGTAACGTTACCAAGTAAGTGTTTATACATGCAAGTAGAGTTCTATGGAGTATAAACCCAGATTTAATATCTTATATCATATCTTATATGTCGGCGGATAAACCGCATTCGTCCCAGGATGATGTCCCTGCCCTCCTCCCCCACTGCTACGATACTTATGATTCGGTGCTGCGTTTCTGAGGAACAAGAACTTTTAGCTTTGGGTGTGACTCACACGAAACTTAGTATGTATATTATTGTTAATTTTCACTTAATAGTATATTTATTGAACAAATTGCGGTGGCAGAGATACACTGTGTACTCCATAATTACGCCGACGATGTTAGATGCTTTTCTTTACCTAGGAAAAAAACGTGCATAGGCCTTTTAGACATAAAATTAACCCCCGCACTGACGCAGTGCTCATGGCCACACCACGCCGCCGTCCTCCTTGGGGTTGCTCGTTAGGGCCCCCAGCCACGACTCCGGGGGCCTCCCTGCTGATGTTGGTGCATGGGGTGGGCTGTGCCTCCGCCCCGGCATCGTCGCCTTACTCGAGCAGGATCGGCTCTCTCCCGATCACGCGCTTTAGTCCCTCAGAGCACGATATATTGCCGAGATAGCTTAAATAGAATCGCGAATCTTATATCAAGTCGTTGGCGAACAATTTGCACAACACTCTATCTAAGACATAACTATTTCATTCGTAGATCCCGCGGGAGGCTCCGTGTAAGTGGTCTGACATTTTATATGTACTTTGAAGCTTGGGAAATATGGATGGAGCATACTGGCAGTGTACTACAGCGAGTGTGTGTCGTGAAGCGCATCGACCTGAGCTGTAGAAGGTTGGATAGAGTAAAGTTTTTATGCAATTTACTTTAGGACGTTATAAAGATTGCGGCTTGTTCTTTGCGTTGGTTTTTAAAAAGGGACTGTTTAGTTTGAGTTTTGTTTTGTAGATTTTTTACAAACGCATGACGATATCTTGAAAATGTGTCAAATGCATCGTACATCTTAATAAGCATTGTGTGAAAGATATGATACTTCATCAAGTTAATAAGGTTTTAACAATATTAGTAGTCTTTTTAAACCTTTAATAACCTTTAATTTAAAACACAGCGGGCATCATACTCTAAAAGCACAGATTAAAGATTTACTTGTTTATTTATTCTTCTTACTGTATAGAGATTATAATAAGGCTGCAACACCGATTTACCGAATGTTTCACGAGGCTGCTTTTTTTTTTAAATCCATCCAAATTTGATGATATTTGGTTTATGTATGTGAAAATCATGTATGTAAACGCACCCACGACGCAGGAATAATGCCTTATCTGAGGAAACGTTTCCAAAAATTAAATTAAAATTGGGATAATTAGGATGTTTTGTTTCGTTAAACAATAAATGTGCGATTATTGTCGCGGTGTCTGGTTGCGAAACGAACCCGCGCCAATTTAGGACAGCCCTTTAATTTTGTTTTGTTACCCAAACTGATCCCTACATCATTATGCGTAAATGTAAACATTTCTACCTTGTTATCACTGAAGAGATTAACTGTAACTCGACGCCATATCGTGGAAGACCCTAAATTTTACAGAGAAAGTTTACGACAGCCTCGTCGGTCTAGTAGCGTATAACTCGCGTAGCGATCACGAGGTCCTGGGATTGAATCCTAGGTGGGACAAAGAGTAGGATTTCTTTAGAAAATTCTCAGTATAAGTCTGGAGTCTGGAATTGTGCCCGGTAAAATGGCAATAGGCCCGTCCCCTAGGGACCTAATATCGTTGGCGAAAAGTAGGTGTACACAGTACACCTCTGCCGCCCTTGCTTGGGTAATATAGGCGTCACAGTATTTGTTATTTTTTTAGAAAGAGCGTTCTAAGTCGTGATTTTCTGATAAAAAAATGATTGATTGATGATAACCTCCCAGAATGTTCGGTGGCTTGTCCCTAACAATATTGTTTATAATTATTTATTATTTCGGACACATGATCCATATTTAGTTACAATAAAAGAGAAGAAACATATGACAATAAACGTAAAGTTATAAACAATATAAAGTATAAAAACAAAAAAACTACTTATTGAATGTGTCAGTTGTACCCAACACTTATATGTTGTCGTCCTTAAGAGTCTGTCAGCTAGACTGCTGATAATATCGTTATTACACGTGTAAACTCCGGACATAAACCAAGCTATCCTTTTTCGCTGAATGGCATGAAATGAGTCGATTCGAGCTTTGGCGTACATTTCAGAGGCGCTGCAACAGCGCTTCAAACCCATAACCCCTGCCTAAAAATATTGTTGTAAGCTACTCAAATGCCATCATGCGCCCGTTTGGTATAATTAGTCCAGAGTAGATGCGTGTAAAATGTTTGGGAGAATGATCTAAATAAAGTTATTTTCACGTCGGGAGCCGATTTCGAAAACTTTAACACCTACAACACATACAGCTCTGCGTTGCCGCTCAACATCTGCGTCATCTTTAAGGCTCGCAGTGACAATATGACCAAGATACTTGAAATGGTCCACTATCTTAACAGCTTTACAGTTAAAAAATCTGGTATGTTATCTGGTCCTCTCCCCGATCTGAAGACTACCATTTCTGTCTTTTTGCTGTTATAGACCAAATTGCGATCAGTTTGCGCAAGCCCTTGATCGATGAGCTGATCAGCACCATGTCGTCTGCGTAACTCAGACTGTTGACATATCTGCTGTCCAGTCTGAGCCCAACAGGAGTGCTGCTCAGCTCCCTGATCAAATCGTTCATGTAGGTGTTAAATAGATCGGGAGAAGGCCTTCTTGTCTCACTCCACAGGATAGTCAGTAACAGTCGGATAATTCGGTTCCCCACCTGACATTGTTACCTACTTCAAATACCAAAAAAAAATATTTGAAGTCCGTGCCAAGTAACCGACTGCACTAACCGGTATTATGTATATATAAGATTTTTTTTTACTAAGCAGTTTTGTACATTAAAATGATTACGAAACATATTATGTAGCGATATTCTTTTTATTATTTTCCCCATCTACGTTTACTGGCAAACTAGTTTGACTATTTAATTTTTTGGTTGCTTTCCAAATTCAGAAAAATTACCGGCAGCTCGATGTCGAGCCAGCATATCTAGTTTGATTTTATTCTGATTGTTTATTACGTCCTTAAGCGCTGATTTGAACTCTCTGCGGGAGGCAACCATATTCTCATAATAATAACCCGAGCATGGCCTACCAATTTGAACCCATAATATAAAGTTCTCTCTTGCCTTTACATGTGCACTCCTAACGTGAAAATTCCATCCTACAATTTTCTTTCCTTTTTTGGTTTTTACATTATAACTATATTTATGAACTAGTTATTGTTAAAAATATAATATCAACACGTTATTTTCCATATTACAATATACTAGTGCAGTCCGACATACACTCGGCGCTGTTAAATTTGATGAGCTAAAGAGTGTAAAGTTTTAACGGAATCAGCTCCATTAGCCGAGCGCGGGACGTTAGTTTTTATGTATCACGTCGACGCCGGCAACTAGAACACGGTCCCTATGCTAATATTGCCTTTTATAGAAAAGTACTCCGGTGTTTAGATCGTCATGGGATCGTACTTCCTATCCGAACTCAGACTGTTTTAGTCTTTACTCTGAGACCAAGACGGTCATGAAAGTCAATTATCAAAACGATTCGTATTACCTATGTTTATTTTAACCATTAATGTATTTTAATTAAAATAATATGTATTTAATCCTTTAAGGTACTGAAATAAGTATTTATTTGTGTTAATACATAAAAAAAGATACTTAAAGAAAGTGGATCCTTGTATCTCGCTTTGGTCTTGAGTGATTTTTACCTTGATTAAATGCACAGAAATGTATTTTCAAACACCGTCACGCCCATATTCCCCAAGCGCGGGTGGCAGAGGTGTACTGCGTTCACCCTTTTTTTCCGACGATGTTAACTCCCATGTCATAGGGGACCAGCTTATTGCCATATACCGGGCACATTTCCAGACTCCGGACTAATCCTCGGAATTTTGCGATAGAATAACTACATTTGTCCGGCATAGGATCGCAAAGCGCATGTATTTCCAAATATTTTAATAATTATTGCATCCATTTAAGTGCGTGACGTCTATCGTAATACTCGTGTCAAATACACGTCTGTGCACATGCATGTAGGAGCGCATGCGCAGAGTGTAGGTTACGTATCTTTTGTTCATGTTGATCGATATTTTACATGATGTTTTTTTTCTTTAGAGTTGAGTCCGAACATAAGAACACAAGAATAAGTAACGACGAACTTAGTCCCACAACTTATACCCAACATTTATTGTGTTTATGTGGAAAACACTACTAAATTACTCTTGTAAGTACCTAATTAAATCCATCTGATTTCAGCAAAGGCAAAGGCATAACGACCTCACCGCTGTAAAGGCGTATCGAGGGCCCAATTAAATAATAATAATAAATCTTTATTTAACCAGATAATTTCGTACATTAAGTATAATGGAGCAACAACATTGGTGTATTATTACGAATAAGTGGGTGAGCTGTGTTCTCCTAGATAGTTTATAATATAACCTGAATTAAGGAGACACAGTGCGATTCCCTTAAGGTTTACATTATAAAATGTTGTTTACATCTACATATGTCATACTATGCGAAGAATCATTATAATATATTACTAGTAGGTAACATTGACATAATAATAATGATTATAAAAGTGTGTTTGTGTGCGTGCGTATGTGCGTGTGCGTGCGTGTGTGTGTGTGTGTGTGTGCGCGTGCGCGTATGTTTGTGTGTAGGCAGGGGAGAGAGAGCCTATTGTGATACCTAGTCATATAGAAAATATTCTGTCGTCATATAATTTGTTTTGGAGATAACGGCGGACAGCCCCTTTACAATTGAAAAAAGAAAGACTATTAATAGGACATTTGGCATTAATTTTCTTATAAAGGGAGGGGCCTAGATAATAAAAGAATTTTCTTGTGAAGGATACTCGGGTTTTTGGTAGGGTTGCCTTATATTGAGAACATTCCAATTTTCATACAGCTCAATGGCAGGACACAATATTGGGCGGAGGGTGGCTACTTTTAAGATGGCTCTGTGCGCAATTTCTAGGGGCTTAAGAGTCAGTTTAATAGCACCTCCCCAACTTGTAATACAGTAGCTGATAATTGAGTAACACAAGGCATAGTATACATTGCGGATAGCAACTGAGTTTGCAACATAACGAAGGGTTTTGAATATGTACAATCATTTTCGAACCCTTGCCGTAAGAAAATCTATATGGGGTTTAAATTTAAGATTTTTATCAAGGATCATACCAAGGTATTTCTGTGGTCAGTAGACGTAAGAGAAGGACATTGGCAAGTAAGTGTATTCGTGAGACATGAATGAGCTTTTATAGATATCGTAGATTTGGGCTGTGGAGCAGAGCTGATTGAGAAAGTAATAAACTTAGTTTTTGAAGTATTAACAGTGAGAGTATGGGAGTGAAGCCATTTTATAGTGAGATCGAAACCTTGTTGAGCTTTGTGCTCAAGTTCTGGAACAGAATTAGCGACGAATGTAATTGCATATCTGTAGTGGCAAAAATAGCCAGTTAGTTGATAAAGATGAGAAAGGGCATGCTCCGTTGGTTCGGGCATATAAAAAGAATGCCAGATGAAAGAATGACAAAACAGATATACAATGTGAAAGTGGAAGGATGCAGGTACCGGGGACGACCTGGACTATCTTACCACGACCAAAAAAACCGAATCTTATATGAAGGAAAATTCAAGAGTTTCCGTAACCGGCGAGTGTGTATGAGACGAACTATTGGCATACGTATGTTAGTTCGGTGACAACGCAATAACAGTGCACTACGGAGCTGCTCTGCTGATGAAGTCGAAAGATGGCCGTAGGAATATATTAACTACACAACATAAACCCCTCGTGTTTAAGCTTGTTAGATCGATATTAACTAGTCCTATACAACCAAATGGTGTTCAGGTTCTGATGATGAAGCCGAAAAATGGCCAACAGAATCACCAAATTACTCCACGGACGATTTAGCGCAGTGGTTAAGAGCTTAAGCTGCATTGCCCACTGCGTCTAATAGTCGCGGGTTCGAGTCCCGCACGGGACAAATCTTTGTGTGATCCACAATTATTTGTTCCGGTCTGGGTATTTGTGTATGTGAATTTTCATGTTTGTAAACGCACCCACGACACAGGAATAAATCCTAGTGTGGGGCTACGTTTTTTAAATAACAAAAAAAAAAAAAAAAACAAATAAGATATCCCCACCGTGTTTGATTTTGTCGGATTAGTCTTGACGAGTACTGTACACCCGAATGACATCTTTGGTCTCATGTTAAAGCCGCAAGGTGGTCAACGGAACTACCCAATTACATAACATAAGCACGTCGTATTTGGACTCGTTTGATTTGTTTTGACAAGTACTATGGACCCAGATGGTGTCCAGGGCCTGAGGATGGAGCTGGAAGATGGCTAATGGAACTACCCGATAAGCAAGATATCCCCTTTGTGTTTTTGCTATATAAGCTTGTTATATAAAGATCTTTTTAAATTAAAATGATATCGGTTTCTATTAGCGATGTCCACTTGGTTACAAGCAGAGGCGTTGTTTTATACAAAGATTTCGTATGGCTTAATTTTAACAAATTTGTCAAATTGTCACCTGTCTGTAAGTGTTCCATCTTGAAATGTGGCAACTTCTAGGTCTACAATGACACATGTCGTAGTCCAACATTTTTGTAGTTAGCTTACAATTGTACGCTTAAGAGCTTAGTGTAAGGTAGCGATGGGCGACATTACTAACAATAATCGAATCATTCGATTGTTTCGTTCATTCGAATGCAATCGAATCACAATTCTTCGATTGTTGGTTGATTGTTATCCAATGCTTAGACCGCGCGCGCGTAACATTAGCGATCAATTGCTTTACTATAGTTCAATAGATTTGAATCGGGACATGTGTTTTTAATTTTCCATATAATAATTTATGTATACCATAAGTAATTAGTAAAAAAGTATAATGCATAAAAATACTTTAGAATTTGTGGTATTCTATCATTATGCCAGATCCCATGCAGGGTAGCTTTAGTGATAATTGATTATAGATAGATAAATCTAACATAGTTTTTAGATTTATTTGAATTTATCTTTAATTCAATCGTTATTTTCAACTTACTTTCAGTTAATCAGTAATTACTGTTGGTCAAGGCCTTTACCAACAGTAATTACTGATTAACTAAAAGTCATTGCTAACAATCGAAACATTCTCTCCGTATCGAATATGACCTGCGCATTGGCGATGCGCCGTTGATTTTCACTCGTTGGTCGATTGTTATTCGAATGTATTTTTGTGAGGACGAATAAATTGACAATTGAATGTTTGTAACTACAATTGTTGATTCATCCGATAGTTTTTTTCGTAACAACCGTCCATCGCTAGTGCTTGGACCCGGGCAGGGAGCTGTAATTAGCGACAACAAAAATGAAGCCAGCAGTAAATTGTCCCGGCTTCCTGCGATCCTAGTAATGGCCGCCGCCAGGTGGCGATTTTTTGACAAGTTATATTTTATGTGTATAATTTTGGTGGAAAACCGGGGTACCGTATTAGTAAAATTAGAATTGACATATTTACGTATTTTTTATATTACTCAGTTAGCCGTTGTTTTGTAAAAATGTATGAGATTAGTTGCAGAAATACATAGACAAGAAGCATTAATGTAGGAGACACGCAGCTGATGTTAGCAGCATATGATTGTTAATTGAATTGTTAATGTCTTGACAATAACTAAATATAAATCATAGATTTTCATTTATCGCAACAGCGTAGTAAGAAAGCGAGTAAATATGACAGATAGTATCGGTGTAAAGATGAGAAAGGGTATGCTCCGTTGGAAAGAATGCCAGAAGAAAGAATGACAAAACAGATATACAATGCGAAAGTGGAAAGATGCAGGTACCGGGGAAGACCTAGACTATCTTACCATGACAAAATAGACCGTGTCTTATCTGAAGGGCAAGTCAAGAGTCTCCGTAACCGGCGAGTGTGTATGAGACGAACTATGAGGAAGCCAGAGAGGTATGTAAGGAAAGAACCTGTTGGAACTCTGTACTCTCTGCCTACCCCGCGAGGGAGCTGGCATGATAATATAGATAGATTTTCATTTATTAATTAAGAGTGAAATTTTAAAATGAAAGTTCCTTTTCTAAATACCGCAATTCAATAAAAAAAAGGCTTAAATGTATTTTCGCACTTTTATGTATATTTTACGAAATTTAAGTTATTTGTGCGATTGTCACTTATAGAAGTAAAACGATCCGAGGGCTTAGCATGAAGGCATTGACGTTAGTGTGCTGATCTTTTTCACACAACTACACTAAATAAATATGAAAGCATCAAAAAACGCCATATCTCCCCAGTTCTTTGTCGGGACATGGCAGTAACAGTAACAGCGGCCACATTAACGACGCCCACCGACCGGCTAATGAGTTGGCCAGCGCTTGTGCCCGGCTAATGAGGCCTTTGTCCGCGCCTGGAGTACGGTCAGTGGGCTGTCGTGCTAGGTAGCTTTTATAAACAAAAAAAATATGGAGCTTCAAGTAGTTTGATAATTGTTTAATTTTCAGAAAATAGTCAATTTTATCTATCTGTATCTTCACTCACACTTTATTTTGAAACATTCTCCTATTTTTAGGGTTTTGTACCTAAAACGAAACCCTTATAGGATCACTTCGTTGTCCGTCTGTCCGACGGTTATCACCTTTTTAGGGTTTTTTTTTCTAAGGATCGGCAAGAGGTATTTAGTTTACATTTATACCAAATATGAAAGTCTATAGTCCCTAATAAAAAAATTAAGGTTTAACCCAAACGAAAGATATGGCCATTTAAAGTCACTCATTAGAAATTATATAGCACTTCCCGTTGACCTAGAATCGTGGAAATTGGCAAGAAGCAAGGTTTTAAAGTACAAGTAAAGGAAAGTAAAGGAAAAAAATCCGATATTTGTCAATTTATAACTATAACATATAAAAAATAATTATATTCCCTCAAATATGATGAAAAATTAAAATAGCGCTGTCCAGTGACTACCTAACACACTACAACAATACTTCTTTGTCTATGTGCTATCAGTGACATCTTGTGGAACTATTTTGATTTGTGGTGAATAAATATATATTCATACACACACAGAGAGACGGCGCCACAGATCTCTCAGATCTGTGGCGCCTTCTGTGTACGATATAGGACGTAAATTGGATCAAATGGTCGATTTATTATTTTATTTTTTTATAGTTTGAATGAAAATTAAATGTTATTAATTTAATTATGGCAAAAATTTATAAAGGAAGAGCACTTTATTAAAAGGTATTTTTCAAATGTAAAGGACTGCCTCGTTGAACAAGTAGGTACCGTATAATGCGTTTAAAGATCGCGGAGGATCTACAAATTGTAAGGCGAGCAAAATGTAGTTTTTCTATAGAAAATTCCAGTATCAGTCCGGAGTCCGAAGTACCCGCTATAATAGCAATAGCCTCGCCCCTATTACATTGGCACCTTACATTCTCAGCAATAAGTTGGTGTGCGCACATAGTACACCTCTTAGCCACTCCCGCTTGGGGAATGTAGGCGTCCCGGTGTGTGTGAATTGTTTATACGGAAATAATTGAATATCAACGTTGTTCATTTAAATTGTAAAATATATAAAAATAAACATTGTCACACCTGTATTCCCCAACGTGGGATGTTAGGTCTCATGCAATAGGGGGCAAGCCTAATGCCATTATATCGGGCACAATGCCAGTTGACACTGGAAATATTTCTATCGAAAAATTACATTTGTTCTGACCTGGGCTTCGAACTCAGGACCTCGTGATCGCTACGCGCATTATTCGCCTATAGACGTATATAGAAGTATGTCTATCTGTCTTTCTGGTTCAAATCTTGTTATCCATTTTCAAGCACTTCGGGTATTTTATTTATTAGTTTTATTTTATTTCATTAAGATATCTAATAGCGTTTGACAATAGAAAGCATGTATTCGACTGAGCTGAAATTTAGCATACGTATGTAAGTTCGGTGACAATGCAATAACATAGTACATACCTTGGACCCAGCTCCAGAACAGTGTTTTGATGGGGTCGAAAGGTGGCCATGGGAACATGTCAACTACACAACATTACCAACTCGTGTTTAATAATAATAATAAAAAAAACATGGTAATCCCTGTCAACGTTACATGTCGTTTTAAATAAATATTTTTTTTTTACAAAGAAAATTAGAAAAGTAACCGTTTAGACATTAACAAACAACAAAAAACAACACAGTTTCAGAGCATAATTTACAATGCGAACGTGGGTTCGCAAAATGTGGCTTTGGACGAAAATACATAACACATCTGTAAATGGCCGAGCCCAGCCGAAGAAACCCCGTGCGACTGTGTCGGCAGCGGGATGCCCGGTCACCTAGCGCACGCCCAACACCCTTGCCCGACTCGCCCCAGCCTTCGGAGGATAAAGATTTTTTCACACCGCCGACATCTGGGGCCTCTAGCGACGATGCCGGGATATCGGCGTCTCCACCTACATTAATATCTGCGAGGAGAGGACGCCCACCGATGTCGGCATGCCTAGCACCAGCGGGACATTGTGCTCCGCCCACGGCCCCTGCTACCGGTGGTGTAGTGCGCCGCATGATATGGACTCCGGAATTAAATCTGAGTGTCATGCGGGCCTACTATGGTGCTACAGAGGGAGGAACCATCCACACCGCTTACCGTACGAAATTATTGTCTCTGTTTTTCAGGGGCTTCACCCGACTGTCGCCGTTACTGCGCAACGACTAACGGATCAAGTACGTGCCATCCAGCGGTGCAAGTTGTTGGATGACACAGTGCTTGAGCGACTACGCCGCGAAGCACGTCCTGCTCGTACTGAATCCGACGTGCGAAGTGTCGAAGAACCTATCTCTTTTAATAACTTCGCACGATCGGAAGAGGTAAATAGCGAGCAGGTAAGTTTTAGTGACCAGCTACAGGAGCAGGTGAGGAGAGCTCTGGAGGATGCCTTTGTGGAGTATCGGTCTGCACCGATTTCCTTTAGAGCATGCCTACCCCGTTTGCCCAAGCATAGACGTAACATTTCGCTTATGAGTCCCACACTGGGAGACCAGTGTGGGACTCACAAGCGGTGGCGGTGTGTCGGGTGGCAGGTGTAAGATTTCCTAATCTACATCGAGCCACCCAACCCACAAATTCTAAACCATTCTGGCAGTGCAGAATAGAGCGGCGTATAAATATGCCTAGGACACTCATAGCGAAATTGTTGTGCTTCCAGGCTGGAAACAACCGCCCGAGAGTTATGCGTTTCGTGGCCCAAGGCCCAGGAGTGGCTCCTGTGGACTATGTGGCAGGGGTCGCGGAACGCATAGACTACTGGAAGCAAAAAGTTTATGCATGGGCGAAAAGGATTCGCAGGTATAAGGCGAGAGCGGACAGATACCAAGTGAATTGCACCTTCCAGACGAATCAACATGAATGAATGAATTATTTATTTGTCATAACTTAGGTATGGAATTAGATCTTAATACTATGAACAGTCTCACTATGTTTCACCCTAAGGGTGTACAAAGGTTCATGTTAATAATAAAATGGAAACATTATTCGGTTAAAAACAATCAAGTAACACAGGTATACAAAGTGCATGCTAAAGGTATACAGAAATGCATTGTAATAATAAAATGAAATTAATAAGTGGATAACAGGCTGTATACCAGGAGTGTATATCAGGCTTGAAAGCGCCTCCAAGAGAGAGTGACTGAAGTGCACTTCCTAAATGCGGCCGTGATGGTCGAGTTTTGGCATAAAATTTGGTCAGTGCCCGTCAGTCACTCCGAGGGCGAATGGTTTGTTGTTGTTGGAAGATCATGTAGGCCCATTCAGGAAATGGAGCCCGTAGTCATAAGCCGTGAAGATCTGGCATGTGCGGTTCGTGCGGCGCCAAATTGGAAAAGTCCGGGGCCGGATGGACTGCACGCATTCTGGCTAAAGAGGCTCCAGGGCTTACATTCTCGTCTAGCGACTCAATTCCAAGAAGCTCTTGAATTGGGATCGCTCCCTAGCTTTATGGCATCGGGTGTCACTCACTTGATTCACAAATCTGGCAGTACTTTGGAACCTAAAAATTATAGACCGATTAAATGTCTACCTACGGTCTACAAACTCCTTATATCCATTCTGAGAATAAAAATCAATAATCACCTTAAGGCACAGCATATTCTATCGCCTACTCAGAATGGGTGTAAGGGGGGGTCCCAGGGTACAAAGGATTTGCTCCTCATTGATATTGCCATTTGCCAACAGGTGCGACGATCTAGAAATAATGTCTCTATGGCCTGGATTGACTATAATAATAATAATAATACATTTATTTCGGACAACAGAAATCCATACAGTGGTTAGTAACAATTAAAACTTAAAAATATTGTTAGTGACATTTTAAAATTATACATTTGTTTAGACCAGTGGTCCCCAACGACGCCAGTAAAAAAAAAAACAGTTACTTGACTGCATGCAGTCGTAGCCAGTGGGCTAGCAGCGATGACTCCCACCGGTCCGCCAACGTGCGCAGGATGGTGTTGGCAGCAAATCCATCTGTGTGGGCCTCCGCGAACATAGAGGAGGCGCTGCAGTGACGCGGCAGCCCCATCAGCACCCTGAACGCGTTACTATATTGCCCACGTAGGTCGCTGTGTGTCCTCCGCGTGTAATCTACCCACAAACTGCACGTATAGAATGTTTGGCAATACGCTTTAAAAAGCGTAATTTTGACTTGCTTGGTGCATTTTGCAAATCTGCGGGCCAACATATTACAGCGAACAGACAGCGACCGCCGCTCTCTTTCAATATCCTCATTATCTTTCAAATCTTCTGTAACCCAGTGGCCTAAATACTTAAAGCGCTCAACCTTCTTTAAGGGAGTACCACAAAGCATAATACGCGGCACGCTAGTGTATCGCTTGTGATCTGGTCTAAATATCATAAATTTGCTTTTTATAGCATTGTATTTAATTCCCTGAGTCACTGCATAAGATTCACAAATACTTATTAATCTTTTCAAAGCACCACTTGACGGGCTCAGCAGCACCATATAATCTGCATAACTAATATTATTGATACAGACTCCGTCTATATGACAACCGATACCGGTACCGCTGAGCCGATCAATCAGTCTATTCATGTACAAATTAAACAACGTAGGAGAGGTCAAGCCTCCCTGCCGTACACCACATTGCAGTTTATATTCTTCTGATAATGTGCCTGCCCATCTTACATTGTTCTTTTGGTTACAATACCAGTGTCGAGAAAGCAATACAATTTCTTCAGGCAGGTCAGTCTCTGTCTTCATTTTGTTCCACAGTATATCATAGGATACGAGATCAAATGCCTTTGATAAATCTAGGTAACAAGCGTACACTGGTGTCTTCCTAGAAGTGTAGTACTGAACAGTCTGCTTAAGGCACAGGATAGCACTCTCCGTGGAAAGACCTGATCTAAAACCGAATTGTGCATCATTGAGCGAGACGTGCTTATCCAATCCCTTACCATGCAGACTATCCAGTACCTTGGCAATCACGGTAGCAAGATAAATCGGCCTATAATTAGACACATCAGATGAGTCTCCTGTTTTATTTTTTGTAATGGGTACTACTATCATGCGCATTAAGTCGTCAGGTACATAAAAATGCCCAATACACAGATTGAAAAACATTGATAAAACTCTTGGCAAGTGAAATCCTGCGTGCTGCAAGTGCTCGATGCTGAGATTATCGTGTCCCGGTGATTTACCTCTCACCATGCCCTTAATCACTTTCGCTACATCTTTGGCGGTAAAAATCACACTACGCTGAGAGCAGGACGACTTAGCATCGGACACCGGCAGCGTCGGTCCCAATGGTGACTCCACCTTAAAGTGCTGCCTAAATAAATTGGCAATATCACTCGGTTTATGAGCACCAGCCACGCTCACGGGTAGACTCGACTTATGATTCATTCTACTGGTGTTTTTCCAAAACTGGCCGAATTTCTTATTTTTATGATATTCGGCCATTATGTTTATTTTTATTTGGTGCTGATTGTTTTGACACCATTTTAATTTTGTTTTGAAAATACGCCTTGATTCGCACATCTCGTTATAATAAAAGCCCGATTCAGGTCTGCCGTGCTGTAATCACATTTGAAAACAAAGTCGGGCCTTGCCGTGTCATTGCTTGCTATAAGAAGGCCTATAATTCGGTGCCTCATACATGGCTGGGGAGGGTGCTAGAGCTGTACAGAGTACACCCGGCGCTATGCTCTTTCCTCGGTTCGTGTATGCGGCAGTGGACCACAGTTCTTCGTCACCCAGGATGTGAAGGCCTTTCTGGATCCTCGAACTCGATAAAGATAAGCAGGGGTATCTTTCAGGGCAACAGTTTGAGTCCGCTGTGGTTTTGCTTGGCTTTGAATCCATTAAGTGCTATACATAAGGATTCAAAGCTAGGTTACCATTTGCGGAGGGAGAGTGGGCCTATATCTCATCTATTGTACTTGGATAACCTCAAGTTGTACGCTTCGAAGAAAACAGACCTGATGGAGTTGCTCAAAATAACCGGCAATTTTAGCAACGACATCGGAATGGAGTTTGGAGTAGACAAGTGTGCGGCCATCCATGTACAAAGAGGGAGAGTTGAAGATTCTTTATTCTATAGCTCTCTGAAGATATATCCCTCAGGTCTCTCTCTGAAATGGATTCCTACAAGTGTCTTGGTATGTCACAAGCCTTAAGTATAGTTGAACAGGATATGAAAAAATCATTGAGAGATCGGTTCTTTGCCCGCCTTTCTGTGTTAAAAAGCCTTCTATCAGGTGGAAATAAGGTCCGAGCTTTCAATGGTTGGGTCATGCCTGTTCTTACATACTCTTTTGGCATACTAAGGTGGACTCAGTCTGAACTGGATGCCCTGGATAGAAAGGTCCGTCGATTGCTTACAGCGTATCGTATGCATCACTCACGGTCGTCTGTTATGAGGTTGTACATCCCGCGGAAGTACGGTGGTCGTGGGTTTTTAAACGCTAAGACACTACACGGCCGCGAGGTATGCAATCTCATACAGTACTTTTTGAGTGTATCCGTGGTGATGTATCGAGATGTTGCCGCAATTTCGTCTGTCTAAAATCACACGTCTTTCATGGGGTACTGTGTTAGATTCTATAATAAAATCCCACTTGAAGTCACTCAACCTAGTGAAAATAAATTCAAATCTTTTATTAAACGTACGCTCTGCAAGCGAGCTTACTATACTTTAGATGATTATTTAAAAGATACACATGCTTGGATAGGTGCTGTTCCAGCTCCACCAGAATGTGGACAACATGTTCAGCTATTATTATTTATTATTCCCTCTCTTGCTTCTAGTAGTTAAATAAAATTTATCATTTTTATTCCTCATTTCTTTATCTGTAAATGAGAGAACCATGTAGCCATTCACATGAATAGTTTAACTTGGTTAATTTAATTTAGACTTACACTACCTTGGTCTCCCATACCCCACAACAAAATGTAGATGGAAAAATTGTAAAAATACTATTTTAAAAGAGTAACCGTGAAGTTTTCTGCCCTTTTTCTCCACAGGAATGACATTCCGAAGTGGTGGTAGAGTCTTGGTGGTTGTTACTATTTTGACGATTCATAAATACTATAATGGTTCACATGAATAAAAAATATTCTGATTCTGATTCTGATTCTGAAGATCTGATGATGGAACCGGAGGGTGCCTAAATGAACTACCCAACTACCCAACATAACCCCACCGTGTTTGGGCTTACTGGATTTGTCTTGACAAGTTCTCTAGACCCGACGAAAGTACAATTTTGCGCTGTAACTGGCTGAAACTGAACCCGGTACGAAACCCTCAGAGAGCGAGCCCTACTTGCACTTATCCAGTTATTTGGATGGAAAACCGGTTTAAAAAAAAAATTTGAAACAAAACATTAAAAATTACATGACCAGTTACTAAAACTGGTAAATCTGGGAACTCGAAAAGTCACTCAGGCGAAAAGTCAGAGATTGCGTAATTCCAACTGCCAGAGTAGAGGAAGCGCGAGAGTGATCAAAGAACGAACCTGTTGGAACTGTGTAGTTAATAATAACTTTGTTTATCCCTTTGTCTTAATTAAAATTGTTTAATTGGATGAATATCATAGTTTCACCAGTTAGCATAAAATATTCATGCATTATATAACACCAAACTCTTCCTATAGCCTGCAGACTATCTATTGAAGAATTTTGGAAATCCGTTTGTTTGAAATTGCGAGTAAAAGTCAAATAGTACGTAAACATCGAGGTTTTGTCGCCGCTCGCGGATATCACGCAAAAACTGCTATTTTCGAAGCTTGTGGATTTGAGAGTTTTATAATCTCATGACTTAGGGGTAGCTGATAAAACGGTGAAATTAGAAAACTTTACTGACTGTGAGGCGGCGGGTCCTGGGTCGCGATTCGAGCGATGAAATATTAGTTGGCCTACGTTCTCATACAGACAATGCCAGCAAGTAATATGCTTGCGAGATAAAAAAAAAAAAATATTACCATAAAGTAACAACATAGAGTATGTCACATTTCATTGAACATCAAACTAAGCAAAGCTTGTAACTTGAGGCTCAGAAGTCCAAATTAACAATATAAACATTAGTTACGTAAATATAAAAAACATATTAGGTAGTGTGAACTTGTTCTACGGTCTATACCATTAGACTAAAACAACTATTGCAATGAAAAACTTGGACTAGATAAGAAAATACACTTTCTAATCTATTCCAAGTTTTACAATAATATTAATATTTATTTTCAACAAACAAAAGTGATACATTGGGAAAAAAACTTACAATTTGTTACATGGTCTAGTCATCATTTAGAAAAGGATAAACTCTGGTACCCATGATAAAATTCAACTTGTGTTATGGGTACCAGGGCTCTCTCACAGAATTTGGTACTTACTTAAGCAGACTAAGAACCTATTACAATAATTGTTTGTTGTTTTTTTATTGTGCACCTGCTAGCCCAGCTATTTAAATTTATTCATTAGCCATCTATAACTTAGGTAGTCGCGACTCTTTGAGAGAATTGCTTAAAGAAACCAATATTATGACGGCCCCATGTCGGTATATTTATGAAAACATAATGTACACACGGAAAAATTTGGATCTATTTAATCAGCTAGGTGATAGGCATTGCTATAACAAGCGACATAGAAACAAATTGGATCAACCTCAATTTCGTCTGTCTAAAATTCACACGTCTTTCATGGGGTACTGTGTTAGATTTTATAGTAAAATTCCACTTGACGTCACTCAACTCAGTGAAAATAAAGTCAAAGCCTGTATTAAACGTACGCTCTGCAAGCGAGCTTACTATACTCTAAATGACGGACGATTTAGCGCAGTGGTTAAGAGCTTAGGTCGCTCCACCTACTGTGTTTAATAGTCGCGGGTTCGATTCCCGCACGGGACAAATCTTTGTGTGATCCACAATTATTTGTTCCGGTCTGGGTATTTGTGTGTGAATTTTCATGTTTGTAAACGCACCCACGACACAGGAATAAATCCTAGTGTGGGGCTACGTTTTTAAAAAAAAAAAAAAAAAAAAAAAAAAAAAAAAAAAAAAAAAAAAAAAAAAAAAAAAAAAAAAATTATTTAAAAGATAAAAATGCTTGGATAGGTGTTGGTCCAGCTCCACCAGAATGTGGATAACATGTTCAGCTATAATTATTTATTATTCCCTCTCTTCCTTTTAGTAGTTACATAAAATTTATCATTTTTATTCCTCATTTCTTTATCTGTAAATGAGAGAACCATGTAGCCATTCACATGAATAGTTTAACTTGGTTAATTTAATTTAGACTCACCTGATACTACATTGTTCTTTCATACCCCACAATAAAATGTAGATGGAAAAATTGTAAAAATACTATTTTAAAAGAGTAACCGTGGAGTTTCTTGCCCTTCTTCACAGGACTGACATTCCGAAGTGGTGGTAGAGTCTTTGTTACTATTTTGACGATTCATAAATACTGTAATGGTATACATGAATAAAAAATATTCTGATTCTGATAACTATTTACTATTATAAAATCGAGATTTTTAGAATTTCCTCAGTGTCTGTATAAGTTTTGGACAGGAGCCATTTGCTTGTTTTTATTTTACACTCATACTTTGAAAGGGAGTAGATGCTACATGATTTATTAATGATATTGTAGAGGTGGCCACTGATGACTTTATAATGCCTACTAGCTAAAGAGGTTCTAAAAGACTGCACTGGACATACTTAATAAGCTCTTCGCTTAGACATTTTTCTCTCTTCATAATGCAGCGAGGAATGTTTTCTTAAAACTGTATGGAGCACAAAAAGCTGTCGTACAGTAAGCATTTGACATTCTTTATAAAGAGTAGTGGTGGAATACCTGTAGGGTTTACAAGTCATGACCTTCAGCACAGCTCTTCGTGCTCGTTCCAGTTCCAAAAATTTTGATTTCACTGCACCTCCCCAGACTGAGACACAGTAGCTTAGAATTGATTGGCACAATGCATAATATACAATTTTCAATCTGTCTAAATCTACCGAGTTGCGTAGCTTTTTAAATACGTATATAAGTTTACGTACACGTGCTGTAAGATTTTCAAGTTGAGATTTCCAATTTAAGTGATCATCTATGTTGACACCAAGGTATTTAATATTTTGGGATCTAGATAGGATGGGGCATTTGCATATAGATGAATTAGGATCAGTTGAGCAGGAATGTGTCTTGAGTAGAAGGCTATCTGGGAAAGGTGGATTAGTGGATGACAATGAAAGAGATAGGTACGTAGACTTAGATAAATTTAAAGTTAAGAGATTTTCAGCCAGCCAGATTATTACTGTGCCAAGGACATGCTCGGCAGTTTTAAAAGTGGTGGTCCAGTTAGAGCCATGAACAATAAGGGCTATGTCATCAGCATATAGCATCAATGCAATAGTTAAATTCATATATACTCGCGTGTTACGAAGACTACACTTCTTGAAATAGAATTAATTAATAAATTTGACTTCTTTTGAATCTTTGTATTCTAGACTAGATAAAAATAAAGCATATAAATAAATTCTAAACTTTATTAGCTAGTTACCTACAAGAATATGAGGAAGAATACTTGTAAAAGTAAAAATTAAAGTTTGTAAACGATGAGGCGTTCCCGCCTGTTCCAGATTCCGGCGGAGAAGCCCAAGTTTTTCTGTTAGGTCGGACTTACAATTAAAGTTATCCACCTTAATTGAGGGGATTTGAATCCAATCACAACTTGTGCCTACGAGTAATAGCTGTTGCCGGCCTGACGTGCACTGCTGACAAGAAGTTTAGCACATTGACTTTTTGTCAGGTTTTATTCGTTTGTTTTAGCTATAGCGTAGTTATAGCGAAGTTTTTCTTTTATTTACAGAAGTAAATAAAAGAAAAACTTCGCTTGCTCAGGAGGGTTGATCACAAATGTAAAGACAAACAAAAGAATAGATATGATAGAAGAAGATGATCTCAACAACCCACCTAATAGTTAGGAGGCAGAACTTGCATTATGTCACTGCCACAAACTATAAATGTCGGCATTAAACGGGGAAAATGCTTTATTCCAGATTGAAAATATCGTTGTCACTAACTTATTATGTGCTATGTCTACGATTATCCCTGCCTTAAAATGGGACTCGAGCCAAAAGTTAAACTATAGTAGCTATATTTTTTATTTGAAAAGACCTTTTTAAATCAAGCTTTTATAGCAACACACTACACAGATGTCTTCCTTAGTTGAAGAGTTCCTGTGGCATCCTTTCGGCTTTATCGTCAGATCCTGGACACCATCCGGCACTAAAGTACTTGTCAAGACGGCGAGGTTATATTGATTTATTTGGTGGCTCCATTGACTACGTTTTGGCTTCATCATCAGACCCTGAATACCATCTAGTCGAATAGTACATGTCATTACCAATCCTACAAGCCTAAGCACAGGGGGGTTCCGTTGTACAGTTCACATGTTCCTAAGGTTACCTTCCGACTCCATCATCAAATCGACTCCATGCTCCATATTATTGCATTTTCACCTCTTTCACATACGTATGCCAAATTTAATATCAATCGAATACCCGCAAGGGTTTAAAAAATGGATTACTAGATTTGAACCGTAAAGACAAACAACTTACAGGCAGATTTTATACCATTATTTATAGTCAGTTTTTATTAATAACACTGGGCCTGGGTGTGAAATAAAAATTCTCAATTATACGGCGAAATAAAACACAATATTAATTACGGAAAACAATGAACAGGCGTGTTGCATAATTATAATTGAAAGATTTTGTCTCGTATATCACGAAGTGCCATTTTCAGGAGCAGGTATTATAACGTAGTGTACAAATAATGCTATGAATGGACGTCGTATGCCATTACTGTGGATGTGCCGAACTGATGATGATTAGTTCGTTACAGGACTTACACAAGAAATATCAGTACGTTATGATAATAAGAAACAAAGTAGATCTACTATCTACTACACAATGTAATATGGGATTACAGAATTGACTGCTGCTTACATTGCAGGTATTTATTTCAAAATAAATTAAATTATTTATTTGTTTGTCAAGGCAAACGAAAACGCACTTACCAACTTCAAAATTATTACACTTTTTCATCTACCATCGGATTGGGACTTGGCCTCCATTGCGAAACTCAGAGGGCTAGTCTTTTAACATAAATTGTTTGATTCCACCGGCCTTTCTGTTTAATACTTGTGTGACAGTATTGTGCTACAACATGTGTTTTAGAATTGCTAATTTAAGAGCTGCTCAAACCCAATAACTTTTATCGTCAAGATTTATTCCAAATGTTGTAATTGGTACATGTACATTTTAATTTGAGTAGCCTTTTTGAACTTATTAATAGACTTTATTCAATATTGACATAGATCGCTTAAACATTACCTAATATTCGATATTTACCGAAAAAAAAATTACGAGGTTAAAATACCGATATTTCCACTCTTGGCATAGATTGTTATCGAGCATCCCTATGTCTCCATTTTAATTTAATTCAATACTTAGAAAATGGAATCCCTCTAACATCCCCTTTGGAGGTTGGAATCGCAAAGACGTACACGAATTTTAATTAAAACCATATTCTCACACATCCTCTCAAATATTTAATCCATTAGTAGGCATATGTGTATATTAAACGCCCACGTTGTTTTTTGCGACCTGTCGATATTTAATAAATTCAAGGAATTCTGAATTAAACTGGTTGACC
Organism: Phalera bucephala; assembly: GCA_905147815.2. NCBI lineage: Eukaryota > Metazoa > Arthropoda > Insecta > Lepidoptera > Notodontidae > Phalera > Phalera bucephala. Next base: position 726,293 of record LR990621.1, on the reverse strand, counting down.
GTAATCGCTTATGAAATGGTGTTAATTGCTATTCAGATCCGATGTTATCCGGTGAGATCTGCCCAATAGGCAGGGGCCAATTATGTTGTCAAAGGCAAAGAGTACGGTCGGAGGAGAGCGGGGTAGAACAGTACCTATTCAAGAGTACTGGTAGGCAATACTTAGTTTTGATTATAGAAGGTAACTAAGTGCATGCAATAGTCCAATTAATCTCCGAGTTATTGTCGCGGTACCACAGTAAAGCGCTTAGAGAATATCGGCACATGATTAACACATAAAAAGCGATTACAAGATCAACACCTGATTGACTTGAGGGATTTGGGTGATCCCTTTTGAAGAGAACTATGCTCGGAGTCATCCTGCGCGATCGAATCAAAAACGAGGAGATTCGCAGGAGGACCCAAATCATTGACATTGCACTCAGAATTGCTAAACATAAGTGGCAGTGGGCGGTGCACATCGCTCGTAGAACTGAAGGCCATTGGAGCAGAAAGGTTTTCGTGTGTCAACCACGTACCGGAAGACTTGGAGTGGGCAGGCCCCCAACAAGATGGACCAATGACCTTGTGAAGGTCGCGGGTAGAAGTTGAATGCGTGCAGTACAAAGCCGATTGTTAAAGCGAGCTTTAGAAGGCATTTGTACAGTAGTGGACGTCTTTTTACTGAAGAAATTTTCTGATGATACTTACTGAAAACATATCAATACAAAATAACGAAAGAAAAAAAAATATTAGTATCTGCCGCGGTTTGTTCTGTTTGTTTGGATCTTATATTCACAAAGTAAAAACCCAACTCGATTGATCTTGTTTCTTATTACGTACCACCATCAATTGGCAATTCCACACAATTACCTTCTCACCAATATCCACGATTCGAATCGAACAGACACAAAAAGACCAGCCCGACGACCAATAATATGAATTTCAGCAAAGCTTTCAGGCTGCGAGCGCTTTGTCAAAAATTATTTTTGCCGCAAAGGGTCGATCCTTTGCTAAATAATAGCATTGTGTGTTAGCAGGATTAGGGCCTTAATGTGGCCTCCTCGGGGTGAATCGGAAATAAACTAGCCCTCACTCATACAGTTATATTTCCGATTGCGACGCGAGACCAACAGCCGAGCGCTTTTATGTTGCAAAGCTTTACAACTACGTTTCTATTGAATAAGTAGGCTTGAGAGGGCTTTGTGTAGAGAGATTATGTTGAAGAGGCCGATTTAATATTGATTTCAGGCATTGGAAAGAAACTGTTTGATAGGATTTAACGTCCTATTGTGAGTAATCGTAGCCTGAGAGCTTAGCACGAAAAGATTGACGTTAGCGTGACGCTAGCACCATCCTTGTTACACTTATAATAAACATGAACGTGAGAGCACGATTACTTGCTAGTGTCATTCTAACGTACACATTTTCGTGTTTAGCCCTCTGGTGTTATTCATGTATTTTTAATTACAAACATCTTAAAATTACTAACAATTAAGTGTAGATCTTTATGCTTGTATATTCTGGTTTCCAAATCTAATAATAACGATCTAAAATCAGTTAGATTTTACGAGATATGGAAGTTCTTACAATTGTTAGCATTTTTAAATTTAATTATTAGTAACGTTTAGTAATACTGGCAATTGTGGTAGAAATGTCTATATTGATTTCAGTTTTAGTCGAATATTTTTAGTACGAATGGTAGACATTTATCTGAAAGTAGTAGAAAAGGTTGGCAACACATATACGGTGACATGCGAGCGGTCCGCTACGGAGGCATTCTGACTTCAGGCGAGGCGGACGGCGGATGCAGAGACTGGACTGAGAGAGTTATTTGCTGTACAGTTAAAGTTAGCTATTGTTGCAAGTCTAAAGTAATAAATATTTGAACAGTGAACTAGTGGTTTCTCTCACAATGTTGTGATGATTAGTCAAATTGAAATTCATTTATCAAATTGAGTCTGATCAAATCAAGAAATATAAACAGCGAACTGATCCCGGTAGGTGCAACGCCTGTTGTAAATTAAGGAAAGAAAACTATGTGAATAAGGTTTGATAAACAAAACTGGACTATTTCAAAGGGGTGGATTAGTATTAATTAAGATAACGCGCCCCATTTGGTCATGACGAGAATAAAGAGTCTGCTTCACCTTTTATATGAATATTTCACGAGGCGTCCTCCCCCCTGCGTGACTCCCCCTCCCCCTCGCCCGAGACTTGATGTAAGTACAATACATTTTTTAATTACGCCGTGTAATCCCTCCCCCGGGGTTGTGGCTTTCGCCCGCCTTTATTATAATCATTATAAAAGTAACTGATGTTTATTTTACTTGCACTGTGTGCTAGAGATTTATTATTGAAGAGAAGAGGCCACTTTTACCTAATGAATTAATTTTATCCGCTTATAAAATATTCTATACGCCCACATTCCGACTTAACGCACAAGTAATAGGGAAAATTCTGTTGCCGTCACAGACTGCTGGATCCATCTCAATTGATTATGTTTCATCAGTCGAAAGGTGTCCTCCGCAGGACAAAGGCTTCCTTTAAAAAGATTTTATCAGCTGCTTTCAGCAGGTTTTCTGTTCATCCTGTGAGCAGGCATGTCTACTCTGCGTTTTCACGTTTAATAGGTAGTCTGATATCTAGAATTTGGCCCAGGTAAAACCTTTGCACACTGTTACCAAGGGATCTCGATTCAAACTCGGATTTACATAAAGTTCAAACTGTCTAGAAATATACATTAAACAAGTAAATGAGTACACATGAGATTCAAGCGCCATTTTAATACGAAATATACTCGCTCGCGTCGCCGCGCTGGAGGCAAGCTATGAATGAAACATACATTTCGTTTCAGTGTTTGCGTTTATATTCTTAAGTGGGGGTAATGTTTATATTCCTCCCAGCTGGGGAAGGCTAATTTAAGATAAAATATTTACTTATAAATAAAAAAATAAAAATCATGTATTTTCAGACAAAAAAGCCCATAGTATGTTAGTAACAAAAATAACTTATTAACTATGTTAGTAAATATAAAATAAAATAAAATAAATAAACCTACACAATCGATTCATCAGCCCACATCTCTCACATGTAAACGAATGAATCGACTGAGTACCACTAAGTCCAACCTATCCGATATCATCTTCAGGATGCCGTTCCCGCTTCCCCGCACTACACGCATAATAGATGCGGACTTTTTACGCATGATTGCGTAAAAGTCCTCCACATGTGCGTCTGCAAACATGCCTGATGGACTGCAGTAACGGGGAAGCCGCAGCAGAATCCTGAACATGTTATTATATTGAACTCTGAGGGTATTGTAGGCCTTTTGCGTAAACGTGAACCACAGACTGCTGGTGTAAAACTCTGACAAAGCGCTCGAAATAGAGTTATTTAAACATCAACAGTACATCTAGCGAATCTATGTGCTAACATGTTCCCGCGAACCGACAATGCCCTCCGTTCTCTCTTATGGATAGGTATCTTTAAGTAGATTAATCAATAACTTTGAATTCTGACACTTTGGAGCCTGTAATTAAAATAATTAAGTCCAAAATCAAGAAAACACTGCAATATATTAGGGGACCGTCAGGTCATCTACGTAAATTGGATTAATAAAAATTTGGAGTATGGACATACTACGGAATTACAATGACTATTGAACGGCCACGGCTGTGTCATTCCTATTTTCACGGATGTTGAAAAGCACTCGAAATAGGAACGAGGGTATACTAAAACTTAGATCTACCCTCTGTACATTGATTTGAACGGCCTTGTGGAACATGTTGTTGAACAATACAAATTGTTCCATCGAAGTAGTCGCTCGCGCAACCTCTTTGTACGTGTCATATTGTAGTCCTTGTGCTTTTGTGGTTTCGACTGCTGTGCCCACGTATATCTTGGAAAAGATCACTGGTTGTCGAAGCTTTAAAAAGTAGGCAAGTGGAATTTTATGTTTTCCTACTTCTCCCGTTTTCTTTTCTTTTTAATTTAACTTGTTGCACGTTCCAAAACAATTAAGGCACTTCCCGGGACCCTTTATAGTTCACATCTTGGTGTCATCTAAAGAGACTATTGTGGAACTTTACTAATAGAAGATACAGTGGTGGGGATGTGTGGCTTAGTCCCATAAAACAAAAATCACTGGGTATTGATGACAAGGATGATCCGATGCACCGATGCTCTGACAAATCGACGACGACAAGGACCGGCGTGACCCAAACGGAACATGGAGCGTGCGTATGTCGAGTTGGGTCAAGAGACTGGAATCTGTATAGTTATGCCTCAAGGATTTTTGTCGAGCCATCGTCCCGTCATCGTATCGAATCCGAGGCATGCCGGCTCAGCGCTGTAGGTAAGTTCCCAAAATAATTTCATTTATAAATCTTTAAAACGCGAGCACAAACAAACTGATGTATCCATCTTCTTTTTGTAGAACTCATAAAAGATCTCCATTTAAGAGATTTACGGCGCCGTAAATGTGTCACAACACATGCTCAGTGGCGCATGTATGATGGAGTGGGTGTTGCGATGTGCGCGTGCGCAGGCCCAACGCTGTTTGTTTGCTTTTTTTACCTGAAATAGATGTTTTTATTCGCCACCAGACGCTCGCTAGCTGTGCCTATACGTGGGTTGTGTAACCCATTACAGATAATTTATTTTATTTATTTATTTCAGATTTCGAAAACTTTCAGCTAGAACAGAGATAGTATATAGTAATATATATATAACAGAAGGCCAATACAAGTTTTCACAAATAATAGTTATTTTAAGGCATAATAGCGTGTACAAATTAAATATCGCCAATTCGCTACACATTTTATTAAATGCGGACCAGTGGATTTAATCGTGATCGAATAATTCTCAATAATATATATCGAGAATTATTTAATACACTAAGATAATAAAGTATCTATGTGATATTATTTATTAACTTTGTAAAACACAGTTTTTGGGTTATATAATACTGTCAATCTTTAGGAAAGGATCTGTTGGCAATCTGTACTCTGTTTTTCTAACGAAAACCACCTAGTATGAGTCCGAAGTCTGGAATTGTGCCCGGTATTTGGCAATAGGTTCGCCCTCGTTATTACATGGGACCTAACATCTTCGGCGAAAAGTGGTTGTACTCAGTACACCTCTACCACGCCCGCTTAGGGAATATAGACGTGACGGTGTATGTTATTTTTTTACAATTTTAAGTGATGGGTGAATTAATTATTAATATTTATATACCTATATTATTTCTACAGTAACGTTAATATACCTATGTTATTCTGCTTAGTTCTACAGTAAGGTACCTACAGGATTGATATAATACCCATACTAACTGAATTCACACATTCGTGCTGTTTGTCGTTAAGGAGTCCCTGGTGTATCTTCAAAGTCGTTTTTGTATTGTGAGGGTACACGCGCGAAAGTCAGGTCATTGTTTTGAGTCTCAGTCAAATAAATAATTTTAAGTCGATTAGAGAAAAAGTTATAGTAAAGTGACAGTGAACAGATATAAAGGACTAATAAACCTACCTGTGAGTATCAAACACTCAAACCTAATGTGACAATAGGACACATAAATTGCAAAAATATCAAACTCCTATTCACCATCAATCACAATTAACACTGAACTCGGACGAAACGCGTAAGCGACGCGCTCCGCGCGGCGCTTCCGACCTTATGGTCGCGACGAGAACCCGAGGGCATTAAATAGTGTGCGCCTACGGATTTGTTGGGCTATTGTATTGTATAAGAGCCTTTATTAGTGAGCGATATCCAGTAAATATTTTTTTATTAAGTACAATTTATATCAAGCATTTAATTTCGGTACTGATATCACATAAAAAGCCAAACAATGCAGTGGGGTTGCTGTATGACAGATAAAGGACATGATAACATGAAATTTCTTCAATGTGAAGAATGCAATAAAGCTTTTCAGTATGCTTGCTTATCCTTGGAGACGACAACTGATGTTTCATCTTGGACTTGTCCATTATGTAGCACTGTAAAAACCAAGGGAAAAATTTTGATAACACTCCCGTCCGCTATAAACCTAACAAAACAGGGCGATTAACTAAGAGGCAAGCCTTACAGTCACCCCCAGGTTCACCATCGTCAACGCTTACTGAAGCTTGTGTTTGAAATATCGTAGCTGAGGTTATGGAATCGCAATCCAACATGTTATTGGAAAAGCTTACCTCAACTATGAAAACATTAATGAATGCGGCACTGAAATCTATGCGTAATGAAATTCAGGAACTAAAATATTCCATCAATCATATGAGTGACCAGTATGATGATATATTAAAGCAATGCCGTGTGGTGCCGGCAGAGCAGAATAGCGCCACCCCATATCTTCCCGTGGGTATCGTAGAAGGCGATTAAGGGAGTGTGAGAAAATACTGACTCCTTGTATCTTTCTCACCGTGATACTGCTCCGTCTGTCTGAGTCCTTCTCCGGTCGTAACGGTCTCCGTTCCACTGGGCCCAGAAGGATAAGGATGAGTATGTGCACCTGTGTCTCGCGCGTATACTTGTGCACCTTAATATTTCCTGCGCATCTGACCGCTTCCGTTACTGGACTCCGAGTACGCAAAAGTCCTGTGGCGATGGGTAGAAGTAGAGAGGTCTAGCCTGATGCAAACTAGGCTTTGTCTGATATCTGCACGCAGGCGGTCCCGGGGGCGTGAGAACACGCCGTGGTCGTTTCCGAGCTGCACATTTGGGACGACAGCACGGGCTCGGCAGCACTTGGGATGTCAAAGCAGCCCTGTTTAGGGAGGCACTGCTTTCCCCGCTCAGCTGGGGAGGGGGCTAGAAAAGGTGCCCTAAACAATGCTCGTCCCGACATGGCAGATGGTAGTAACCGCGGCTATCATCGCATCATTTAAATCGTGGTCGACGCCGCAAAGGAAATTTAAAAAGAACACCTGTTATGACATTCGGCGCGTGGAACGTGAGAACGCTTCTTGATCGAGATGTCAACGCCTGCCCCGAACGTAAGACCGCCATAGTAGCTCGGGAACTTCATCGCTATAGCGTGGATGTGGCTGCTCTCAGCGAAACACATCTCCCCGATGAAGGAGAGCTGGTGGAAGCAGGTGGCGGCTACACTTTCTTCTGGAAAGGTACCGCTGCCTCCGAAACTCGACGATCAGGGGTAGGTTTTGCCATCAAGAATTACTTAGCAAAGCATTTAGAGGAGTACCCTGTACATATCTCAGACCGCGTAACCACACTGCGCCTTCACCTGGACAAAGACAACTACCTTAATGTCATCAGTGTCTATGCTCCAACGTTAGACAAGTCTGATGACATCAAGGAAAAGTTCTATGAGGAAGTGACACATTGCCTCGATAGCTTCAACGCCAGGGAGCAGGTTTTATTGCTGGGCGATTTCAATGCCAGGGTTGGACGGGACTATGAGGCTTGGCCTGGAGTTCTGGGTAGACATGGAGTTGGCAACATGAACAGCAATGGTCAGTTGCTGCTCAGTCTTTGTGCTCAATACGGTCTGGCAATTACGAACACTATGTTTAGACTTGCCGCCAAGTACAAGACAACATGGATGCACCCAAGATCTAAGCATTGGCATTTGATTGACTATGCTATCGTGAGACAAAAAGATTTCAGCCAAGTACAGGTCACCCGCGTGATGCGTGGTGCGCACTGCTGGTCTGACCACCGACTTATTGTCACTAAGCTACGAATCCGCCTCCGTCGCCCGCGTAGATCTCTTATAAAAAAGCTTGCTTCTTTGAACTTGGATAAGCTAGAAGATATCGCGGTCAGGGAGAAATACGCTGAAGCCCTGTCTGAAAAGCTGATGCCAGCTAATGAGGTAGGTGATGTTGATGCTGCCTGGGGAACTATGTCATCTCATATCATGGATACCGCTTCAACTGTACTGGGCAAAAAAATCCGTCGCAACGAAGACTGGTTTGATGGAAATGATGAAACCCTGCGGGCAGCATTCGACAAACACCGAGATCTCCTGCGACAGCACAAAAGGCAGAGAGGAAGCGTTGCGGTTGTTAAAGCTAGTGACCTCGAATTGCGCAAGCTGTCTCGACATATGAAAGACAAGTGGTGGCAGGACAAAGCTAGTCACATGCAATGGCTCATTGACACAAACCAGCTGGGTGAGTTCTACAGTGAGGTACGTAAGCTGATTGGTTCATCCTACCAAGCTCGGGTGCCTTTAAGGTCTCTAGACGGTAGTCACATGTTGACAAGCAAGGAGGATATACTAAACCGCTGGGCGGAGCACTTCAACATTCTGCTAAATGTGGATCGATCAGCTGATCTGCAAAGTATCGGTTTAATGCCTCAGCTCCCTATCGCCTTTGAGCTGGACGAGACTCTATTGCGTGACGAGGTTGTTACTGCCATCAGACAGCAACAAAACAAACGGGCGGCTGGCATTGACCTTATACCGGGAGAGCTGATAAGATACGGCGGAGAGGAGTTGCACACGTTAGTGTGGGAACTATTTGTTCGCATGTGGGAGGAGGAGCGCGTTCCGGATACCTTTAAAGTATCGCGCATAAGTGCTCTTTACAAGCACAAGGGTGACCGATCTGACTGCAACTCCTACCGCGGTATTTCGCTCCTTTCAGCCCCCGGAAAGGTCTTTGCTAGAGTTCTCTTAAACCGCCTAAAGAACTTGTCTGAAAAGATTCTGCCTGAAACCCAGTTTGGCTTCCGACCGGACCGAGGCACATGCGAAGCTATATTCTCTGTGCGTCAACTGCAAGAAAAGAGCAGGGAACAGGGCTGTCAGCTGTACCTTTGCTTTGTTGACCTGGAGAAGGCTTTCGATAGCGTGCCTCGGGAAGCTCTATGGTTGGTGCTAGGTAAGCTCGGGTGCACGGAAAAGTTTGTGAGACTTCTTAGACTCCTGCATGACGACATGCAATGCTGCGTTGCCGTAGACGGTGAACAGACAGACTTCTTCCCCGTTACCTGTGGGGTGAAGCAAGGATGTGTCTTAGCGCCTACTCTGTTCGCCTTATACTTTGCGGTGGTAGTTAGAGAGGTCTTACACACTGTTTCTCAGGGAGTCCGCATCCGTTTCCGCACAGACGGCAGCCTTTTCAACTTGGCTAGACTTAAGGCTCGCACTAAAGTCTCTTACGCACTGATCACTGAGATCATGTATGCTGATGACTTGTGCTTCCTATCAGAATCCCTAGACGGCCTGCAACAGCTGATGTCCGCATTCCACCAAGCCTGCCGTAAGTTTGGCTTAAAGATCAGTGTCAATAAGACGGAGGTGATGTCCCTGGACATGCACGGTCACGAGACACTGACCATAAAACTTGGTGAGGATGTGCTAAAGCAGGTGGATAGATTTCGCTATCTGGGGAACACTGTAACATCCAAGTGTGACCTTGATGCTGAGATCAATAGCAGGGTGGGTACCGCAGCTGCGGCATTCGGCAAGCTATGTACCAAGGTCTTCTGCTCGCATAACCTTAAGTTGCCCACTAAGATATCGGTGTATATGGCAATCGTGCTGCCAAACCTCCTATACTCCTCTGAGACGTGGTGTGTATACCGCCGCCACATTCGCACTCTGGATCGCTTCCACCTTAAATGCCTCCGTACCATCATGAGGATCAGATGGTCCGATAGAGTGCGAAATACCGAAGTTCTGCGACGAGCCAATGTTGGTGGCATTGAGGCCTATTTAATGCGTCGACAGCTTCGGTGGTGCGGTCACGTATCTCGTATGGCGGAGGAAAGAGTGGCGAAGCGCATCTTCTACTCTGAACTGGAGAAGGGCAAGCGGAATCATGGCGGTCCCCTCCTCCGGTACAAGGATGTCCAAAAGCGACACATGAAGAGATGCAACATAGAGCCCTCTCGTTGGGAACGTTTGGCAGCACAGCGGCCAGAATGGCGCAGGATGGTGAACAGCCAAGTACACGAGTTCGAGGCTCAGCGTAAAGCTGACCTTGACGCCAAACGCAATCAGTTAAAGGCCCGCCCACCTGCTGCCATATCATACAACTATGAGAACGGCGTACTTACGTGCCCTCAATGTGCACGGAGTTTCGCCGCGAAGATAGGCTACATAAGCCATCTTCGAGCGCATCAGCGGCATTACTCTGACTAGGGGTCTTTAAAGTGGTCGCCATGGCCGAAATCGGTCGGATCAATCATATTAAAGCAAAATAAAGAAGCACAGATCAGGATTAAAGAACTAGAAGACAAAAATAAACACTCTGGAACAACAAGCTCGCACCAATAACATTGAGATTCAATGCGTCCTATCCTCAGAAAAAAGACGAAAACCTCTCTAAAATCATAAAAAAATAGGCGAGGTCAACGATTGTGATGTCAGGGATGTAAATATATTAAACTGTACACGTGTGATGAAATTCGCAAATAATAACAACCGCCCTATATCCATAATAGTTCAATTCAACACACCTAGATATCGTGATACATTTTTAGCTGCAGAGATCAACTTTAACAAATCAAAATCTTTCAATGATAAGCTGAACACTTCTCACCTTGGACTTGTGGGTGAGCGTTCTCCGATATTTGTTACCTAAGTCCGGCTAATAAAGCACTGCACGCAGCTACACGAATCAGATCTAAAGAAAAAGGGTACAAGCATGTTTGGATAAGAGGCGGACGCATCTTCGTCAGAAAAACAGATGATTCTGGTCATATAATAATAAAGGACTCTGATTCTTTAAATAAAATTGTGTAGACCCAATGTAAGCACACGAGTGCAATATGTTTAAGTTTCAATTAAATAAAATTCGCTACATTCAATATTTATTATCAAAATACTCGTGGTTTGCGCACGAAAATATCAGAATTTAATTGTAATCTGGCATGTTGTAACTATGATGCAATAATTTTAACAGAAACATGGCTTAACAACAATATTTTAAGTAGTGAACTTTTTGACAAAAGATACAATGTTTACAGACGTGATAGGTCCACTTCCGGATTTAATTCTAATAAAGAAGGAGGAGGTGTTTTGGTTGCAATTTCTAAAAAGTTTAATGCTAACAGAATGTCTATTTGGGAAAGTAGGTGTGAGGACCTGTAGATAACTGTTGATGTAACACCAAGCTTTAAAATAACAATATGTATGGTTTATTTACCACCCAGTGCAACATTCAGTTCTAAAACTTGTTATGGATAACTTTAATTATCAGAATTATTTAATCAGCAGAAACAAACGCCAATCGCACGATTTTAATTGGCGACTTTAACTTGAGTAGTATTGACTGGAATGTAATTAATAGTTCCTCTGGTTCTTCCTCCTGCTTCATCATCTCAGCCTATACTTGTCCACTGCTGAACATAGGCCTCCCCAATCGCTTTCCAGCGTAACCGGTCCGATGCCACCTGCATCCAACGACTTCCTGCGATTTTCACAAGATCGTCGGTCCATCTGGCAGGTGGTCTTCCCACGCTGCGCTTGCCAATACGTGGTCTCCACTCTAGAATCTTTCTGCCCCAACGCCCGTCCGATCTTCGCGCTATGTGGCCAGCCCATTGCCACTTCAGCTTGCTAATCTTAAGGGCTATGTCGGTGACCTTGGTTCTTCTACGAATCTCCTCATTCCTGATTCGATCACGTAGAGAAACGCCGAGCATAGCTCTCTCCATAGCTCGCTGAGCAACTCTGAGCTTTTTTATGAGACCTATAGTAAGAGACCACGTCTCTGATCCATATATCATCAATGGTAACACACATTGACTAAAAACTTTAGTCTTTAGGCACTGAGGTATTTTGGATGAGAAGATGTTGCGCAGTTTCCCGAACGCTGCCCAGCCGAGTTGGATTCGTCGATTGACCTCTCTCTCAAAGTTGGACCTACCTAACCGGACTACCTGTCCCAGGTAAATGTATTCGTCGACAACTTCAAGAGTAGAGTTCCCAACGATGAGTGCGGTGGGTACGACATGGACGTTACACATTTATTTCGTTTTGTCCATGTTCATTTTAAGACCCACTTGTTGAGATACTCTGTTGAGGTCGCCGAGCATTCGTCCTAGATCTTCCAGCGACTCCGCCATGACCACAATGTCGTCGGCAAATCGAAGGTGAGTGATGTATTCGCCATTGATGTTGATGCCAAGTCCTCGCCATTCCAAGAGCTTGAAGGCGTCCTCTATGGTGGTCGTAAACAGTTTCGGAGAAATGACGTCTCCCTGTCTTACTCCTCTTTTTATGGAGATCGCCTTCGTGCACTGCCCTTGTACTCGGACTGACATGGTGGCGTTATTATACAAGCACTTCAACACTTCGATGTACCGATAGTCAATGCGGCATCGCTGGAGAGATCTAAGAACCGCCCAAGTCTCGATCGAATCGAAGGCTTTCTCATAGTCCACAAACGCCAAGCATAGTGGCCGATTATACTCCTCGGTCTTCTGTATAATCTGCCGCAGCGTATGTATGTGGTCTATGGTACTAAAGCCTTTCCGGAAACCGGCTTGTTCGGGAGGCTGGAAGTCATCAAGCCTGCGTTCGAGACGATTCGTGATGACTCTCGAAAACAACTTGTAAACATGGCTCAGCAGTGTGATGGGCCTATAGTTCTTTAATAAAGTCTTATCACCTTTCTTGAAAAAGAGTACCACCACACCCCTGTTCCATGCTCCCGGCGTTTTTCCTTCGAGCAAGACGGAATTAAACAGCCTCTGAAGGACTTTAAGTACCGGCGATCCGCCCGCTTTCAGAAACTCTACGGTAATTCCGTCTTCACCCGGCGCTTTGTTGTTTTTAAGTTGTTTGAGAGCCATCCTAATCTCGTACAGGCTGATGTCCGGGATATCTTCAGTGTAGTGTCGGGTTAGCTTGGCTCTTGGGTCTTTTACCAAGTCAACAATAGGTTCAGCTACTGAGGTATACAACTGCCCATAGAACCTCTCTATCTCGCTGAGCACCTCTGACCTATTCGACGTTACGTTTCCGTCCTCCGTCTTCAGCTTCGTCAACTGGCTTTGCCCAATAGACGCGTCTCTTGCGAACACTTTGGAGCCCTTGTTCTGCTCTATGGTCTCCTCAATACGTCTTGTATTGAAGGACCGTAAATCGTGTCGCAAGGACTTCAATATCTGTCCATTGAGCTGCCTATAGGACTTAGCATCATCGGAGGTTTGGAGTGTCATGGTACGTCGCTCAGCCATAAGGTTTCGGGTGTAGTCAGATAGCTTTTGAGGCCTATTTTTACGGTGGGGCTTAAAATGCTTAGACCCGACCGCATGGACAGTGTCTACCAACCTATTGTTGATTTCGTCCACTGATGCGCTGCTGTCTAGCAATTCGAAGCGGTTTGACAATTCGAGTTGAAAGTTCTCGGGGTTTTGGATATGTGTATTAGAAGGTCGGAGCGTAGACTTCATTAGACGCGATCTTTCCATTTTGACATTAATATTTAATGTGCCTCTGACCATTCGGTGATCACTGCCGGTTTTTACCCTGTGAATCACGGAGACATCATTAAATATTTGTCGCTTGGTGCTCATGATGAAGTCTATCTCATTTTTTGTGAAACCATCAGGGCTCATCCAGGTCCATTTCCTATGAGACGGCTTCTGGAAGAAAGAGTTCATCATAAAGAGTCCCTCCTTCTCCAGATGTTCGGTCAGCCTCTGACCCCTGGGGTTGCGCTGCCCATATCCAAATTGCCCCACTCTCAACTCATCATCGCCCCGTTTGCCCAGTCGCGCATTGAAGTCACCCATAACTACTGTAAAGTGTGCTTTGGAAGTATGTATGGCTCTACTAATGTCCTCATACATTACTTCGACGTCATCATCTGAGTATGCCGAGGTCGGTGCGTAGACCTGTATGACCTTCAGCGAATATCTTTTAGATATTCTGAGTATCAGGTACGCTACCCTGCTCGACACACTAGTGATGGACACAACGTTGTTTATGAGTGACTTGTGGACGATAAATCCGACACCACCTTGGGACTGCTGTTCGCCCTCCCGGTAGTAAAACAAGTTGCCGGATTTTAAGGTTATCGTGTCCTCGCCCTCTCTTCGGACCTCCGATAAACCAACAATACTCCACCGCAACTTGTTTAACTCTTCTTCCAGCTCAACTAGCTTCTCATCTGTCCTCAATGTGCGTGCGTTGTATGTCACCAGGGCCAATTTTCGGTTTTGGTGGTAGCCGAATCTCTGCCGGAGATTCTTAGCACCCCTTATCCTGTTGTTACCATGGCTGCTACCGTGGCCAGGACGAACAGGACCGCCGGGGACTAGGGGCCTGGTTTTCTTGCTTTCTTCCATATTGGTTGGGGGTGTTTGCCATACTCGCCACGCTTGGCAGGCGGGTTGGCGAGCGCAGTTTTTGGTTGTAGAAGTGTTAAGGGAACGCTGCTGCCCATTCCCTAGTTTTCCCTTAGTCGCCTTGTACGACACCCGATGGGATGAGATGGGTTGGTCCTATTCTAAGCCGGGAACCACGCGGTCTAGCCGGGAACCACGCGGTCTCCTCCTGCTTACATTCGAATATATGTCAAGATTTTGTAAATTTTACGTATACCAACAACCTTACGAAAAGTAAAAAAGTGGCAACTAAATCCAAATACAAAGCTAGAACCACTGATTCCAATTGGAATAAATATGTTGCCATTAGAAATCATTGCAATAAGGTGTGTAGGGATGCTCAACGCCAACATATTCACACTTCTGTACAAAACGGAAATACAGCAAAAGTCTGGAAATTTCTTAAATCAATGGGTGTCGGCAAGTCGCGCCAAAACAACATTTCTAAAGACTTAGATATTAATCTCCTAAATCAACATTTCTCTGTTTCGTCTCACATGGATAAGACATTAAAATCAAATACTCTTAATTTTCTTTTATCCATACCGGCGCCCGATTATTCTCCATTTGTTTTTAGTCAATTCCCTGCTTGTGACGTTAAAAAGAGCATAGAATCGATTACATCCAATGCAGTCGGCAGTGACTGTATCAGCCGTAATATTAACCTACCTATCCTTGATGAAATCCTTCCTGTCATTTGCCATATCCAGCGGCCACTTTCCACCTTTTTGGAAAGAAGCCCAAATAACGCCTCTCCCGAAAAAATACAATCCCACGTCCTTCTCTGAATATCGTCCCATATCTATATTACCTTTTCTATCAAAGGTTCTCGAGGGCCTCGTCCACGATCAACTGAGTCAATTCCTTAATAAAAATTCCCTTCTTAATCCTTTCCAGTCTGGCTTCCGTCCTGGTCACAGTACCGTTACTGCGTTGGTGAATATTACGGATGATATAAGGTCAGGAATGGAAAATAGTAATTTAACTATACTTGCACTGCTTGACTATAACAATGCTTTTAATACTGTGGACTTTGATGTTCTACTTGGGATTCTTCGCTCTATTAACATATCTCCAACAGCGATTGACTGGTTTCGTAACTACCTGTTTGGGCGCCGGCAACGTGTTCGCATTGAAGAAAAGTACTCTTCTTGATGCAACACTAATGCCGGTGTTCCACAGGGTGGCGTTCTCTCGCCTTTACTCTTCGCTGTTTTTATTAACTCTATTCCCAACCAACTACAATCTTCATACCACCTTTATGCTGACGATCTGTAAATCTACACTCAAGCTCCGTTAGTCAGGTTGCCGGAAGCTGTTAACACTATTAATGATGATCTATCCAAAATTAGTACTTGGAGTAAGGAATTTGGTCTCAAAGTCAACCCAACTAAGACACAGGTTATTATTATTGGTAGCTCTAGAATGACTTCCCGGATTGATTGGTCACAATTACCCCAAATTAAGTTTGACGATATTACCATACCAATAAGCAAAATTGTTAAAAATTTGGGGATTTATATTGACAGAAATCTCACTTGGGGCCCGCAACTTCAAGAAGTTAGTCGCAAAGTTTTTGCTTCTGCAGGGTCCTTGAGAAGACTGCGCAATTTTCTCCCTACTGCCACTAAAATTGCTCTCGCACATTCCTTTCTACTCCCTATAATCGATTATGCAGACGCCAGCTATCTTGATCTCACAGAGAACCAATATAACAAGCTTGAGCGACTTCAAAATTTTTGCATTAGATTCATAATTGGCCTTCGCAAATATGATCACATTTCTGAACTTCGTTTAAGACTCAAGTGGTTACCAATTCGCCTTCGCCAGAATGCTCACATATTATCTCTTCTTTATAATATCTTATTTAATCCAACATCTCCCACTTACCTCAAAGAACGATTTGAATTCCTTCACGACACACATTCTACTACATAAATGGCTTACAGTTGAATATTGTAGACGTTGTTCGAGATTTGGGAGTTCTGCTGGACCAGAAACTTACTTTTGTGCCTCATATCAATCAAGTTATTAAAAAGTCTTCGAAAACTCTTGGATTTCTAATAAGAAAAGCAAAGTCTTTTCGGAAACCAAACATTAAAATTCTACTCTAGGATTGCCTTGTTCGCAGTACTCTTGAATATTGCGCGGTAGTGTGGCGTCCTCACTATGCAAAACATAGCCTAAGACTTGAACGTATTCAAAAACGCTTTCTGAGACACCTAGCTCATTCAACAGGCATCTCTAAAAAATTCGGAGCTACTCACAGCGTCTTGAGAAATTTAAAGTTATGACCTTAGACCGACGGCGGGACTTCCTCGATTTAAAATTTCTTTTTAAAGGTTTGCGCAGCAACGTTGACTGCCCCCAATTGTTAACTTTATTCAACTTTAACATCCCACACAAATATCCCAGATATCACATGAAACTTTTAAGCCCCCCTTTCCGTAAAACTGTTCTAGGGACCAATTCGCCTGTTGCGAGGCTCTGTAACCTCTTTAATATACATACTCATACTCGAGGGCGCCTCTTCAAGGCGCCCTCGAGTATGTCGCCCCTTGCCCTTCTGGCTCGAGCGTAGTGGTTGCACGCTCGCCCTTAAGTCCGGTGAAGCTGTAAAGGCCTCGCGGCCAACAGCGTACATCACTCACACACGCACACACACAACTCTTTAATAAAATGAGTAAATCTATTGATGCATACCACACAAGCTTTGGTAAACTTAAGTACCAGGTCCAACATAGGTAATTATTTATTATTGCGTACATTTTTTTTTCCTTATTTTTCCCCCCTTTAATGTGAAAATAGATTTTTGTATCACTTTTGTTTTCTCGATTTCGATTTTTTTTTAAATTTCTACGTAACCCATCTTGCTATTTTTTATTGCATGTAGTGTTTACCCTTGAAATTGTACATTTAGATTAAGATTCAATGCTATGTATATTTTTTTCTGTTTGATGTAACAATTGTTGGTAAACCAATAAATAAATAAATAAAATAAATAATAAAGTCTAAAGTCCAATACCAATGAAATTAAAATGGGACTACCTCGGAGCTATGCTGAACCCAACGCAAAAGAAATCATCAAAATCGGTCCACTGACTAAAATATCGGTGAACATTCATAAAAAAAAATCATACAAGCGAACATAGAACCTTCTCCTTTTTGAAATCAGTTAATAAGTTGTGACATACCGCCGCGTTTACATTAAAAAGAGTTTTCTTTGTGCGTGTACAGATCTGAAAGAGCGTTTAAAAAACTAGTTAATAAAAAAGCAGTTTTTTAGCACGATATTAATCATGGTAAACTATTTGAATTGCCTCGGTGATACTATTATATTAAAATGCCTTAGTAGGTACACTGTTTAAAAACCTGATCCTCCATCATTAAAGTCTCATGAAACGACTTGACAAAAACAATAACAGGCAACCTTATCCTGCCGCGTTCACTCACGAACTCCGAGTCAACGAAATGTTCCAACATAACGTGCGTACTTACGCATCGCATTAATAACTGAAGTTCTTGGAAACTGCATAAGTGTCGTTACAATCGCGGGTGACGCCGCGGAACCAGCCACTGCCGAAGTATAGAAATCGTAATAATAACACTAGAAGTCACATGGCCGTGTGATTTCTAGTAGTTTTTTCTCTGACTCCTAAGATACAGGTCTGCGTACTTAGTTTAGGAGTCAGAAAAAAATAACAAAACTTTGTCTTAAGTTGTACAACCTGTTGTAATCGCTTATTGTATTGTGTTTTCTATTATGTACAAATAAACGTTATTATTATTATTATGTATCTCGCTGAGATTCACGGGCTTTACCCGGACCTTTGAAAGGCTTGCATGGGGACATGGGTCCAACACGTAGAGGCCCTTTGCGAGAAGTTAATGTTATGTAAGCCACCTGCTGAGATCAGTTGCTGAAAATGAAGAAACATAACCAGCGAACTGACCCCGGCAGGTGCAAGGACTATTGTAAATTATGGAAAGAAAACAAGGGCTATGCAAATGAGGTTTGATGGACAAAAACTGGACTATTTCAAAGGGGACGGACACCGGCCATAATTAGTGATACCTAATTACCCGTGGCCGGCGGTGACTCGCCGCTTACTTTATTATTATTATTATTATTATTATTTTTTTTTTATTTTTAAGAAAACCGTTCCCCACACTGGGATTTACGTCTGCGTCGTGGGTGCATATACAAACATGAAAATTTACGTACACAAATATCCAGACGAAACAAATATTTGTGGGTTACACAAAGATTTGTCCCGTGCGGTAATCGGACCAGTGGGCGGAGCGTCTTAAGCTCTTGACTTGACTTGTTGCCACACATGTGAGAAAATTATTACAAAATGCTTAAGTACATACTGTGTGGATGTAGTGGCTAAAGTTGGTATTTGACAGCAAATCTCACTGCGACAAGCATTTTTGTACAGATAATACTAGGCATGCCTTTTAAGTTCTGTCGTTTCCATATTTCCCGGCAATTTTGATTTTGGAACTGTTCTATATTCGAATGTACTTAAATTTTGAATCTCAAAATAGTTGAAAGTATTAGGATTAATGCTATTGTTTAGTCACAGCGTCGATTGAAATCTGTCAGGTTACGTACGAAAATGAATCTTTCTAAGGAAAATGTTCGTGCAATAATTCTTCTCTACAACTTCAACTTTAGAAGAGGCCTGACACGGCTTCAGTGTTTTGAAGAGCTAACATCTGTGTTCAGTGATGAATCCCCATGTCTGCGGACTGTCGAACGCTGGTATTTAGAATACCAGCGTGGACATACTAGTGTTAGTGACAAATCTCGCGAAGGTCGCCCAAAATCCGCCTTCACTGAAGATAACATCATTGCTGTGAGACAACTAATTCTCGAAGGTCGTCATGTGACGTATCGAGAGATAGAGGCTCTATTAGGCATCTCAGGGACAACCATTCAGAAGATCTTGCATGAAGCGCTTGGTGTGAGGAAGCTAGATTGCCGTTGGATACCGCATCTGCTTTCCGACGATCACAAGGCGGCCCGCCTCAGATGGTGTAAGAAAACTCTGCAAAGGTTCAACCGAGGAGAGCCAAATCACGTCTACGACATCATCAGTGGTGACGAATCTTGGATCTATGCCTACGATCCTGATTCCAAACAACAATCTACAATCTGGGTCTTTCAAGACGAGCCAAAGCCCACTAAAGTTGTTCGTTCTCGAAGCACTTCAAAGAAGATGGTGGCCACGTTCATTGGTAAAACCGGCCATGTTGCGACTATTGCACTTGAAGATCGTAGAACGGTTAACGCAGAGTGGTATGCAGGAAAAACAAGAAATTCTTGACTATCCGCCATACGGTCCTGACCTAAGCCCTAACGATTTCTTTACATTTCCTAAAATTAAGAAAAGTCTTCGTGGTCAAAGGTTCTAGTCCGGTGAAGAAGCAGTCGACGCTTTCAAGTCAGCCATTTTGAACACCCCCACTTTAGAGTGGAATAAATGTTATAATAACTGGTTTGAGCGAATGGAAAAGTGTATTAAGCTACGTGTTTTTCAAAGAATTCAACTTTGAAAAACAATAAAAAGTACTATAAGGTTCTAGTTGTGATTTTTTCTTCAAACGACAAAACTTAAAAGGCATGCCTCGTATATGAGTCTGTGTCTACTTTGTTTTCAAACTGTGCGTGTGAGGCAAGGTGGTGTCGAACGAACTCGTGCGCTGTTTCACTTCCAGTGTTTCATTATTAAGATTTCTCTATGTGCAAGGCATATCTCGGTGGCGACGGCGGGGTGGGATTAAGTAGGTATACAACGAGATTAGCGCCTGGGAAACCTCAGTGTTGAATATTTGAAAGCGATAATATTGCAAGTGGTTGACAATTTTTGACTGAACTTTTTTTTCATAAATTCGAAAGTATATTTCGCTCACTGATATTCTATATTTTGCTCAGGATTCTAACCTCGATTATCTTTAGGTATGAGATTAAGATTTTTCTTTTACCCTTGATCCATGTCTGTTTTCCTGAATAGGTACAATAAAAGAAACCTTGTTCTTGGATTTACGTCAATCAATCAATCAATTAATCAGCCTATCGCAGTCCACTGGACATAGGCCTCTCCTAACACGCTCCATTGCACACGGTCCTCCGCCTTCCACATCCAGTCTGTCCCAGCGACCTTTTTGAGTTCGTCGGTCCATAGCTGGGGGCCGTCCTACCTTACGCTTACCAAGTCGCGGTCTCCACTCTAGGACACGCTTGCTCCATCGGCCGTCGGTCCTTCTGCAGATGTGACCAGCCCATTGCCACTTTAGTTTACTGAGTTTGCAAGCTATGTCGGTAACTTTGGTTCTTTGTCGGATTACCTCGTTACGAATTTTATCCTTCAAAGAGACGCCGAGCATAGCTCGCTCCATAGCCCGCTGTGCTACTATAATTTGTGGACTAGTCCCACTGTGAGTGGCCACGTCTCGGCCCCGTAGGTCATAACAGGTAGGACGCATTGGTTGTAGGACGCATTGGTTGTAGACTTTAGTCGTCAGGCATTGCGGTATAGGCGAAGAGAAAACGTGACGTAGTTTGCCAAATGCTGTCCAACCCAATTGGATCCCGCGGTTGATTTCTTTCTCAAAGTTGTTTCCACCAAATTGGACAACTTGTCCAAGGTAGACATACTCCCGAACAACTTCGAGCATCGAACCATCGACGTAGATTGGTCCCGGCGTGACATGTACATTAAACATAAATTTACGAATGTCAGTAAGATGACATCTTTCATCTTACTGACATTCGTAAATTTATTAAATTAGTTCTTTATTTTATGAGTTGACTTTTCGATATTAAAATTAGAAGACATTAATTCGAATTCTATTTCCACCTTCATTTTTATTTAATTGTCATATATATAATTTTATAAATTTGGACATTTTTAATTATACTATTTATTATCATTATCTCTTAACTTGATGACTAATTTTATTCTAATTTCTTAAATGATGTTGTATACACCTGTAGAGATTTAGCACTTTGTCTCATTCCTATTGTATTTTTTTTATTTTATTTTAAATGTTTAGTGTTAAGTTGATGGTGTAGCTACTTTAATAAATAAAAATAAATAAACATGATCTTGGTTTTATCCAAGTTCATGCCGAGACTGACACCTCGAGAGGCTCCATTTAGGCTATGCAGCATTTTGCATAACTGTTCCAGTGACTCTGCCACGATGACGATATCATTGGCAAACCGAAGGTGTGAGATGTATTCGCCGTTGATCTTAATGCCCCGCCCAGTCCAGTCCAGCGTTTTGAAGACGTCTTCGAGTGCAGTGGTGAAGAGCTTGGGGGATATTACATCCCCCTGTTTTACCCTTCGACGCAGCTCGATCGGGTTGGTCTTTTGGTCCTGGAGCTGGACGGTCATTGTGGTGCTATCATACAGACATCTCAACACCTCGATATAGCGCCAATCAATGCGACATCGCTGCAAAGCATCCAAAACCGCCCAGGTTTCGATGGAGTCGAAGGCTATCTCGTAATCCACGAAAGCCATATACAGCGGCTGATTGTACTCTTCGGTCTTCTGGACAATCTGCCGAACAGTATGGATATGGTCCACGGTGCTGTAGCCTTTTCGAAACCCGGCTTGTTCCGGTGGCTGGAACTCGTCAAGTCTTCTGGCGAGGTAGTTTGTCAGTACCCCGAGAACAACTTGTAGATGTGGCTCAGGAGTGAGATATGTCTGTAGTTCTTCAGCAGGGTTTTGTCACCTTTTTTGAAGAACAGAACCACCGCACTCCAATCCACGCTTGAGGTGTTAAGCCCTGGTGGATGACGGAATTAAAGAGGCTCGCTAACTTTTTCAGGACTGGAGTCCCGCCTGCTTTTAGGAGCTCAGTGGTGATTCCGTCATCGCCTGGCGACTAGTTGTTTTTGAGCTGCTCGAGAGCCACTCTGACCTCGGTTGACATCAGGGATGTCTTCCGTGTAGTGGCATGCGAGTGGGGCTCTGTGGTCGTCAGCGCTGGGTCTCGTGGGTTTAGTCATCCGTGATACGTACAGGTCTTTGTAGAAACTCTCAATTTCCTCGAGTATCTCGAACTTGGAGGTCACGGTTTTGCCATCTGCAGTATTAAGTTTCGTCAGATGGGATTTACCTAGCTAGCGAGCGAAGAATGGGGGGGGGGGTCTGTCCAAGAGCGTGCTCGTCGCGACCCCTGCCAGTCATTATGGCTGCAATCTTGGACCGAAGACGTACCGCAGTGCGGGCTAGGGCGTCCCCCCGAGGCGACGCGTACCGGCCCGCCCCCGTCGGTACGAATATAGGTGGAAGCGGCGATGGGGGCCGCCACCCATCACGCCGGGCCCGAACTGGCGAGTCGTGGGGTGCAGAGTGCCGAATAGGCACTTGGAATGTAAGAGGTGGTATGAAAGATAAGATGCATGAGGTGATTGATGTGATGAAAGAGAGACGCCTGGATGCTCTGTGTGTAACAGAGACTAAGCGGAGGGGCAGTGAAACCTGTGATCTTCCTGATGGAACAATGGCTCTGTGGTCTGGGGTACCGCAGAGCAGTCGTGCCAGCATGGGGGTGGGTATCTTGCTGTCCCGTCGCCTGGCCTCTGGAGTGAGAGATTATGGCCTGTGCGATGCGAGCCTTCTCTGGGTCCGTTTAAAACTGGGTGTCACTAGAGTATTTTTGGTCGCAGCATATGCTCCCGTAAGCTCGTCGACACTTCAGGACCTTGAGAAGTTTTGGGATAATGTCAGGGAAGTTCTGGATTTGGCTGATGCTAACGAAAAGGTGATTTTGTGTGGCGATCTGAACGGATGGGTAGGAACCAGGCGGCAAACTTGCGACGCTGCTCTGGGTCCTTATGATGATAAGAGAGTGAACGATGCAGGTAAGCTCATTGTAGATGTTTGTTTGGAAAGGGGTCTCCTTATGAAACCAAGATTATGGTTTTTGAAAGGGAAGAAACCAGAACAGAAAGTAAGGATTGTGGTTGGTAACGATGTGCTGGAGCAAGTGAATCAGTTTGTATATCTTGGATGCGCCTTCAGTAAGGATGGGAAATACACCGCTGACATAGAGAGAAGAGTGAGTGCAGGGAACAGAGTGAATGGTGTGATGGGAAAGCTACTCGGGAGCCGGCACTTAAGCCATAAGGCGCAGCTGGCCATACATAATGGAGTTCTTGTCCCAACGCTGTTATATGGTAGCGAGAGCTGGGTATGTAAGAAGGAGAATTAAAGTAGGATAAATGCGGTAGAAATGCGAGCTCTGCGGAAGATGTGCGGAGTGAAGCTGACCGACCGCATTAGCAACAGCATAGTAAGACAGCGAGTAGGTATGAAAGATAGTATCGGTGTAAAGATGAGAAAGGGTATGCTCCGTTGGTTCGGGCATATAGAAAGAATGCCAAAGGAAAGAATGACAAAACAGATATACAATGTGAAAGTGGAAGGATGCAGGTACCGGGGAAGACCTAGACTATCTTATCATGACCAAATAAACAGAGTCTTATCTGATGGAAAAGTCAAGAGTCTCCGTAACCGGCGAGCGTGTATGAGACGAACTATAAGAGTCGAGATAGCCAGAGAGGTATGTAAGGAAGGAGCCTGTTGGAACTCTGTACTCTCTGCCTACCCCGCAAGGGATTTGGCGTGAGGTTATAGATAGCGAGCGAAGAATTTGGTGCCTCTGTTCTGTTCAATCGCAGCCGCGATGGCGCGGGTGCTGGAACATCGGAGGTCACGTCGCACCAGCTTCTGGATCTTCCGGTTAAGGTTCATCCCATCCGGCGAAGGCGCCTGCCTGGATAACATTTCTTGTCTCTGCCTCATAAGTTCGACAAACTCGAGCGAGAGTTCAGACTCTCTGTTACCGCTTTTGCCGGGAAACACTTCGAAACACCTCCTGTAGCGTTTTAACCACTGTGTCAGTTTTTTCGTCAACATTGCCTTCGGTTTCCAGCAGATCGAAACGATTTTGAAATTCCAGTTGGTACTTTACGGACCCTAAAGCTATTTGAGGCGCACATGGTCTCAAAGTAGACCTCATCACGCGACGCCTTTCGGCCCTGAAGTTTATATTTAGATCGCCTCGGACAAGTCGGTGATCGCTGCCGGTATTAAACCTGTTGATCACGGAGACGTCTCCAAATATAGACTTCCTGTTAGTCATGATGAAGCCTCGTTCCTCGCCACAGTGTCGGGGCTTCACCATGTCCACTTTCTATGAGGCTTCTTCTTAAAGAACGAATTCATCAAGGAGAGGCCCTGCGACTCCAGAAAGTTGACCAGCATCTGCTCCCTGTGGTTTCGGCGCCCCACGCCGTGGGGCCCGATTGTCGTTTCGCCGCGTTCTTGTACTCCCACTTTGGCATTGAAGTCCCTCATGACAACGTTGTAGTGGGCCTTGGTGGTGCCATGTAATGCCTTGGCTATGTCTTCAAACATGGCTTCGACTATGTCGTCGCAGTATGTCGAGGTCGGCGCATATACCTGTACCACCTTCAGGGTGCACCTGTTGGTGATTTTAATTATGAGGTACGCTACCCGTGTCGACACACTGCTGACTTTCAAAACGTTGTTAGTGAGAGCTTTGTTGACAAGGAAACCGACACCGCCCTAATAGGGCCGATCACCTTCCCGAAAGTAGAACAGGTGGCCTGACTCAATGGTTCTCGTGTCCTCGCCCTGTCTTCGGACTTCAGATAACCCCAATATGTGCCAGTTTATGCGACCTAGTTCTACGAGTTCAGTGAGGTGTTGGTCCAGCCGTAGAAAGCGTCCATTGTACGTAGCCAGGGTCAGGTGTTTTTGGTAGCCTTGTGTCATAGCCCGGAGATTCTTCGCACCCCTTGCCCCGCTGTTACCGCGACCGCTACCGTGACAGAGGACAGCGGGACTACCGGGAACTGGGGGCCTTTGTTTTAGGTGCCTTACCATGTTAGGAGGTTTTTGGACTCCTATACCACACTGGCCAGACGGGTTGGTATTGGTTAGACAGTTTGTTTAAAATTTTCCTTTTCTGGTCGTTGATCGAATGACGTTACTACCTTTGGTGGACTCTTACCACCAGCCTAGCAAAAGTAAGGATACTGGGGCATTCTAAGTTTTTCTTTCGCTTCCAGCCCAGTAAGGAAGGAATACGCCAATATCACAAATGAAATAAAACTATTTTGTGGATTTTATTCTATCTATCTATCTGTATCTATCTATAACCTCACGCCAGATCCCTTGCGGGGTAGGCAGAGAGTACAGAGTTCCAACAGGTTCTTTCCTTACATACCTCTCTGGCTTCCTCGACTCTCATAGTTCGTCTCATACACGCTCGCCGGTTACGGAGACTCTTGACTTTTCCATCAGATAAGACTCGGTTTATTTGGTCGTGGTAAGAAAGTCTAGGTCTTCCCCGGTACCTGCATCCTTCCACTTTCACATTGTATATCTGTTTTGTCATTCTTTCCTCTGGCATTCTTTCTATATGCCCGAACCAACGGAGCATGCTCTTTCTCATCTTTACACCGATACTATCTTTCATACCTACTCGCTGTCTTACTATGCTGTTGCTAATGCGGTCGGTCAGCTTCACTCCGCACATCTTCCGCCGAGCTCGCATTTCTACCGCATTTATCCTACTTTCATTCTCCTTCTTACATTCCCAGCTCTCGCTACCATATAACAGCGTTGGGACAACGCGGGCGCCTTATGGCTTAAGTGCCGGCTCCCGAGTAGCTTTTCCATCGCACCATTCACTCTGTTCCCTGCACTCACTCTTCTCTCTATGTCAGCGGTGTATTTCCCATCCTTACTGAAGGCGCATCTAAGATATACAAACTCATTCACTTGCTCCAGCACATCGTTACCAACCACAATCCTTACATTCGTTCTGGTTTCTTCCCTTTCAAAAACCATAATCTTGGTTTTCTTCACATTCAAGTGTAAGCCATTGATCATGCAGTCGTCTTTCATAACTGTGACTAGTGTTTGCAGATCAGTGGCTGTTGGCGCTATTAAAACCGCGACATCTGCATAAAGTAGATGGTTTACCACTAAGTCACCCATTTGTACACCTTCATTCATCGCTTTCAGTCTTTGAAGACTTTTGTCCAGATATATTATAAACAGTCTAGCGGACAACACGCAACCCTGCTTGACGCCGATTTTAACGTCAAACCAGGGTGACCTGTTACCACCCACCCGTACGCATGCCTTGCAGTCCACATAAGTGGACTGGACGGCTCGCAACAGAGTGCCATCTATACCATACTCTGGCAAAATGTCCCAAAGTCTCTTTCGCACAACTCTGTCAAATGCCTTCTCCAGATCTACAAAACCGCAGAAAACCTTCCGCCCCACTGCCAGATGCTTCTCTACGATGTTGCGGAGTGAGAAGACTTGATCCGAACATCCTCTTCCAGACCTGAAAAGTGGATTTTATTGCGCTTTATTATTGATTTTTAAGTTCCCGACGTTTAGAGTGATTTGCGACACCCTTGATCACGGGAGGGACTGAGGCGTTGGCGTCCAAAAGGCGTAGTTATTCCAGTGTACCCTCAAACTTATAACTATTTTTTGTTAGTCCGACCTACGCAGAATGTGCTCACGGTGTTTAGAAGTCTCACAGTGTTTTGCTTGCTTTTGCATTAAATTATATTATAACAAGATCCCAAGTCGAAAGAAGCACCTATCGATAATATTTTTATACTATCTGTTCTCATAAATGTACTCGCGGATAAAACCTAGTTTTACATAAAACATAGGAAACGTTAGATGATTCAAATTTTTTTTAACAAAAGTTTATCCTCTAAACATCAAACTTGAACAACAAAAGCGCGCAAAAGCCTCCGCATTCCTCCAAAAAAATCATACCGGAATTCACACAGGAATGTCTTTAAAGAAGAAAAATACTATACAAAATATTTCAAGCCGTTTTTAAACTATTTCCCGCACCTTCGTGTTTTCAAACCTGTGTAAAGATGTTGCTTTTTTTCATTAAAAATAAAATGGATGGACTTGGGTTCAGTCCAGTGGTTAAAGCTTAAGCCATGTTGCCCACGGGACCGAGAAGTCGGGTGTTCCAACCCCGTACGAGTCGAATCTTTGTCGAGAGTTGTGGGTCTCTAAGTTTGTTTCTGTCTGGGTATCTGTGTATGTCAATTTCATGTTTTAAACCCACGATACAGGAACAGTTCCTAATGCGGGGCTACGTTTTTTATATGTATCACTGAATTCACTGATACCGTACAATAAAACAAGTAAGCTGACAATTAAGCTTCCTTTCGTGTTTGTATTTCTATAGAAAAATCTCAGTAACAGTATAGACTAATAGAGCCTGCTATAATGGTGGGTGTGTGTACACAGTACACATCTGTTGCCCCCGCGCGGGGAAATAGGCGTGACGGGGTGTTTGACTAAAACTGAATTACTATGTGCCCACATAGTTAAAATTACAGCCAAGATTAAAATTTACTGCCCGCCTAAACATACAATAACTTTAGTATGCTGTGCCCCGCGGTTTTACCCGCCGTTTACCACGAAGCTAATACGGTCGCAACGTAACACCAGTTTTCCCTTAGCATTTTCACTGACTTTTTTATTCTTGCTCGGCTCCTAAGAGTCGAAGCTTGATGTTCAGCCTATAACGTTTCTCAAGAATTGGGCTACCAAATGCCAATTCTTTTTTTAATTCAGCTAATATTTCCATAGATTAGTGCATTCAAACAACAAACAAACTCTTTAGCTTCATTAAAATAGTATAGTTAGACGAATATCATTGAATTCAGGTATGAGCCCACTGTCTCATGTTTAAATAAAAATGTTTCATTATGAAAATGTGGGTGCGCGCAATATACGCCTCAAAGCGTAAAAGTTTATTAGTTAACAGTTCCATAACCTTGCATGCTGTGTTCACCCGTTCAAACTGCTCAAAAATGTTCACTTCGAACACGACTTTGAACAAGTAGTTATGTAACCCTAATTGTTGATACTAAGTAATAGTGTACCAATTGGCAATTGTTTGTAGGACCATAACAATAGAAGATCAATTGTCTTTGTAGCTTTTGTGTTAACACCTACGCCCCAATTCCCCTGGGTCTAATTACCCAGGGTCACAGGCTCTCCGCTGATTCTGAGAGGTCATGTCTTCGCTCTTAACACTGGTAGCACCCCCGGTCCTGGAGGGCTCGTCAACATGATACAATTACGCGTAATAACGTGCGCAAGAGAGCGGTTAGTCGAGACATTAAAGTTAAGAGTCTTCAGACTAGCGCTCTTGTACTCGTACAGTACTGAGGGAATAACACGAATAGATTACTGTTAGTGTGACGCTACCGAGTTTATATGACATTCTTTCACATTCCATATTTACTAAATAAAGAAGAAAGTGACAGCATGGTTTTCGACAACGTTACGTTGTCAAATAGTTTGTGGCAAGTCCTCTGAAAACAATTAGCTTTGCAATGCCATATATATATATATATATATATATATATATATATATATATATATATTTTATTAAATAAAGATTAATTGCTGTCACAGCACACTTTCTCGAAAACGTAACGATATCGTCAATTGATATGTCCTTCTTACGCACCACGGGCCGAATTGATGAAGTATAAATAAAGCATAATTCGCTTCCTACAAGGGTTTGTTCCGTGGTGCGAAACAGCGAATTAAAATGCGGATGTATTGTACCCGGCCAAGGCGAATGATCATTTTATTCATGTGTCTTCATAAAACAACGTATTGACCTGTTTATGGACCATATTGTGTCCAAGGTTGGCAATATGGAGATAGGCCTTCTATAGATCTTCGGCGATCTTCGGCGAATTAAGGAGAACATAAAACAGAAATCCTATATTTTTGTCCAGTGGTATTGGAATGTTACGAGCGTTATTGAAGTTTTTCTTTAAAAAAAACTTAATATCTGTCTGGCTTTGAGCCCAGTATAATAACTATAGGCTCGCCTATAAACTGTACAGTACATTGTGCACCTCTGTCACCCCATATGGGGGAATAGTCATGACAAATGTTCACTATTCTACGTCATTATCTTTAGGGGGTCTAGAATAGTAATACTCAGCCTATTATGAAGAATGTCTTTCGAACATCATCAAGGACAACTTTTTCCAGAAAGTACGTGTGCAGTTAATCGCCAGTTTTAACTACTTTATATCCAGTAAGAATTAGTTTTTCGACACAAAACAAGTTTGTTGCCGCCGCAACTGCGTATGACGCGATTTTAAACTGTCCGATAAACCGATTAATTTGAACCTGTCGGCGAGTGAGCGACGCGTGAGTGACAGCGCCCGCGCCGGTCGGCGTCCGCTGGGTGTCTGGGCCAATTAAACATGTAACGCGCCACGTTACGATAACTTCGTGCAATTATCGTTTAACAGACTACGTCGTTGGTTTAGTGGTGAATAATGTGCGTAGCAATCACGAGGACCCGCTTTCTAGTTCTAGGTCGGATTAAATGTAATATTTCGATAGAAAAAATTCCAGTATCAGTTCGAAGTCTGGCATTGTGCCCGCTATGATGTGAATAGGCTCGCTTCCTATTACACCTACCTAACCTCATTCTTGAAAAGTTCTACACCTCTGCCACCTAGTGTTGTAAAACGCTCGAGTCGGCGCTTAAAACGCTCGCGTCTTCTACGTGTTTCAACGCTCGTGAGCGTCGAGTCAGCGCTAAACGCTCGACTTCAGCGCTCATTTTTACAACACTACTGCCACCCCTGCTTCCGGAATATCGGCGTGACAGGATTTATTTTATTTTTAATATTTTTTATCATTTAATACTTCAGTGGCATACGGTATACCAATACGCGATCATTTCATTAGGTTATCGTAACGCGCCGCGTTTGCTCACAACGAATTAGATCCCTGGTGCAAACTTCTCCACGCTTCGAAGCGTAATTATAAACCTTTAGAAAATCCACAACTCTGTGAACACGCACCGTCGTGTCAGGTACAAATTGAGAGGCAATTAATATCTGAAAGTTACAAAGTCTTAATTAGTATTCTGATGTTCTTCTAATATTTCTTTGAATACAGAGCATGTTTCTTTAAAGAGTTGTTGATGATATAATTACCCTTGTACTTAATAAAGTAAACGTGGAAGTTTGTGAGGATGGAATTACTGAACGGATTTTGATGAAAGTTTCAAATTCAAATTGATTTTTACTTTTTTATAACAAAGCTATATCAGAGTAACACATATGCTATAATTTACACAGACATTTCAAAATCAATGTGTGCGCGCGCAGCCGCGGGTAAACCGTATTTGTATATAAATCACGAGGTAAATTGATTTCGTAAGTATATAGGCACATGACTAAGCTCTGCCTTAAGAGCTTCTACAACTGAGGTGTGTGTGAAACATGCAAACTAGCTCGCTTTATTTATCTAGCTTATGATAGCTTAGTACTTAGTTAAATTTCTGCCAGAACTAACATATGCATAAACACGGCGATGTACGGGATTCAAACGATGCTATAGGCGGGTTTACACACATCGTTTGTTTTCCATTTCTCATCTCTGGTAGAAAAGCAGTCTAATTATTAGATGTCTTCATTTTAAGAAAATAGATTAATAACTAGCCCATTCTTACAAGGTCAAGGAAATGATACCTATGTGGTTTGTGCTTCGTAAGTCACTCTTAATGACAATGATATATATTTACGCTTAATCAATTTCCAAATGAGTATGTGCGGGGGCTGTGTAATTACTCGGCGGCGAGCTCGCGGCGCCGTGAGTAATACCTATAGTCTACGTTTTGATTGATCCTGTCCTTTGTACGCTCGTGTGAAGTTAAAACCTTGTTTAATAACAAAGATATACGATGCGAAATTGAAATGATGTAGGCACCGGAGAAAACATCATATTCCCATAAACGTACAGACCGTGTCTTTTCTGATGGACCAGTCACGAGTCTTTGTAACCGCCGAGCGAGAGAGGTTTGTAGGGAAAGGGCAGCCTATTGGAACTTTATACATTCAGCCTACCTTGCAAAGGTTCAGGAACGTTCGATATAAGAACTGCGATCGGAACGTCTCAGACTACCCTTTCTCAGATCATAGCCGTCATTGTTTTGGTATAGATAGTAATGACACTGGGTTTTGTCTACCTTATTAGGAAGCTGGGGTGGCGAAACGTACAATATTTGAAATATTTATTAGTCGGTGAATGTTGGCAGTAATCGTTAACCACTGATTTAGTGATATTTGGTACAAATTGTTTGATCTCTGTAAATAGAATGCCGGCATCGACATGGGACCATTTGTGTTTGAAAGGCTCCACCACTACGCATCATTAATTTATCCCGGGGTTTTTATAATTCACCAAACCTATAAATGCCACAAAAGACAGTAAGACATAAAGTTTAATGGATAGAGCGTCAGCTGCTCCGCTCATTGGACCGAGTAGTCGTTACCAGCACGGGACAAGTTATTGTGTGACACAAATATTTCTTTTCGTGTTTGTGAAATTCATGTATTCATTTCTAGTGTGGGACAACTTTTTTTTAAAATGTGTTCATTCACTTGGCGTTGTCTGTTATAGCACTAGCAACTTTGCCTTCAATACTTACTAAAAATTGAATGCCCCGATACCAAATTACAAGTTTCAAAATCAGATTGTATCAGTATAATTCAGTAAAGGAATTATTTAAACTGACTTCTTTTATTACTATCATACAACGGTGACGGAGCTGTACCTATACACTAAATACCCTACAGTAAACATTTTTTTGCATCGTATCAAACTGTATAGCCCATTTTCGGAATTTCCCTGCTCCGAGGAAGCTACAAAACATATAAGATATCAATTTTACTAAAAGCCGCGTAAGTAATAATATTTCGGATGGCGACATAAAGGAGGGTTATAGTGGCTCGTGCTCGAGGTAAAGCCGCAAAAGGCCCAAAAAGGCATAACGCTTTAAAATGAAACACGGAAGCGGCTCGCACTGCCGGCAGCAGTGCCCGCCCGCGCGCGCGCCGCCATTATGGAAATTGTATAAACGTAACAGAGCATATACATAAACCGGGATTGCCTTTATTCTCCTAATTTAGGGTTCCGTAAGAAAATAAATGAACATGTAATTTTCTTCTATCTATGTATTTATATATCTATATCATCATGGGATCCAGTCCCTTGCGGGGTAGGCAGAATATAGAGTTTCAACAGGTTCTTTCCTTACGCACTTCTCTAGCTACATTCACTCATATGTAGTTCGTCTCATACACACTCGCCAGTTACAGAGACTCTTGAACCTTGACCTTCAGATAAAACACGGTATATTTGGTCATGGTAACATAGTCTAGGTTTTTATGAGATTTAAACAACAATTTGGTTTGGAGTGTATTATTTGGAGATATTTCCCGCCGGTTTTTTAAGGAACTATAGAAGTATGTGTTAAGTATAACCATAATTAATTTTTAAATTATCATGCAAGAATTTTCCAATAACTTATTGCAGAAAAATTCTGAATATCCAGCATATCTGATGTTGTTTTATATTAAAGAGAAATAAAGCTACCTTGTACGGAGTAAAGTGCATGACTGGAAGCGACGCGAGGCGAGGCAGTGAGGCGGCGAGGCCACGAGGTTGTTTCACGACTAATCCCCGAGCTACTTGGCCCAGTAATGCCTTGGTCAAGCCCCGGTTAACGCCTCTAGGAGATTACAAGGACGTTTATACGGTAATTTGTATGTAATTGGTGTCTATGTGCGGTCTTATTGCGATTATGGCAGGCCTTTGTTGGCCTTTAATTTACAGAGAGAAAGTGTTTGGTTAAGGGATTTATAAATATACGCCGTTTAGTAAAGGTACTTTGCACTGTATCAATAGCCTATTTCCGTGATTATGTATTTACTATTAGTTTATTTTGAAGAAGTAATGTATGAAGTATTCAACCTCAAATATGTTGGAAATTCTGTAGAAAGCTTTAAAAAAAATATATATATATATATATATATATACACGTTTACTCATTTTATGTTACAGTGATTCTCAGAAAACTGGTTGTGATAAACAATTGAACCTAAAAGTAAACAACGATTCTATTTTACTTTTCTTTAGAGCTACTTTAGTGTTCACTAGGTAAACAAATATTTTCTAATAACAATTACAACTTGATAAAGCATCTAATCTAATAGATTTTTTATAAAACCAATTTCAGAAAAGTACTACCTCATAAATTGTAACCGCCGCCAGTAAATGAACCCAATAATATTTATTACACCCAATCACGAAATCCCTAGAAAATCACGGCAAATTAATGGCGTATAAACAGAGCGGCGCTCGTCTGTTATTTACACTTAATTCGGGCGTCGGCGTCGAGGCAGCGCGCAGGCGAGGCGCGGCGCCGCCTCGCGCGGCTCGGCCGAGGCCCCGTTTAATTGACGGCCGCTTAACCCTTTGTTCTCAATCTGCTTACACGGTATTAAGAGGATGACTGTTATAAATTCTCCTTAGTATTTCAAAGAAAATGCAATCGTTTTAGGATTAGGAATTACGAATATAAGTGGAAGCGGTGATAGGGGCCGTCACCCATCACGCCGGGCCCGAACTGGCGATTCGTGGGGTGCAGAGTGCCGAATAGGCACTTGGAATGTAAGGGGTGGTATGGAAGATAAGATGCATGAGGTGATTGATGTGATGAAAGAGAGAAGCCTGGATGCTCTGTGTGTAACAGAGACTAAGCGAAGGGGTATTGAAACCTGTGATCTTCCTGATGGCACGATGGCTCTGTGGTCTGGGGTATCGCAGAACAGTCATGGCAGCATGGAAGTGGGTATCTTGCTGTCTCATCGCCTGGCCTCTGGAGTAAGAGAGTATGGCCTGTACGATGCGAGACATTTCTGGGTCCAATTAAAACTGGGCTTCATCTTTACTGGGCTGGAAGCGAAAGAAAAACTTAGAATGCTCCAGTAGCCTTACTTTTGCTAGGCTGGTGGTAAGAGTCCACCAAAGGTAGTAACGTCATCCGATCAACGACCAGAAAAGGAAAATTTAAAACAAACCCTATACCAACCCGTCTGGCCAGCGTGATATAGTAGGCCAAAAACATCTTAACATGTTATGGCACCTAAAACAAAGGCCCGCAGTTCCCGTTAGTCCCGCTGTCCGCTGCCACGGTAGCAGTCGCGGTAACAACGGGGCAGGAGATGCGAAGAAGCTCCGGGCGACGACACAAGGCTACCAAAAACACCTGACCCTGGCTACGTGCAATGGACGCTCTCTACGGCTGGACCAACACCTCAATGAACTCGAGGAAGAACTAGGTCGCATAAACTGGCACATATTGGGGTTATCCGAAGTCCGAAGACAGGTCGAGGGCTCTATAACCCTTGAGTCAGGCCACCTGTTCTACTTTCGGGAAGGTGATCGGCCAGCTCAGGGCGGTGTCGGTTTCCTGGTCAACAAAGTTCTCACTAACAACGTTGTGGAAGTCAGCACTGTGTCGACACGGGTGGCGTACCTCATAATTAAAATCACCAACAGGTACACCCTGAAGGTGGAACAGGTATATGCGCCGACCTCGACATACTGCGACGACATAGCCGAAGCCATGTATTAAGACATAGCCAAGGTATTAAATGGCACCACCAAGGCTCACTACAACGTTGTTATGGGGGACTACAATGCTGAAGTGGGAGTATAAGAACGCAGCGACACAATAATAGGACCCCACGGTGTGGGGCGCCGAAATTACCCGCGCCATCGCGGCTGTGATTGAACAGAACAGAGGCACCAAATTCTTCGCTCACCAGCTAGGTAGATCCCATATGACGAAACTTAATACTGCGTATGGCAAAACCGTGACCTCCAAGTTCGAGAGACTCGAGGAAATTGAGAGTTTCTACCGAAAATTGTACGCATCACGGATGCCTAAACCCAAGAGACCCAGCGCTGACGACCACAGAGCCCCACTCGTACGCTACTACATGGAAGCCATCCCTGATGTCAACCAGCACGACATCAGAGTGGCTCTCGAGCAGCTCAAAAACAACAAGTCGCCAGGCGATGACGGAATCACCATTGAGCTCCTAAAAGCAGGCGGGACGAAAAATTTGCGAGCCTCTTTAATTCCGTCATCCACCAGGGCTTAACACCTCAAGCGTGGAGCGGGAGTGCGGTGGTTCTGTTCTGCAAAAAAGATGACAGAACCTTGCTGAAGAACTACAGACCCATCTCACTCCTGAGCCACGTCTACAAGTTGTTCTCGAGAGTACTCACAAACCGCCTCGCCAGAAGACTCAACGAGTTCCAGCCACCGGAACAAGCCGGGTTTCAAAAAGGCTACAGCACCGTAGACCACATCCATACTGTTCGGCAGATTGTACAAAAGACCGAAGAGTACAATCAGCCGCTGTGCATGGCTTTCGTGGACTACGAGATAGCCTTCGACTCCATCGAAACCTGGGCAGTTTTGGATGCTCTGCAGCGATGTTGCATTGATTGGCGCTATATCGAGGTGTTGAGATGTCTGTATGATACCGCCACAATAACCGTCCAGCTCCAGGACCAAAAGACCAACCGATCAAGCTGCGTCGAGGGTTAAGACAGGGGAATGTAATATCCCCAAGCTCTTCACCAATGCACTCAAAGCTGTCTTCAAGACGCTGGATTGGACTGAGCGGGACATTAAGATCAACGGCGAATACATCTCACACCTTCGGTTTGCCGATGATATCGTCATAGTGGCAGAGTCACTGGAACAGTTAAGCGAAATGCTGCATAGCCTAAATGGAGCCTCTCGAGGTGTCAGTCTCGGCATGAACTTGGATATAACCAAGATCATGTTTAATGAACATGTCACGCCGGGACCGATCTACGTCGATGATTCGATGCTCTAAGTTGTTCGGGAGTAGGTCTACCTTGGACAAATTGTCCAATTTGGTAGAAACAACTTCGAGAAAGAAATCAACCGCAAAATCCAATTGGGTTGGGCAGCATTTGGCAAACTACGTCACGTTTTCTCTTCACCTATACCGCAATGCCTGGAGAATAAAGTTTATAACCAATGCGTCCTACCTGTTATGACTTACGGGGCCGAGACGTGGCCACTCACATCGGGCTATGGAGCTCGGGGTCTCTTTGAAGGATAAAATTCGTAACGAGGTAATCCGACAAAGAACTGTATATGTACTCAAATGTAGATTAATGCTGGAATAGCCTGAGAGTTTAGTAGAATCCGCGAAAGAAGTATGTGGTTGCTCAAAGAAGCATAGTACAGCAAAAGATGATGCATAGTGGGATGCGGAGTTACAAAGCTTCGTAGAAAGTAAGAAGAAAGCGTGGCAGGAATATGTTTTTTCTTTGAACCTGAATGCCAGTATAACAGAGATGAAGAAAGAATTATACCGGCAATGCAAGAATGCCACCAAAACTTTGGTGAAAGAGCCAGTGCAATTGAGGAGGAGAGGCTGGCGAGGAACTTCGAGAACAACACTAAACTCTTTTGGAGCAAAGTGAGAAAGTCTCGAGGTGATTCGTCAAGTTTCAGAATGGAAAGGATAAAATCTAAGGTTGGTGACATTCTTGCAGACACATAAGCTGTATTAAAACGGTGGAGTGAATATTTTGGAGAAATGTATGGAGATGCCCCGGATACTGGTGCCA
This sequence comes from Phalera bucephala, assembly GCA_905147815.2. Taxonomy (NCBI): domain Eukaryota; kingdom Metazoa; phylum Arthropoda; class Insecta; order Lepidoptera; family Notodontidae; genus Phalera; species Phalera bucephala. The sequence continues at coordinate 689,378 of LR990621.1, read as the reverse complement.
CAGACGAGCCCAGAGGCGAGTTTGTGGCACCGGAATCAACAGAGGACATAATTATGGAAGAAGTTGAATGGGCGATAGGAAGTATGAAAAATGGTAAAGCTGCGGGAATAGACATGATATCTGCCGAGATAATCAAATATGGTGGAACTTCGTCAACGTCCGGGACGCCTTTCGGGTCCTTGCAAACCTTTGCTGGAGGACCGGTAGGGTCCCTACAGATTTGCGCCGCGCAGTCATAGTACCCTTGTATAAAAGCAAGGGCTCACAATATGACTGCGCCAATTACAGAGCCATCAATTTGATCAGCTTGGCAGCCAAGGTGTACAGTAAAATTATTGAACGGAGAATGCGCGAGAAGTCCGATGGAATGTTGTGCGAGGCACAAGGGGGTTGAGGAAGGAAGAGGATGTTTGGAACAAGTTTTCTCCCTCCGCAATATCGTAGAAAAGCATCTGGCAGTGGGCCGGAAGGTTTTCTGCGGTTTTGTGGATCTGGAGAGGGCGTTTGATATAGTTGTGCGAAATACACTTTGGGACATTTTACCTGAGTATAGTATAAATGAGTGAGTATAAAAGACACTCTGTTGCGAGCCGTCCAGTCTACCTATGTAGATAGCAAGGCATGCGTACGGGTGAGTGGTAACATGTAACCCTGGTTTGACGTTGAAATCTGCGTCAACCAGGGTTGCCTGTTGTCCGCTAGACTGTTTATAATATATTTGGATAAAAGTCTTCAAAGACTGAAAGCGATGAATGAAGGTGTACAAATGAGTGATCTAGTGGTAAATCATCTACTATATGCAGATCACGCGGTTTTAAGCGCCGCAAGGGATCTGGCGTGATGATATAGATAGATCTATCTTGAATACAAGGTTTATTGGAAGTAGATGAATCCTTATTCATGTACGTACGATGTGTAAGGGAGCGTAAGAAGCCTTTTGTGTGTGTATTTGGATGATTGAAGCACTTTATTAGGTTACGTCTCTTACGTCGGGATTCTTGTATCGACTGATATAATTAATTTTAAATGGAATAAAGAAAATAACATATTCATAATAACAATATAATATTATAGCGGCATTATTCGCACGATGTCGCAAATGCAGGGCATCGCCAATAATCTCCTAAGCGTACTGGCTAATCGGCTGGATGGCCCATTTATACGGCACGGGATAAGTATTCATAATTCATACATGTCCAGTGCCAAATAAATAAAATAAATAAAATCCAGATATAAGTACTAACATAGTCTGTAAGAAGATTGTTACTAACAAATTATGGATTTTATTATCTGAAAATAAAATTATTATAATTATTGCCTAAATAAGCTTCTTGGAAAGTATCGTAGTGATAGCCAATTATGTTATGTTTGTGTTCGTGCCTCGAGGCAGCTCGTCAGCTCTGCCTCGAGTGGACAACAATGGCACGCGAGCTGCTCGGGTAGCGTTTGTTGTTACCGCTCCGACTACGCACATCCGCCCTGATTGGGCATTCACACGACAGACGCTACTCGACGGCACTAGCAGGGCTGCCGATATTTGATCTATTTATTTATGAAAAGATTTTATTGAAAATGAATATTTTATTAGTTTTTATTGAAAAAAAAAACAGTATCAATCCGGAGTTTGGAATTCTGCCCGGTATATGGCAATGCGCCGCGTGGTTCCCGGCTTAGAATAGGACCAACTCATCTCATCCCATCGAGTGCTGTACAAGGCGACTAAAGAAAAACTAGGGAATGGACAGCAGCGTACCCTTAACACTTCTACGACCAAAACTGCGCTCGCCAACCCGCCTGCCAAGCGTGGCGAGTATGGCAACCCCCCCAGAAGAACAGAGAAAAAACCAGGCCCTTAATCCCCGGCGGTCCTGTTCATCCTGGCCACGGTAGCAGTCATGATAACGACAGGACAAGGGGTGCGAAGAATCTCAAGCAGTGATTCGGCTACCACCAACAAAGGAAATTGGCTCTGGTGACATACAACGCACGCACGTTTAGGACAGATGAGAACTGTCTGGTTGAGCTGGAAGAAGAGATAGACAAGTTGCACTGGAGTATAGTTGGTTTATCGGTATCAGCGGGGACACGATAACCTTAAAATCCGGCAACTTGTTCTACTACCGGGAGGGCGAACAGCAGTCCCAAGGAGGAATCGGGTTTATTTTCCACAAGTCACTCATAAACAACGTTGTGGATATCAGTAGTGTGTTGAGCAGGGTAGCGCACCTGATACTCAGAATATCTAACAGATATTCTCTGAAGATCGTACAGGTCTACGCACCGACCTCGGCACACTCAGATGATGAGTACGAAGTTATGTATGAGGACATCAGAAGAGCCATACAAATTTCCAAGCACACTTTACAGTGGTTATGGGTGACTTCAATGCGCGGCTGGGCAAACGGGGTGATGATGAGATGAAAGTGGGGCAATTTCGATGTGGGCAGCGGAACCTTAGGGTTCCGCTCAGAAATTAGGCCAGCCTCTGACCCCTAGAGGTCAGAAAAAAGGGAGGAAAAAAGAGGGACTCTTTATGATGAACTCTTTCTTCCAGAAGCCGCCTCATAGGAAATGAACCTGGATAAACCCTAATGGTTCCACTAAAAATGAGATAGACTTCATCATGAGCACTAGGCGTCAAATATTTAATGATGTCTCCGTGATTCACAGGGTAAAAACCGGCAGTGATCACCGAATAATCATAGGCACAGGCAAAGCCAGTTGACGAAGCTGAAGACGGAGGACGGAAACATAACGTCGAATAGGTCAGAGATACTCAGAGAGATAGAGACGTTTTATGGCCAGTTATATACCTCAGTAGCTAAACCTGGTGTTGACTTGGTAAAAGACCCAAGAGCCAAGCTAACCCGACACTATACTGAAGATATCCCGGACATCAGCTTGTACGAGATTAGGATGGCTCTCAAACAACTCAAAAAACAGCACAGCGCCGGGCGCAGACGGAATTACCGCAGAGCTTCTGAAAACGGGCGGAACGCCGGCACGCAAGTCCTTGAGAAGCTATTTAATTCCGTCTTGCTTGAAGGGAAAACGCCGGAAGCATGGAACAGGGGTGTGGTGGTACTGTTTTTCAAGAAAGGTGATTACACCTTATTGAAGAACTATAGGCCCATTACACTGCTGAGCCATGTTTATAAGTTATGTTCGAGAGTAATCACAAATCGTCTCGAACGCAGGCTTGATGACTTCGAGTCTCCCGAACAAGCCGGGTTTCGGAAAGGCTTTAGTACCATAGACCACATACATTCGCTGCGGCAGATTATACAGGAGACTGGTGAGTATAATCAGCCACTAAGCTTGGAGTTTGTGGACTATGAGAAAGCCTTCGATTCGATCGAGACTCGGGCGGTTCTTAGATCTATCCAGCGATGCCGCATTGACTACTATCGGTACATTGAAGTGTTGAAGTGCTTGTATAATAACGCCACCATTCAGTCCAAGTACAGGGGCAGTGCACAAAGGCGATCCCCATAAAAAGAGGGGTAACACAGGGAGACGTCATTTCTCCGAAACTGTTTACGGCCACCTTGGAGGACGGCTTCAAGCTCTTGGAATGGCGAGGTCTATGCATCAATATCAATAGCGAATGCATCACTCGCCTTTGATTTGCTGACGACATTGTTGTCATGGCGGAATCGCTGGAAGATCTAGGACGAATACTCGGTTACCTCAACAGAGTATCTCAACAAGTGGGTCTAAAAATGAACATGGACGAAAACAAAAATATTGCTTAATGTCCATGTCGTACCCACCGCACTCACCGTTAGGAACTCTACTCTTGAAGTTATCGACGAATACATTTACCTGGAACCGAATACATTTACCTGGAATCCGGTTAGGTAGGTCCAACTTAGAGAGAGGTCAATCGACGAATACAACTCGGCTGGGCAGCGATCGGGAAACTGCGTAACGTCTTCTCATCCAAGATACCTCAGTGCCTCAAGACTAAAGTTTTTAGTCAATGTGTGTTGCCAGTGATGACATACGCATCAGAGACGTGGTCTCTTACAATAGGTCTCATAAAACATCTCAGAGTTGCTCAGCGAGCTATGGAAAGAGCTATGCTCGGCGTTTCCCTACGTGGTTGAGTAAGGAGATTCGTAGGAGAACGAAGGTCACCGACATAGCTCATAGGATAAGTAAGCTGAAGTGGCAACGGGTGGTCTACATAGCGCGAAGATCGGACGGGCGTTGGGGCAGAAAGATTCTAGAGTGGAGACCACGTATTGGCAAGTGCAGCTCGGGACGGCCATCTACCAGATGGACCGACGAGCTTGTGAAGATTACAGGAAGTTGTTGGATGCAGGTGGCATCGGACCGGCTGCCTTATTGCGGCGGCTGCGGCCGATTAGGGAGGCCTATGTTCAGCAGTGGACAAATATATGTTGATATGATGATGATATGGCAATAGGCTCGCCCCTATTACATAAGACCTAACATCGTTGGCGAAAAGTAGGACATATAGACGTGACGGTGTTTTATACATCTTTGACTTATTACACAATAATCAAGCAAGGTGACGAGATTTTTACAGGCATTTGTAACATAATGTATAATTTATCAGGATCAGAAGTGCATCTTAACACAATCCGTAATTGATTAAACTGACCCACTGCTGGGCACGGGCCTCCTCTCAAACTGAGAGGGTAATCGATTATGTTTATGTAAATCAGGTATGAAATATTGGACACGAAGTGCCGTATACTTGTAGTTTATATGGATTTACTTATCTTACAAGCGCTGATATTAACCCGACCCTGTACCGCATTAAAATAACATAATCGTCGGCGGCAGGTTGCTAGGCGCGCGCTATTAAGCCCAAGTGGAAAATTTGATGAGCGCGGCAACCCTGGCGCTGCCACGAGGCTCGGGCGAGTCGCTCGCCGCCCCGGCTGACTCAGGCACCGGCCAAACACTTGGAGCGGGCATTTCGGACCAAATTCTGTTGACTGGAACGCTGATTTGGTAAATTTGAAGACCTTAATATGACTTGTAAACAAAAATTTTCCACGGTTATGCAGGAAAGTTTGGCAAATAAATTATAAGTCAATTCGATTACCGCACTCGCACCGCATAATTATTTCTGTAACAAGTTCTGGTGATCGCATTGATGTTTAGGACTGTTCCGAAAGGATCATCAAGTTTCACAACTGGGATGTTGTATTTTTGTTATAGGTGTATACTTGCAATCTATATAAGAAGTTAGTACAATAAGTAACGTCATGTTTGAAAAAAGTTAGAAAAGCTAACATAGTGAAGAAAAAAAAAATTTTTTTTTTTTTTGTTGGGGAAATCCTCAGGGATACCCGTTCACGACGGGGACGTGAATGAGTTATGTGGGGCTCCTTGCTCCAGCGACAGTCGGCATCACTCCGGCCGTCGCTGGAGGAAGTCTATCTATCTATCTATCTATCTATCTATCTATATCATCACGCCAGCTCCCTCGCGGGGTAGGCAGAGAGTACAGAGTTCCAACAGGAGGAAGTGGAGGAAGTCCTACCCACTAAAACCCCACCGTGTTCCATCGCCCGCTACGCGGCGAGTGTCGGGGACGCGGACATGCTTCCGCAACCCGCCAGCGGTTGTCCGCTATGTCGGACCCGTCTTGCCAGAGTAACCCCGCCCTGGTCCTATTACATGGTGAGGATGCACCGGAACACTCAGCGCGTCCTCCAGTCTCGGGGGCTAGATGATTCTGCACAAGCGACAGTAACCCCCGTTGCTGTCATCCGCAAGCCCCCCTCATGGCGGCATTAGGTCGGCGGCCGCCCGCCTTCTTTGCCCGACTCGCCTACGTCTATTTGGAGCCGCAAGGGGATCGGACTCCCTACTTCACTCCGCCACTTCCTTGTGCGTTATCACTTCCTCGCAGAAGCTCTGCACAGCCTCCCATGCACTCTCGTTACCGACCATGGTGTGAACTACGGTTGGCAAGGAAGAGGTGGTCCCATTTTAATGAAATCGGTATTAAACTTTGGACTTGGAAGATACACCAGGGGACTACTTAACGGCGAACAGCACGAACATATAGATTCCGTTTTTATGGTTATTATATCAATCTCGTAGGTACCTTACAATACAACTCAGCAAAATTATATAATATAGGTATATAAGTAAATGAATATTTATTGTTATTTGTGGCGAGTGGTATTTATATACCACTCGCCACTTAATATTGTAAAATAAAAATCTTTTTAAAATTAGGTAAACCGACTTCCAAATGCAAAAAAATAAATATTTGAAGTCAGTGCCAAGTAACCGACTGCACTAACCGGTACCGACTTCAAATATATTTTTTTTGCTTTTTGAAGTCGTTTTCCCTTTTTTTAAAAAAGAGTTTAATATACTAGTATGAAACTTCTGGAATGGACGCAAACCCTCCAAGTACATCGATAGAAAAGTCCAGGTACATCAAACAATAGCCGGTGCGTCCCACAAAGCGGTATTATTATTACATACCTATTTGTACGTAAAGAAGAAGGTACTTGTTAACCGCGGCCACACGCAGGAATAGTAAAAAGGGGATGAACCTTCTAGACTATTTGGCACTCAACGCGGATTCTAGATCTTTCTTGACGGAAAGCGTTTTAGAATCGACACCTGATAAAGAGATTTCGAGGTCGATTTATGTCCGGGTCGTAACAATACTCTTTCTTTTTATGGATATTAGATAATAATAACATCAAAACTAATTTCAAAACTTATGCAAGAGAGGGTTCTTTAAGCCTTTGTGGAACTCACAGCGACACAAATATCTGAAAGTTCTTGCTCAAAAATTAAACCGTTTTCTCTGTCCCAAAAAAATATTTTTTTTTACATACAACTTCTTGCACTGACAATGATTAGTATTTAATTGGGCTATTTGAGATCACTTTGGCATTCATTACTAAAAGAAAATAAGTTAGGGTTACACTCTTGTAAGGCACACTCCCCGAGGTTATCTTCAAGTTCATAAAATATAAAAAAGGTATACATTTCTTAGCTTAGTCTTAATTTAAAGCTCAATTTACCCTGCGTGGGAGAGAGTTAAGCAATATTAGCGCCCTGGGCCCTTGTTCGCTATCACCACTTAAACTTATTACTTGACGCGTTACAATAACTTAGTGAAATGATTATGTAATGTTAAATAAAGTATAATTAAATAAACACTGTCACGCCTATATTTCTCAAGCGGGGGTGGCAGAGGTGCACTGTGTACATCCACTTTTCACTGACGATGTTAGGTCCTATGTAATTGGAGTTAAGCCCATTGCCACATACCGGCCTCAATTCCAGACTCCGGACTGATACTGGGAAAGTTCGATAGAAAAACTACATTGGTCTGGCCTTGGATTTGAACCCAGGACCTCATGATCGCAAAGCGCATTATTCGCCACTAGATCAACGAGACAGTGTAATGGTACTACAGATTTTTTTATATAAAAAATGTGGCCCCGGACAAAGGATTATTCCTGTGTCGTGGGTGCAATTACAGACGCATACAAATTCCCAGACCAAAATAAATCTTTATAGGTCATACAAAGATTTGTTCCGTGCGGGGCCGAACCTGTGTCTGCTCGATGCAGTGGGTGGAGTGGCTTCAGCTCTTAACCACTGGACCGAGTTGTCGTCGAATTAACCATCATCATTAACCAATACGCAATCATTTCACAAATACATCGTAACGCACAGCGTTAGATCATAGCGAACAAAGTCCCTTGCGGAGTAACGTGAACCATTTTAATTAATGATAGAGCGACGGCGGCAGAAGGGCGCAACTGCAAGCAGGCGATGCGATTAAATATTTAGTCAGGCGCAAGGTGGACGCGGGACGCACCATTAGTGTCACTTTGTGGCATTTCCATTTGCATAAATTTAACTAACATATGTAATCTAAGTTCCGTGAAACTTGCTTTACATTCCCTACCGCATGCAAAAATAATGTTTACTATATATTTATACTTACCACAAACTACTCTATTTATCTGTATCTACACGCCTGGCCCAACCTAACGTCGTCGGCGAAACGTGGGTGTACTCAGGTACACCTCTGCCACCCCCGCTTGAGGAATATAGGCGTGACGGTGTGTGTGTATCAAGCCAGGCCCTTTGCGAAGTTGTTAGTACAGACTTCCAACAGATTCTTTCCTTACAGACCTCTCTAGCTTTTCCATTCTTATAGTTCGTCTCATACATGTATATATAAAAAAGCAGTGATAGCCTAGTGGTTAGACCATTAAACTGCAAAGTCAAAGGTCTCGGGTTCAAACACAGGCACGCACCTATGTCTTTTCGAAAGCATGTGCGTATTAAAAATTAATTATCACTTGCTTTAACGGTGAAGGAAAACATCGTGAGGAAACCTGCATGCCTAATAGTTTCTCGAAGGTGTGTGAAGTTCGCCAACCCGCACTGGGCCAGCGTGGTGGACTATGGCCTAAACCCTCTTAGTTTGAGAGGAGGCCCGTGCCCAATATTATGTATATATAAACTAGAATTTTAAAAGAGAAAGAGTTTGATAGAGTTGTGCGAAAGAGACTTTGGGACATTTTACCTGAGTATGGTATAAATGGCACTCTGCTGCGAGCCGTCCAGTCCACCTATGTGGACAGCAAGGCATGCGTACGGGTGGGTGGTAACATGTCCCAGGGGGACGTTTCAAGTTGTAATCGGCGTCAAGCAGGGTTGCGTGTTGTACGCTAGACTGTTTATTACTGTTTATATTTGGATAAAAGTCTTCAAAGACTGAAAGCGATGAATGAAGGTGTACAAATGAGTGATCTAGTGGTAAATCATCTACTATGGCAGATGGCGCGGTTTTAATAGCACCAACAGCCACTGATCTGCAACAACTAGTCACAGTTATGAAAGAAGACTACATGAAAAATGGCTTACATTTGAATGTAAAGAAAACCAAGATTATGGTTTTTGAACGGGAAGAAAGCAGAAAGAATGCAAGGATTGTGGTTGGTAACAATGTGCTGGAGAAAGTGAATGAGTTTGTATATCTTGGATACGCATTCAGTAAAGATGGCAAATACACCGCTGACATAGAGAGAAGAGTGAGTGCAGGGAACAGAGCGAATGGTGCGATGGGAAAGCTACTTGGTAGCCGGCACTTAAGCCAAAATGCGCAACTGGCCATACATAACGGAGTGCTTGTCCCAACGCTGTTATATGGCAGCGAGAGCTAGGTATGTAAGAAAGAGAATGAAAGTAGGATAAATGCGGGAGAAATGCGAGCTCTGCGGAAGATGTGCGCAGTGAAGCTGACCGACCATATTCGCCATAGCGTATTAAGAAAGCGAGTAGGCATGATAGTATCGGTGTAAAGATGAGAAAGGGTATGCTTCGTTGGTTCGGGCATATAGAAAGACTGTCTGAAGAAAGAATGACAAAACAGATATACAATGCGAAAGTGGAAGGATATAGGTATCGGGGAAGACCCACACTATCTTACCATGGCCAAATAGATCGAGTCTTATCTGAAGGACAAGTCAAGAGTCTCCGTAACCGGCGGGCGTGTATGAGACGAACTAAGAGAGTGGAGGAAGCCAGAGAAGTATGTAAGATAAGAACCTGTTGGGACTCTGTACTCTCTGCCTACAGCCTTAAAAAAGAAGTTTGACGTCAACACCTCCCATTTCAAAATCAACAAAGGAGTTGCCACTTTCTTGCCGAAAGCACTTCATAATTCATGCCGCAACGTGTTGCTGCTCTACAAACCAACTTCGCGACTTTGAAAAGCACCGCATCTCGAGACTTCGGGACTTTCATAAATTATTTAATTAAATTTGCGAAATTACCGGTTAATGTCGACATTAGCCGGGCGAAGTTGGTCGTGTATAGGAGAGTTCTGGAAGATATTTAGGAATTATGGAACCTCTTTATAGTATAAACTTTGAAATAAATCTATTTTACGGATTTTACGCGGTTTATTTTTGATTTTTAGTTCCCGACGTTTCGAATGCTTTGCAGCACCCATGGTCACGGGAGGGACTGAGACTGTTAGACTGAGACTGAGGTGTTAGACGTCCAAAAGGCATAGTTGTTCCGTTGTACACTTAAACTTCTTAATTATTTTTAAATCCGTAAAATAGTTTTATTTCATGTGTAATATTCGCGTAAATCTAAGAACTCAGAATATAAACTTTTTTATAAACCATGTTATGTGTGTGCGTGTGTGCGTTTATATGTAATACCAGTGTGATAGAATACAGGCACATTTGCTTTTATGACTCTATCCCTAACAGTATACCAAACACAGTAAACAGAAAACACAAGGTTTCAGCAGGTTCTTTCCTTACAGACTTCTCTAGCTTCCCCTACTCTCGCAGATTGTCTCAAAACAATCATTCTCAGCAAACACCTATACCTCCCACTTGTGACACTCACTGTTGTTGCAGGCCTCTCCTTTATCACGCCATTCGTGCCGGTCCTGTGCTAGTCTATTCCACAATTTGGCTGATTTACTCCATCTGGTTAATAATGCCTTTCCCCTCGTTCATTTCTGAGCCACCAATGTCACGGCGGCGGTCCACCTTCCTCTTCCAGCCTTATCAAGTGTCCTGCCCTGCCAATATCGAATTTAACCTCGTGATCCGTTTACCAACATCTTCAACTTTAGTCTTCGAATCTTTTAACAATAGTCAAAATTATTTTCAAAATGTAATATCGTGGTTTAAATAAAGATTAACAAGGTTAATGTTTGACTGCTACTTAATCGAACATAACTATGAAATTCTCAATCAGTTACTATCAGCAGTATCCTAGTGCACCGTGTCTCTTAATTGCTACATATAACTGAGATCTACCAGTTATCTTAGGTACCGCTTTTAAACGGTTTAAAACTTACTTAATAACTAGCGAGATTTCCATCCAAATGCATAATCTTCATGGGTTCCGAGTTTTAAGTGCTTCATCTATTTGACGCCGGCGCGATGCGACGGACGCTATCTTGGAGGATTTAGATTTGTGTGTAAGACAAAGCGAGAAAGTTGGAATGCAAGTGGGTAAGACTGGATACAAGCTATAATAATTTACAATGTATTTATAGCATAGCGTTTCTAAATAGAAAAATTCATCGATAGGGAATCGAACCAAAAAATTTAATTTAAATGGACTTTCTTAAAAACAAACTTTTCTAGCAAAATAACAATGAAAATGTTATCTTGCTTAGTTGAGGAGTTCCTACGGCTTCCTTCCGACTCCACATCACATCTTGGACATCATCCGGATCTAAAGTACTCGTCAAGGCAAATCCCACGAGCCCAAACACGGTGTTTCCATTGGCCAATTTTCGGCTCCATCATCAGACTCTGAACCCTGAACATCTGGTTGTACAGTACTTGTCAATACCAATCTAACAAGCCTAAACACGAGGGGGTTACGTTGTATAGTTCATATGTTCCTATGGCAACCTTCTGACTCCATGATCAGACCATTTCCATATAATTGCATTGTCTTCGATTTTACATTAGAATAATAATAATAATCTAGAAGCCGCGGGCGCGCATCGGGTCGACGCAACAATTAGTACCTGCAAAGCAAGTAGTAACACATTTACGCGATTAGTCACTCAGCAACCGTCGCACGGAACAACGTGCTCTACGCGTGTCAAATTAAATTTAATTATGGCGTCTTATGGCGTTCCTACCTGCAAAAATTCCATCAAGCTCAAAAAGAAACAGGATAGGAAACGTCATCCTATCCTGTTTCTTTTTGAACTTGACGGAATTTTTCATTTGTAAGTAGCGCAATCGGACATCGTATTATTTAAACATTGAATTAAATGTTTCGTTCATAATTGTCACCGAAAATGATGCGTCCATTTTGTTTGTGTTGCCAATACCGCAGTGAAATTTTTCCCTACTTTTATTTACTATGGATCTTAGTTGTTATAGTACTAACTTTTATTAATTTTGCTACTTATTACATAATGATTTATCTACTTCGTTACGATGACGAGAGTAGTTTTACCACTTTTAATTACATAAAGCTGTATGGAATGACGCTCTTATATGTATGACGCAGTAGTTGATAGTTAAAGTCGGAATATAATTTTATTCCAAGTAGTATAATGATGAAGCCGTATGAATCATAGGCATACATTTTGCCGACGATGTTAGATACTAAAAACATATTTCGCCACGTGGCGGTAGCAGAGGTGTACCACGTACACCCATATTTCAGATAAATTACAATACATATTAATATGTACAAAAAAAGGGATATTAAATATAATATATATCCGTTGGTTCAGGCATATAGAAAGAATGCTAGATGAAAGAATGACAAAACAGATATACAATGTGAAAGTGGAAGGATGCAGGTACCGGGGAAGACCTAGACTATCTTACCACGACCAAATAAACCGAGTCTTATCTGAAGGAAAAGTGAAGAGTCTCCGTAACCGGCGAGCGTGTACGAGACGAACTATGACAGTGGAGGAAGCCAGAGAGGTTTGTAAGGAAAGAACCTGTTGGAACTCTGTACTCTCTATCTACCCCGCAAGGGATCTGGCGTGATGATATAGATAGATAGATAGGAATATAATATATTTTTTTCCGGCCTAAGAATCGATTCCAGAACTTCGTAATTGTAACGCAATGACACAAACAACAAAAAAAATATTAACTTAAAAAAAATAAACATTATTAACTTACTGCTAATGGAATCGTGTTTTATTTTAGGAACCTACTTAATTACGTGTATTTCCTTCGTCAATATATATAAAGATACATGTTACTGCCAGAAATAAACAATAATGATTTTATAATTTCTTACTGAACATTTACCCCAAAAAGTGGTAAATCATTTTTAACTAGCAACATTACGCGCCCGGGACGTGCGGTGAGTGCGGGACGTTTGTTAATTTCTTAGCTTCACCGCGCGCTGTGCAATTACGACTGAACGCGTCTTCTGGATTATTGTTATTCTATAGATTTTACATACGTATGCCAAATTTCAGCTGAATAGGATATGCTTAAAAAATGGATCACAAGATTTGAACCGGAAAGTCAGACAGACAGACAGACGTACAAACGTTGCAAGTTAAATAAAAGGTTGTAATAATAATCAGCCATGCCAAGACGACTGCTCTGAAATACGTGGGTTCGATTTCCACCCGAACCGATGACTTTTCATTCTATTTAGAATTACTATTTTATATTACAAGCGAATGACTCATGGACACCAAAGTCATGAACTAAAAATAAAATAATTCGATATGTATTCGTTGTGTCGGGTAATAGTGTTCCTGCTTTGATCTATGGCAACTAAGTATCTCATCTCTTCAGTATCTTATCTGATCAGTATTAGCGTCGCATCACGTGCACCGATTATTCTCTGAGTGATGTAATTTAATGTCACGGCGATAGAGAAATACTGCTCCTTCTGATCTGTGAATCACATTACTCAGAGATCTGTAAAGTTAAACCACATTACTCAAAAAAACACGGTTGATATGAACTTAAAAAATAAACCGCAATACAATGATTGTATTGCGGTTTATTTATTAAATAACCTTTTTCTGAAATAATAGTTTTATTTCATGTGTAATATTCGCGTAAATCTAAAAAGTCAGTATGATTTAAAGATATTTTTATACATAATCTGTAGTATAACATTACTGAAATGAGCTAAGTACTTGGCTAGCTCAAAATAATTTTCAGTTTTTTGTTTGCGTCCGGAATAAAGTCTAATATTTTCTGACTGGCTACCCCTCTAGAGATTTAGCCGTACAGTTAAGTATAAATAAATCACGACTTCATTATACCAGTCATCCAGCGCAGCTCCACAATCCCAGCGCGAGTACATTTACAATGCATAAGATAATTAATTTCCATACGCTCGCAGACTTCCCTTTGAACTGTTTTCTTAAGAGAAAAGTAAGTGAAACCTTTGAATTGTATTGCAGACAGTAATTATAAAACAGACGGAATGTTGTTAAGTTATGTAGGAATTTTGAAAATACATTTTATAGTCACAAATTGTCCCCTTCCCGTTATATTTTTGTAAGACTGATTTAAAATAGTTTTTTGTCAGCAGATTGTAATTTAGTTTTTTTAACTAATGGGTTATGCATAGTATTTTTTACTAATGGGTTATGCATAGTTTTGAGTGAGTCCTGGCAGTTACCTAATTGACCGAAGTCTATTCATCAGCGTTCATATTTTACCGATAATCGTGTTTATAGTCTGATCTTTGTCATTATAATGTTTGTAGCATTTGGTTCACATAATCCCTAATATGTCTGACATTATTAGCATCCCAATACTACTTGCACGCTCTAACTATCTCATTCTTTAGGTCTGAAATTTACACATATTGCATCCATACATTATCAGAATCAGAATCAGAATATTTTTTATTCATGTAAACCATTACTCTATTTATGAATCGTCAAAATAGTAACAAAGACTCTACCACCACTTCAGAATGTCATTCCTGTGGAGAAGGGCAAAAAACTCCACGGTTACTCTTTTAAAATAATATTTTTACAATTTTTCCATCTACATTTTGTTATGAGGTATGGGGGAACAATGTAGTATCAGGTGAGTCTAAATTAAATTAACCAAGTTAAACTATTCTTGTGAATGGCTACATGGTTCTCTCATTAACAGATAAAGAAATGAGGAAGAAAAATGATAAATTTTATTTAACTAATAGAAGGAAGAGAGGGAATAATAAATAATAATAGCTGAACATGTTATCCACATTCTGGTGGAGCTGGAACATCACCTGTCCAAGCATTTTTATCTTTTAAATAATCATTAAGAGTAAGCTCGCTTGCAGAGCGTACGTTTAATACAGGATTTGAATTTATTTTCACTAAGTTGAGTGCCGTCAAGTGGAATTTTATTATAAAATCTAACACAGTACCCCATGAAAGACGTGTGAATTTTAGACAGACGAAATTGCGGTTGATCCAATTTATTTCTATGTCGCGTGTTATAGCAACGCCTATCACCTAGCTGATTAAATAGATCTAAATTTTTCCGTGTGTACATTATGTTTTCATAAATATACTGACATGGGACCGTCATAATATTGGCTTCTTTAAATAATTCTCTCAAAGAGTCGCGACTACCTAAGTTATAGATGGCCCTAATAGCCCTTTTTTGTAAGATAAAAATAGAGTCAATGTCAGCTGCCCTACCCCACAATAATATACCGTAAGACATGACACTATGAAAGTAACTGAAGTAGACCAACCGCGCGGTGTCCACATCAGTAAGCTGTCTGATTTTTCTTACGGCATAGGCAGCGGAACTGAGTCGTTTACCTAAAGTCGTAATATGAGGGCCCCATTGCAACTAAGACTTGCAATTTACCTTATGTAAATTAGTCGATCAATATACGGCGCTACAAGGACTTCCCGAAGCGCCGCCTGCCTGACGCAACCGATACGTTAACCCCTTTTATACCCGCCGAGGAATTCCGATTTATTGACCAAAGATGTATTGTCGCTGGCGGAAGTTTCGGGCAAATTGTGGTGTTGTATGTTACAGCTGCGTTTATCCTCGTCATTTTATTTGGAGTAGTAAAAACTGTACGGCTGGATTCGGGCCAGGGATGTGCGTAGCGCGGGTCGATGTGTAACCTATCAATACGATCGCTTCATTCGCATATCCGAGCTCATCTTTGCATTTCAACAAGAGCAAAAATAAGTTAAGCCCTGAAAAGAAATGAATTCGCACCCATCCTCTGCTGTGCATTCTCCTGATGGTTATAAAAATGTTTCACCTCTAACTATGCGAAAAAATAGTTTTATTTCATTCAATTCGAGTTGAAAGTTCTCGGGGCTTTGGATATGTGCATAAGAAGGTCAGAGCGAAGACTTCATCAGACGCGATCTTTCCATTTTGACAATCATATTTAGGTAATGTGCCTCTGACCATTCGGTGATCACTGCCGGTTTTTACCCTGTGAAAGTGACGGAGATATCATTAAATATTTGTCGCTTGGTGCTCATGATGAAGTCTATCTCATTTTTTGTGGAACTATCAGGGTTCATCCAGGTCCATTTCCAATGAGGCGGCTTCTGGAAGAAAGAGTTCATCATACAGAGTCCCTCTTTCTCCAGAAAATCGGCCAGCCTCTGACCCCTGTGGTTGCGCTGTCCGTATCTGAATTGCCCCATTCTCAACTCATCATCGTCCCGTTTGCCCAGCCGCGCATTTAAGTCACCCATAACTACTGTAAACAGTGCTTTGGAAGTATGTATGGCTCTACTAATGTCCTCATACATAACTTCGACGTCATTATCTGAGTATACCGAGGTCGGTGTGTAGACCTGTATGACCTTCAGCGAATATCTTTTGGATATTCTAAGTATCAGTTAAGCTACCCTGCTCGACACACTAGTGATGGACACAACGTTGTTTATGAGTGACTTGTGGACGATAAATCCGACACCACCTTGGGACTGTTGTTCGCCCTCCCAGTTGTAAAACAAGTTGCCGGATTTTAAGGTTATCGTGTCCTCTCCCTCTCTTCGGACCTCCGATAAACCAATAATACTCCAGTGCAACTTGTCTATCTCTTCTTCCAGCTCAACTAGCTTCTAATTTGTCCTCAACGTGCGTGCGTTGTATGTCACCAGAGCCAATTTTCGTCGTTGTTGTGGTAGCCGAATCTCTGCTGGAGATTCTTAGCACCCCTTGTCCTGTCTTCCTGCTGCTACCGTGGCCAGGACGAATAGGACCGCCGGAGACTAGGGGCCTGTTTTTATATATTTCTTCCATAGTAATTGGGGGGATTTGTCTTACTCGCCACGCTTGGCAGGCGGGTTGGCGAGCGCAGTTTATTGGTCGTAGAAGTATCTAGGATAGATAGGCTAGATCTTAAGGATCTAATATTAAAATAGCCCAATCAAATAAGCTGAACGTAATTTTATTTTTGCTGTAAAAGCAAATTTTCCCGAGAGACTCACCTCACGATTTAATGTAAAGGATACCCCATGTCTCTGTAACGTATAAATTTATACGCAAGCGGAGACGATTTTTTCATCGATCTACTGTGGGCAAACCCTAAATCGTAGCCATAGACAATATTCTAACAAAATGTAGAGAATAATATTCTGGTTCTCTTAATGTATAATAGTTGGTACTCTGTGTTTGTGATTTCGTGAACGGATAACATAAACATCCGACAGTCGCGCGTTCCCGCTAAGTGGCGCCTTAAGTGTCGCGCGTGTAAACAAACAAATTCATCATTGATGAATAAATCTTCATCTTTAAAGACTTCTTATCAGAATTTATGCATAATACGAGTACGTTTGTGTATAAATAATTTTAAGCCCGTGAAAAGTGTGAGTAATAAAAATTGCTAGTTTTTGATTCTTAACGGAAAGAGTAACCTCATCTTCGGTAAGTACGTTTGTGTGAATTTAGGTCAATATTTCTTAAAATAAACGTTTATTTGCGTCTATTTTGGTCTATATTGGTAAAATAGGATGTATTCTTTCTATTTTTGCCAAAAATTCGGTCGTAAACCTTAATATGATTGTAAAAAATTTGCCTAGATTTCGGCCTATCTAGACAAGAAATCCAGGCAAGCTTTTTCGGTAGCTTACGAAATTTGATAGGCATTCTAAATTTATTAGTTATTTACGATTAGAAAGTGTAATAAATCATTTGTCTAAGTTTTTTAAAAAAAATCATCAAAATATTTGTTTACGTAAACACCGGGTAAAAATTATGAGATTTTCCGGGTCTATGTTTGCGGTAGGAATGTTAATGGTATTAGGATACAAACTTTACAAAGTTGTGCGTAAATAAAACACGTCATCATCATAAAGTCTTTTATGGATTTTTTTCAAAGGAAAATTTTCTATGGTTTTTTAATTTAAATTTTTTTTTTGCAAATGTCCGGAAAAAATAGACCTTACCCCCACCAATTATCATTACGATCTTACTGATATGATTAGTTACGAACTTTTTCGATCGCGCGAGTTGAGCTTATTTGGTTACAAGTTTTTATCCATTATTTACTTAAAACTAATGGTGGATAGAGGTTTTATAAGTTGCTTACGATGAAATTACCTAGAAAATTGTAATTATTACACATTGTTAAACTAACCTGTAAGCTGCGAGGCTTACGTCCGAAGTAGGAGTGTACAGTAAGAGATCTTGCTAATCTGTTTGTCACGGTCGGTTTTTAAATTATGGTATGACGTAAACGTACCTACCCCACAAAGGACCCGGCGTGATAATATAGACATATAATAATAATTTTATTTTCATATAATAAAATCCATAATTTGTTAGTAAAAATCTTCTTACAGACTATGTTAGTACTTATATCTAGATTTTATTTATTTGGCACTGGACATGTATGAATTATGAATACTTATCCAGTGCCGAATAAATGGGCCATCCAGCCGAATGGCCAGAACGCTTAGGAGAGTATTGGCGCTGCCCAGCATTTGCGACATCGTGGATGCTGCCCTCTTACGCAGGATAGCATGAAAATCATCTACTCTGACCTCCGCGAACATCCCCGATGCACTACAGAATCGAGGCAGCCCCAACACACTCCTAAACGCATTATTATATTGGACTCGCAAAGCATCCAGACTCTTCTGCAAGTGTCTGACCCACAGGCTGCACGTGTAGAACGTCTGACAGTAAGCCCTGAACAATGTTCCGTGCCGTGCAAAACTACGAGCCAACATGTTACTTCTAACTGATAATGCTCTGCGTTCCCTCTCTACGTCTATGTCATCATGCAGTGACTCCGAGATCCAGTGCCCCAAGTATTTAAATTGCGAGACTTTTTTAAGTGGTGTGCCCTTCAGAGTGACTGGTGGCAGGCTGTCGTATGTTTTGTTACGGGCTTTAAACATCATTAACTCGCTTTTTATTGCATTATACTTAAGGCCATGGGTCTCCGTGTACTGCTCACAGATCGCAATCAGTTTGCGCAGACCATTGATTGATGGACTCAGCAATACCATGCCATCGGCAGAGCTTATATTATTGATGAATTTACAATCAATTGAGCAACCTACCATAGCATCGCTGAGTTCACCAATCAATCTATCTGCATACAGGTTGAATAGCTTAGGTGAAGTCAACCCGCCCTGCCTCACACCGCACTCCAACCTGTACATACCTGACAGAGTCCCCGCCCATCTCACGTAGTTGCTCTGGTTGTTGTACCAATATTTAAATATATTAATTACCTCAGTAGGTACGTTAGTATCTTTTTCCAGTTTTTGCCACAGCAACTTGTATGAAACAAGATCGAAGGCTTTGGAAAGGTCGAGGAAATAAGCAAACACGGGGGTATTTCTCGATGTATAGTATTGAACAGTCTGCTTAAGAGAGGACATAGCACTTTCCGTTGAAACGCCGGCTTTAAAACCGAACTGTGCGTCATGTAACTTAATGTTTTGACATAACTGTCGATCAAGCAGACTGTCCAACACCTTTGCCATGATCGTACCCAGGGATATCGGCCTGTAGTTCTTTAAGTCTAAAGCGTCTCCCGTTTTATTCTTGATGATCGGAACCACAATTGTTTTCGTCAATTCCTCAGGTAAATAAGAATAGCCTACACAGGAAGTATAGAACAAAGACAGAACGCGCGGCATGTGGACGCCTGCATTCCGTAAATGCTCCACACTCAATAAGTCGTGGCCTGGCGATTTCCCTCGCTTTATATCCGACACCGCCCTGGCCACGTCCTGTGGGGAAAAACGTACAAATGTTACTTTCGAGCCTTCCTTCACCTCAGAAACTTGCGCGCTAGGCCCTAAGGGGGACTTTACAGTAAAGCTATTCTTAAAAAATTCTGCTATTTTTTCATGGGCGCTGACCCCTTCTACACTGACTGGATGGCCAGCCCTAGGACTTAGCTTTCTAGTCTGCTTCCAAAAGCCCTTGAAGTCATTATGAGAGTAATGAGAAGCCAGAATATCCATTTTAATTTGTTCTTGATTATTCTGACAATATTTTAATCGGGTTTTAAAAAATTTCTTACTGTCACGCATTTCCTCATAAAATGGACTACTAGAAGGTTTCCCATATGCAACCCATTTTTGAAAGCAAGTCCGCGCATATTTGTGCGCATCTTTTACATGTTTATTCCATCCAATAATACTTGTTACGATATTTATTCACATAGCTCGCTTTTGAAGCCTGGCTTAAAATATCAACAATCTTATGGTACATTTTATCGATAATTATTCTATGTTCTATTTAAATTTGATCGCCGCACTCTCGAAACTCTATTGGAAAATCAATATCTTTTAATCTACTATTACAATAATCGCAATTAGTACTAATTTGTGCATTGTCCCTTCCCCCAAAGTTTGATTACAATTTTTATCAACATTGATGGAAGAATTACATTGTAAAATATTCAAGTTACATTTCATTAAAACTGGAAAATGATCTGATCACGAAATATTATATAATATTTCAACGTTTACGACTGACTTTCAGGCAGCCTCGGTTACTACACAATGATCAAGCCGGTAGTGCCGTACACGTCGCTAATATACGTATACGTATTCGAGTTTAGGCCTAGGATATTAATGTCTGCACATAGCCACTTTTGTTTCTCGCAATAACTATATAGTTCTAAACCAAATAGCTGACCTGGATGCGCGTTGAAGTCCCCGAGAATGAAAACTGACTGCACATCTGATTCTTCAATAAGGTAGATTCTCCGAGCCATAAGTGGGCATATAAACAGAAAACACTAAGATTACGCGATCAGCAAGAGCTATTTTAATGGCCGCTAGCCGCACACTTTTGCATTGCACTATTGATACAACGGTAAAAACACTTTTCCGCCAAAGTACAGCAACACCGCCGTGCGGCCGCCCATGCAGTATCCCCGCCGAGGTATCGACAGCTGATGTCCCGGTGTACGCAAAGTCGTCGTCGATTGTGAAGTATATATAGCCGAAAATTTGTAAGACGCAAAGCTCATGTTCTTCCTTACTGGGCTGGAAGCGAAAGAAAAACTTAGAATGCCCCAGTAGCCATACTTTTGCTTGGCTGGTGGTAAGAGTCCACCAAAGGTAGTAACGTCATCCGATCAACGACCAGAAAAGGAAAATTTGAAACAAACCCTATACCAACCCGTCTGGCCAGCGTGGTATAGTAGGCCAAAAACCTCTTAATATGTTAAGACACCAAACGCAAAGGCCCCCAGTTCCCGGTAGTCCCGCTGTCCGCTGCCACGGTAGCGGTCGCGGTAACAGCGGGGCAGGGGGTGCGAAGAATCTCCGGGCTACGACACAAGGCTACCAAAAACACCTGACCCTGGCTACGTACAATGGACGCTCTCTACGGCTGGACCAACACCTCGCTGAACTCGAGGTAGAACTAGGTCGCATAAACTGGCACATATTGGGGTTATCCGAAGTCCGAAGACAGGGCGAGGACACGATAACCCTTGAGTCAGGCCACCTGTTTTACTTTCGGGAAGGTGATCGGCCCTCTCAGGGCGGTGTCGGTTTCCTGGTCAACAAAGCTCTCACTAACAACGTTGTGGAATTCAGCAGTGTGTCGACACGGGTAGCGTACCTCATAATTAAAATCACCAACAGGTACACCCTGAAGGTGGTACAGGTATATGCGCCGACCTCGACATACTGCGACGACATAGCCGAAGCCATGTATGAAGACATAGCCAAGGCATTACATGGCACCACCAAGGCTCACTACAACGTTGTTATGGGGGACTTCAATGCCAAAGTGGGAGTACAAGAACGCGGCGAAACGATAATCGGACCCCACGGCGTCGGGCGCCGAAACCACAGGGGGCAGATGCTGGTCAACTTTCTGGAGTCGCAGGGGCTCTTCTTGATGAATTCGTTCTTTAAGAAGAAGCCTCATAGAAAGTGGACATGGCGAAGCCCCGACACTGTGACGAGGAACGAGATAGACTTCATCATGACTGACAGGAAGTCTATATTTAGAGACGTCTCCGTGATCAACAGGTTTAATACCGGCAGCGATCACCGACTTGTCCGAGGCGCTCTAAATATGGACTTCAAGGCCGAAAGACGTCGCATGATGAGGTCTACTCTCAGACCTACTGCGCCTCAAATAGCTTTAGGGTCCGAAAAGTTCCAACTGGAGCTTCAAAATCGTTTCGACCTGCTGGAAACCGAAGGCAATGTTGACGAGAAAACCGACACAGTGGTCAAAACGCTACAGGATGTGTCTCGAAGGGTGTTTCCCGGCAAAAGCGGTAACAGAGAGTCTAAACTCTCGCTCGAGACTCTCGAACTTATGAGGCAGAGACAGGAAATGTCATCCACGCAGGCGTCTTCGCCGGATGGGAGGAACCTCAACCGGAAGATCCGGAAGCGGGTGCGACGTGACCTCCGATGTTCCAACACCCGCGCCATCGCGGCTGCGATTGAACAGAACAGAGGCACCAAAGTCTTCGCTCGCCAGCTAGGTAGATCCCATCTGACGAAACTTAATACAGCGGATGGCAAAACCGTGACCTCCAAGTTCGAGATACTCGAGGAAATTGAGAGTTTCTACAAAGACCTGTACGCATCACGGATGGCTAAACCCTCGAGACCGAGCGCTGACGACCACAGAGCCCCACTAGCACGCCACGATACGGAAGACATCCCTGATGTCAACCAGGACGAGGTCAGAGTGGCTCTCGAGCAGCTCAAAAACAACAAGTCGCCAGGCGATGACGGAATCACCACTGAGCTCCTAAAAGCAGGCGGGACTCCAATCCTGAAAAAGCTAGCGAGTCTCTTTAATTCCGTCATCCACCAGGGCTTAACACCTCAAGCGTGGAGCGGGAGTGCGGTGGTTCTGTTCTTCAAAAAAGGTGACAAAACCTTGCTGAAAAACTACAGACCCATCTCACTCCTGAGCCACGTCTACAAGTTGTTCTCGAGAGTACTCACAAACCGCCTCGCCAGAAGACTTGACGAGTTCCAGCCACCGGAACAAGCCGGGTTTCGAAAAGGCTACAGCACCGTAGACCACATCCATACTGTTCGGCAGATTGTACAGAAGACCGAAGAGTACAATCAGCCGCTGTGTATGGCTTTCGTGGACTACGAGAAAGCCTTCGACTCCATCGAAACCTGGGCGGTTTTGGATGCTCTGCAGCGATGTGGCATCGATTGGCGCTATATCGAGGTGTTGAGATGTCTGTATGATACCGCCACAATGACCGTCCAGCTCCAGGGCCAAAAGACCAACCCGATCGAGCTGCATCGAGGGGTAAGACAGGGGGATGTAATATCCCCCAAGCTCTTCACCAATGCACTCGAAGACGTCTTCAAGACGCTGGACTGGACTGGGCGGGGCATTAACATCAATGGCGAATACATCTCACACCTTCGGTTTGCCGATGATATCGTCATCGTGGCAGAGTCACTGGAACAGTTGAGCGGAATGCTGCATAGCCTAAATGGAGCCTCTCGAGGTGTCGGTCTCGGCATGAACTTGGATAAAACCAAGATCATGTTTAATGAGCATGTCACGCCGGGACCGATCTACGTCGATGGTTCGATGCTCGAAGTTGTTCGGGAGTATGTCTACCTTGGACAAGTTGTCCAATTTGGTAGGAACAACTTCGAGAAAGAAATCAACCGCAGGATCCAATTGGGTTGGGCAGCATTTGGCAAACTACGTCACGTTTTCGCTTCGCCTATACCGCAATGCCTGAAGACTAAAGTCTTTAACCAATGCGTTCTACCTGTTATGACTTACGGGGCCGAGACGTGGACACTCACAGTGGGACTAGTCCACAAACTCAAAGTCGCACAGCGGGCTATGGAGCGAGCTATGATCGGCGTCTCTTTGAAGGATAAAATTCGTAACGAGGTAATCCGACAAAGAACCAAAGTTACCGACATAGCTCGCAGACTCAGTAAGCTAAAGTGGCAATGGGCTGGTCACATCTGCAGAAGGACCGACGGCCGATGGAGCAAGCGTGTCCTAGAGTGGAGACCGCGACTTGGTAAGCGTAAGGTAGGACGGCCCCCAGCTAGATGGACCGACGACCTCAAGAAGGTCGCTGGGACGGACTGGATGCGGAAGGCGGGGGACCGTGTGCAATGGCGCGTGTTAGGAGAGGCCTATGTCCAGCAGTGGACTACGATAGGCTGATTGATTGATTGAAAGCTCATGTAACACATTTAATCTCAGACAGAACGAATGTACAAAGATTTACAACTACCTACTATTGAATGATTATTTGCATACCTTACACCTCCACCCTTAATTTAACATCTTAAAATAAATAAATAAATAATATAAAATAAATTAAGAACTGAATTTATTTTACATAAGGTTTTTTTCCTTATATGCGAAACCGGTCAACCGGCTTGCGCATACGCTTGGGGTACTTCACCAACGGCAGGTCATAACCGGGCGGCGTGGTTGCCGCAGGTGGTGGCGAGGACTGTGGAGGTGTCCCAAAAACCTCAACAGGTTTGGCGCCAAGTCGTGCTCACCGCTATCGCCTTCCTCCCCAATGTTATCCCTACTCATCGCAGATGGAGAAGCGCCAGGAAGTTGAGCTTCCTCTTGCTTATCTGTATTTTCTACAGTTATAACGCTATCCTCTGGACATGGAACATCAGACATGCGTGATCTTCTTCGAATTTGGTCTATGTGCTTAGTGTGGTGTCGACCGTTACTGTCCCCTACACAAAACCGACGTGATCCTTCCTTATGTATTACTGAACTCTCTTCCCACTTTTGTTGACCCCTATATTGCCTGAACCATACCGGGTCTCTGGCCTCGAGTTTTCGAAAGTTGCCCCGCGCGTACCTGACCTGTCGGCGCTGCGCCTCACTCACGCGGTCCGCGACTGCCCGCTCGCCCCGCAACAAATCTAACCGTGAACGTAATGAACGTTTTTGCAATATATTTGCAGGTGTTTCTCCTGTTGTCGCGTGTATGGTGTTTCTATAGGCTAGTAAAAATGTCTGCAGGGCTGAATCGATATCGACTCTATCCGTGAGGGCTTTCTTAATGGCATTTTTACATAATTTAACCGCTGTTCTCCGCTGCTCTATTTGACGCCGGATGATACGCGGGGTAAAAAGATTGACAGATTCCATTATTTTTGAGGAATAACTTGAACTCGGCACTCGTAAACGGCGGGCCCTGATCCGATACCAGTTCTATTGGCGACCGAACCTTGCAAATAGACTTCTTAATATTTTGATAAGTACCCCTGCCGTAGTGCGAGACATTTCAAACACTTCTAACGACTTCGAAGTTGAATCAGTAATGACGAGAAACGTCAAACCGCGCAACGGGCCCAAAAAGTCAATATGTAGCCTCGACCACGGCAGCGCCGGGTAGGGCCAGGGTTGTGGCGGCGCGCGCGCCGGCGCCGGCAGCTCGGCCGTGCAGGTGCCGCACTGGCGGCATAGCTCCTCTATGTCCCTATCGATATTCGGCCACCACACGTAACTGCGAGCCGATGATTTGGTTTTTACGATTCCCATGTGGCTACTATGTAGTTGTCGAAGGATCTGCGAGCGTAATGATACTGGCACAATAATTCTGTAACCCCACATGCGACAATTTCCTTCAGAATAAATTTCATTACGTCGTGTATAATACGGTTTCAGATTTTCTTCACTACAATGTGCTGGCCAACCCGTCTGAATGTAAATAAGTATTCTACTTAACAAGGTATCCGCAGCCATCGACTTACGAATATCAGCGTGAGTGACCGGTGAAAAGTCCTCAACGAAATTGAGATAAGTGATTTCGTTCGCGTTCAGTTCTTTACTACGTTGTGAGGGTAACCGTGATAGGGCATCTGCGCTGTTTTTAGCTGATGATACATACTGAATATCGTAGTCGTACCCCGATAACAATACTCCCCACCTTTGCATACGGCTAGCGGCCATCACGGGAATACCAGCTTTACTCCCAAATATTGATGTTAAGGGCTTATGATCGGTTCTCAAGGTAAATTTTCGACCATATAAGTACTGATGAAATTTCCTTATTCCGTAGACAATGGCTAAAGCCTCCCTTTCTATTTGCGAGTATGCCCGCTGTATGGCCCTAGTGAGCGAGCGCGACGCGTAGGCCACGGGGCGCTCCCCGCGCGGCGTGACCTGCGCTATCACCGCGCCCACCCCCACGCTGCTCGCGTCCGTCGTCACTATCAACGGTAGGTCTGGCGAGTAGTGCGCGAGTACTTCGCTTGAAGTCAATAAACACTTCACTTCCTTAAATGCCTTCTCGCACTGCTTGTCCCATACGAACTTAACCCCTGACCGCAGCAAATTATATAAGGGCGCTAAAATAAAACTTATGTTTTTCACAAATTTAGCGTAATACATTACCATTCCTAAGAATGATCTCAATTCTGTCACATTTCTAGGGACGGGCGTGTCTGGCCGCCGCGCTCGGTAGCACCGGCCAAATACCCTGCCGCTCTGTCTGTGTTTGTTCGCGTCGTCTTATTACATGTTCCATTCGTGGCCCTTGTAGTGTGCATCGTTCTTCTCGTTATAGTTCGTCCATAACCCTGTTGCCTTTTCATAGGTGTACCAGCACTAGCAATCACCTGACATTCTACTGTAGCCGTCTTCTCTCCAATTTGCACGTTCACTGCCGCCGCGTCTTTTTCAGCTGCTTCCATATTTAGTGCCAAACTACAGGCTCTCTGGAAATCTAGCTTCTCTTCAGAAAATAATCGTTGTCTAATGGTTTC
This sequence comes from Phalera bucephala, assembly GCA_905147815.2. Lineage (NCBI taxonomy): Eukaryota > Metazoa > Arthropoda > Insecta > Lepidoptera > Notodontidae > Phalera > Phalera bucephala. Next base: position 662,686 of record LR990621.1, on the reverse strand, counting down.
GCTCATCAAACCACAAACTAACTGATCACGCAAACTTTCGTTTAGCCACTGTCCAAATTCACATGATCTCGACAACTTTTTTAATTCCGCGATGTAATCACTTATTTTCTCGCCAGTATTTTGATTCCGATGATGGAATTTAAAACGTTCCGCTATAATACTAGGGCGTGGCTGCAGGTGTTTTTCCATAGTGACCGTTAATTCTTTGAATGTTTTAGCAGTCGGTTTATCCGGCGTACACAGGTTCACTAGTAGCTCGTAACTTTTGGCACCCATCACCGTGATTAAAGTTGGCACTTTCAGCTCCTCAGAAATGTTATTCACGATGAAATACTATTAACCTCAGAAGCGGATGGATGTAGAAAGAAGACAGCAAAGATTTTGGCTAATATGGTTTTAATTTACACACACACAGTGTAACTGACAATCAGTTAAATCACCAAAAGCAAACGTTCGTGTCACCGCGTTACAATTCAAAACTCTATTATATACCTCCTGTACCAACAAAACGAATTTATACAGCCAACCTATCTGATGGGCGGACTAATATACCACCAATACAATTGAGTGTTGTAAAAATAAAATTTATGAGCATCTATCTCACTTGATATAGTCTATTTTAGAAACTATATTCCTAAGAACAATTTTAAGAGAGAATAAGAACTATGAGTAAATATAACTGTTACTGCTTTGTATATTTGGACAAAAGAAATAAGAGTGTAAACATAACAAACTTAATTTATCCTACGTGACTAAGGTCAATATAAATATAATATTTAATTACATTGTGTGAAAAATGCATAAGGCATGAATTTTAAGTATCAGAAAAACACTCAATTATTAATCAAGGGTGTGAAATAATCCCAATTCCTATGAATTACGAACTTATCACATAAACGAATAAATCGTACCAATAGATGTCGTTCTACGCTTAATAAAAACATTTCAACAACAGATGTCGGTACTACACGTTTATATTAACATCAGTACTTGGTAATATAATTGTTTATATAATATAACGGACTTGTAACATTCGGCCATCCTGATCAGAAACGTGTCCCACGGTTCTTGTCCAGCTTCGCCTCTGAAGTAGCTGCGGTAGCAGCTGCTGTAGACGCTCCCGAAGTTCGCGTGTTGTAACTGAAGTTCGACGAAGCATTTGGTGCCTTCATCTGAAATTGACAAAATTATCTTTTGAAACTTATTACAACACTATTGAAATTAGTATTTGGTCAGAACAGTTGTAGCTGAAAAGTAGCCAGTTTTCATTTAAAGAGAGTGTATATATTTTGCACATCTACGCATAACAAATCGTGAATGGTAATTTCAAGCAGTCACAGAGAACTGCTGTAGCACACAGTTATGTACACACAGATAATACACACATTAGGTGTAGAAAAGTTAAATAGCACACAGTTGATGTAGAAAAATTTAAATAGCACACAGTTGATGTAGAAAAGTTTAAATAGCACACAGTTGATGTAGAAAAGTTAAATAGCACACAGTTGATGTAGAAAAGTTAAATAGCACACAGTTGATGTAGAAAAGTTAAATATCACACAGTTGATGTAGAAAAGTTAAATAGCACACAGTTGGTGTAGATGGCACACAGTTGGTTTAGATGGCACACAGTTGGTTTAGATGGCACACAGTTGGTTTAGATGGCACACAGCTCTTATAGATGGCACACAGCTCTTATAGATGGCACACAGCTCTTATAGATGGCACACAGCTCTTATAGATGGCACACAGCTCTTATAGATGGCACACAGCTCTTATAGATGGCACACAGCTCTTATAGATGGCACACAGCTCTTATAGATGGCACACAGCTCTTATAGATGGCACACAGCTCTTATAGATGGCACACAGCTCTTATAGATGGCACACAGCTCTTATAGATGGCACACAGCTCCTATAGACGGCACACAGCTCCTATAGATGGCACACAGCTCTTATAGACGGCACACAGCTCCTATAGACGGCACACAGCTCCTATAGACGGCACACAGCTCCTATAGACGGCACACAGCTCCTATAGACGGCACACAGCTCCTATAGACGGCACACAGCTCCTATAGACGGCACACAGCTCCTATAGACGGCACACAGCTCCTATAGACGGCACACAGCTCCTATAGACGGCACACAGCTCCTATAGACGGCACACAGCTCCTATAGACGGCACACAGCTCCTATAGACGGCACACAGCTCCTATAGACGGCACACAGCTCTTATAGATGCACACAGCTCTTATAGATGCACACAGCTCTTATAGATGCACAGCTCTCTAATAAATCTATCAAATCGTCCGTATCATTTTCGTGACCATCACTTTCTGTAGAGTTCGCCTCATCAACAACGGGTCTATAGGGCCGTCATTTATCTTCCGCCACTACTGCATTAAATTTATTTTTTAAATTTAATTTAAGATATCCTCTCATAACCTTTTTGGAATACCGAATTGTACAAAGAGTTCCCTCAGTTCTCGAATAGTCTCTGTAGAACGGGTGGTTCTAACTGCACGAGCAAACACATATTTTGTAAACGAATCGATAACCATTAACAAATAATTGTTTCCACGGCGGCTCTTAGGGAACGGACCTAAATGATCTAACTGTAACGTATGCATTGGAATATCCAGCTTCTGTATGGGATGAAGTTCGCCTTCCTGCTTCCCGTAGTTAGATTTCGCATATACGCATTGCAGACAACTACCGATATATTTTCTAATGAATCGAGTCATATTAGGAAACCAATATGAGGATTTAATGAGCTTTTCAGTTCTTTCGAAGCCAGGATGTCCAATGTTGTCATGATATTTCTGTAGGACACAGTACTTAGACAGTTTTGGTAAAACAAATCGTTCTCCGTTAACAGTCTTTCGGGACAATTTACCATCAACGAGCTCAAAGCTACTCGTAATATCAGTGTTTGTAGTACCACCTTGTAACTGTCGAATAATTTGTTGGATATTTTCGTCTTGGAGCTGAAGAGATAATGCCCAATCAGACTCATCAATTAACTGTATAAGAACATTATTTAAGCCGACTGACTCCCAAGGCATGGCAGATGTACATGGAGGAGTCTCTACAGGGTTACGGCATAACGCGTCGGCGTGCCGCATCCTATCACCTGGCCGATATTCTATTTTTAATTCATAGTCTTGAATGCTGAGCCACCATCGGGCAATTCGCGGAACCAGATCTTTTTTAACTAGTGTTGCGCGGATAGCAACACAATCAGTAACTACCTTCACTGGAATACCTACGAGGTATATTCTAAATCTTTTTAATGACTCTACCACAGCTAAAGTTTCCAGTTCATAACTATGATAAAATTTTTCCTCTCTACTTGTGACACGACTAAAATATGCTACTGGTTTTAGTGTGTTATCGGACTGATATTGCATAGGTATACCACTTAACCCTTGCTCGCTCGCGTCAGTATGCAGCTCAGTCTTAACGTGACGATTGTAAATTGCAAGTACGGGTATCTCATATTTTGGCTATTACCCCACTGCCACGACACATCCTTCTTAGTTAGTTCTGTTATAGGGCGTGCTATAGTCGCGAAATTTTTAATGATTTTGCGGAAATACGAAGCCAAACCCATAAATTGACGTACTTCATGGACATTTGACGGGACTTCATATTTTCAGAATACATTTGATCTTGTGATGACCCGGTCTAACAGTCCCAGTGGTGATTTCATAGCAGAGATAATCGGTGGTAGTTTTCAAGAAAGAATATTTACTAAGATTCAATTTCAAATTGGCACGGATGAGTAGTTTTAAAACTTATTCTAGTAACTGTAACCCTTCTCTAACAGTGATAGTTGGCAGAATCATGTCATCAAAGTATATAGCTACACTACCAGAGCTAGAATTAGCAGCATTCACATTATTGACTAGTTTACCTAAAGCTAATTTTAGCGCTCTTGAAAACAGCTGGAGCGTTAGCCAGACCAAAAGGCATTTTAACAAATTCATACTGTCCAGTGGCAGTAACAAACGCCATTTTCGGAATTGACCCTGGACTCATAGGGAGTTGGTGGTGGAAAAATAAAATTTCCCTGATAACAACCCAACCAGATCGTCGATATGTGGCAATGGAAAACGGTCTTTGACAGTGATAGCATTGAGAGCACGATAATCTACATACAGTCTATATTCACCATTCTTTTTGCGCACCAGAAGTATAGGACTTACTTATGCAGAGCTAGAATCTCTAATAATATCAGCGTCTAAAAGATCCTGTACTTTTCCGTCCACAATTTGCCTCTCTTTATATGATAATCTATAGGGCTTAAAATGAACTGGATTATTAGTTGTAGTCTCAATAGACATCTCCATAAGTTTACAACAACCTAAATCCAAGATCTTGAGCAAATAAAGTCAAATATTGCTGTAACAACCCAAGTAATTGTTCATGCTCCGAATCGTTAATATTGCCTATGTCTATCTCCGAAAAATCAGCTGCGTACGTCGTAGTAGTCTCACCAATATTCATTACAAATGACTCATTACACATTTCCGCTAGAGCTATTAACCGTCCCTTTTGCCATACAATAGGAGCATGCCCAAAATTGATTACCTTTAAAGTATCTGTAGTAGCAGAAATTACTGTTCCAGGTATAAAATAGGACTGTTCTGAATTATAAACTAGCAATGTTACTAAAGCAAGTATTATAGCAAGTGATTTTAATGTTAGTTTCACTACGTGGACATGAAACAACATCATTCGCCAATCACAGCTCGTACTTTCGCGGCTCATCCACCTCAATATTTAACAAATCGCTTATTATTTCATTATTATTTATTAAAGTGGCGCTGTTGGATGTCGTTACCAAACTAACATGTGGTTGATTAATTGTTGGTTGCTCTATAATGAATTCTATATCCCCCATTTGTTAATTAGTAACCTTGGCAGTGCTAGCTATGTGCAAGTCATCTACGTGCACTGTGAAGTTAACCCTAGCAAGAGAAGGCATAAAGCTACCACCGAAACCACGCAAAGTTATAAAAGATCTTTCAACCGGTAACAATAATTGGCGAGCAGTATTCACAGTGATTACATTTACTTTGCTTCCAGTATCTATAAATGCACAAACTTTGCAACCATTTATAAAAACTATTTTCTTATAATAATCTACCTTTATATCTAAAGTTTTAAAATTGTACATCACCGGGGGTGCCGCGTTGCTCCAACAGCTTATGGCTTCGTGACCTCGACGATGGCAGTTAGACCAGATAAGCAGCCTGCGACAAACCTTCGCATCGTGTCCCTGCTTCCGGCATACGTAGCAGAGCTTGAGCAGCGGTGTCAAACCACGGCGCCATGTCGCTTTAGATAAACCACCGTACCTCACTGCACCAGATTCTACCTTGCGGTAGTTCTCCAATGTGGACAAGTACCCATAGTACAGGTCCTCGGCAGAATTGCACCTGAAAGCTTAAGCATCGAGTTTTAATTCAGTTGGTAATCCCCTTATTATGCACGAAATCGCGCCTTCATTTCCAATTCTACATTTCTTTAAAAAAAAACTATTTTTTCTTGGAAGTAGGTAGTCATAGATTCATCATTCGTTTTTTTTTCTTGCCAACAATTCTTTTAAACAGTCAAAGTAATCTACCGCCATTGGGAACGCCCGTTTAAGTGCCGTTTTCCATTCGCTCCATGTCAAATCATAATTGTCCAAATTTTCATACCAATCCCTTGCAGACCCGCGTAATCTCATGTTCATTATACACTTTATCTCCAATACACTTTATCTCCAATCATATATCTGCGACAGCTGATCAATTTTATCTAGCCACGCTGTCACTGTTAACGACTTGGGCCCGGGGCAAAATTTAGATATTAATTCAGGGTTCACGTGGCTGGTTTTACTCATCTTATCACACAAGTACGAAAAAAAAATTAATATAGTTTCACCTACCTCCGTGTCTTCTTTATTAGATTTTTGAGGTTTTCGCTTACCAAGGCCATAAATATAGGGGCCCAAACTCTCCATTGTTATTAGGCAGGCGTAGCTCAGTTCTATCCCACTTCTGAGATATTAACCTCAGAAGCGGATGGATGTAGAAAGAAGACAGCAAAGATTTTGGCTAATATGGTTTTAATTTACACACACACAGTGTAACTGACAATCAGTTAAATCACCAAAAGCAAACGTTCGTGTCACCGCGTTACAATTCAAAACTCTATTATATACCTCCTGTACCAACAAAACGAATTTATACAGCCAACCTATCTGATGGGCGGACTAATATACCACCAATACAATTGAGTGTTGTAAAAATAAAATTTATGAGCATCTATCTCACTTGATATAGTCTATTTTAGAAACTATATTCCTAAGAACAATTTTAAGAGAGAATAAGAACTATGAGTAAATATAACTGTTACTGCTTTGTATATTTGGACAAAAGAAATAAGAGTGTAAACATAACAAACTTAATTTATCCTACGTGACTAAGGTCAATATAAATATAATATTTAATTACATTGTGTGAAAAATGCATAAGGCATGAATTTTAAGTATCAGAAAAACACTCAATTATTAATCAAGGGTGTGAAATAATCCCAATTCCTATGAATTACGAACTTATCACATAAACGAATAAATCGTACCAATAGATGTCGTTCTACGCTTAATAAAAACATTTCAACAACAGATGTCGGTACTACACGTTTATATTAACATCAGTACTTGGTAATATAATTGTTTATATAATATAACGGACTTGTAACATTACTGTTCGAGCCGTTCCACGTACCACCGCCAGTTGTCTGTTTCGATGTCAAATTCGATTATTTTGCCGATTGACATCGTTGTTTGTTTATAATTCCTCTCTCTTGCGTTATACACACGCGAATTCGTACGAAATCGTCGCCAATGAGGTATATACAGCCGAAAATTAGTAAGACGCAAAGCCCATGTAACACATTTAATCTCAGACAGAACGAATGTACAAAGATTTACAACTACCTACTATTGAATGATTATTTGCATACCTTACAGATTGTACCTAGGTCATGAGGCAGCAACCACGTCTCTTGCAGAGCTACGATATTCGCTCTGCTACATAGCGATTTTATATAATCAACTGATCTAGTGACTGATCCACAATTAAAACTTAGATTGGGACTAAAACCGTTTGTCATAGTGCAAGTCACACACACAGTCAAACTCAAATGTATTATTTTTTGTAATTGATTAAACTAAGTTGAACACCTAATTTTTGTCTCCAATTGTATGAAAATCTTTTTAAAAAAAGGAAAACTGAATTAAGAAAGCGAAAAATAATTATTTTAAGTCGGTACCGTTTAGTGCAATCGGTTACTCGGCACTGACTTCAAATATTTATTTTTCGCTTTTTGAAGCCGGTTTACCTTTTTTTAAAAAGATTTTTATTTTACAATTTTAAGTGACGAGTGAATTATTTACTAATATTTATATACCTAATACCTATATTATAATATTTTGCTGAGTTGTACAGTAAGGATTGATATAATAACCGTAATAACGGAATCTATATATTCATGCTGTTTGCCGTTAAGGAGTCCCCTGGTGTATCGTCAAAGTCCAAAATTCAATACCAATTTCATTAAAATGGGACCACCTCGGAACTATACTAAACCCAACGCAAAAAAAACATCAAAATCAGTTCATAGATAAAGACGTTATAAGAAAACACAGAAGAATTGTCAACCTCCTCCTTTTTTGAAGTCAGTTAATATTCTGATTAGTTCTATGGAATTACGGATTAGGCCTATAGGATTGACGTAACCCATAATATCCCAATCTACGCATTCGTATTGTTTATCGTTAAGGAGTTCCCTGGTGTATCTTCAAAGTACAAGCTCCAATACCGATGAAATTAAAATGGGACCATCTTGGAGCTATACTGAAACCAATGCAAAAAGAATCATCAAAATCGATTCATAATTAGCGGAATGATTGCGTAACATACATACAAAAAATAAACATACAGTCGAATTGAGAACCTCCTTTTTTAAAGTTGGTTAAGAGGACAGTCGGTAAAGACTTACTTTATTTGTTTTATGATTTAAACATTCCTATGATATTGTCCAACAGCCACAGAATAATGTGATAAAAGCGAGCAACAGCAACAGAATTTTATTATTTTTCGTCTATCTATCTATCTAAATCATCACGCCAGCTCCCTCGCGGGGTATGCAGAGAGTACAGAGTTTCAACAGGTTCTTTCCTTACATACCTCTCTGGCTTCCTCCACTCTCATAGTTCGTCTCATACACACTCGCCGGTTACGGAGACTCTTGACTTGCCCTTCAGCTAAGACACGGTCTATTTGGTCATGGTAAGATAGTCTAGGTCTTCCCCGGCACCTACATCCTTCCACTTTCGCCTTATTTTTCGTGCCTAGACTTAATGTCAATTTAAGGCTAAAGCGAATTTCCACGAACAATCTATAAGCTTAACAACGCTTTTGCTATGAACGCAATTTTATGTAGCGTCATTTGAAGCCCCATTGTAAGGCTCTTCCCCGTTCCACCCCCGGTGCCTTACCAGCTGAGGTTTTAATTTTTTACAAGAATGTGCAGGATTTTACTGGGTATTTTGTTGGACGATACTGGCGGTGTCAGCGGGGCTGGTGCAGAGGCGGGGGAGGGGGCGTGCCCCGAGACGAGGGTGCTCATCAATATGCCCCCAGCGACGCCGGGTTAATGATGGCAAAATACCACTTAAGGAAAAACAAAGTAAAACAATTTTCTTGTGGTGGTTCTTGAATAGTAAGGAAGTGGGTGCAAAGATAAGCTGTGCTGGAGACGCTGAGATGAAGAGGGGTTAAAGGAGAATCCCATGTTTCCGTGTAGCGTTAGGATAATCTGCGTATGCATAGATCATGCAAAAAAAGATGATTTTATACGTAAAAAAGACAAATTAAATAAAAACAAAAGTAGGAATTTTCTTTTATACTTATAATAAAATAATAACACGATATCTTTGATACTATTTCTAGTTCATATAAGACAAGAAAGATATATTTATCACCAACCAACAAGCTAAGTCTCTAAGGAAATGGAAAGATTGGAGAGAGTGTCGGTTCTGCTCCTGTTCACCGACTCCTCGGGTCGCTCATATATTTTAGTTCTCCTAAACAAACTCGCGCATTCATAATACTTCTGCGACCCTTTTCCGATATTATCTCTACGTCACTACACATGTATAGTCATCTATATAAGACACTAAATATTCTTAGTTTTTCAATTCGATAATACTCTTTATTTTACAAATTTTATTTTGCAAATATTAACGACACATTCGATTTTGTTATGTATGAAAATAATCAATTTAATGCAAAATAAAATTGTGCAAGCGATAAATAAGAATGAGTAGAAACTTAAACCTCTGACCGTACATAATTTTATCTAGATTGTTCGGGTAGTCACTGAGTCTAGTACTGAATCATGTACCACAACCAATTCTATATTTTCTTGCCGTCAATATTGGACTGGGAATGCGAATAATTGAAATATGTTGGATTCGCCACAAATAGCTACCGTCCGATCCATCACCCGCCGGATCACGTCCATTTGCATTTGAAACATGTCGACATAAATGTATTGATGTATAGGTAGTAGATAACGGGGAAAACTTAAACCAAAAACTGGATATAAATACAAACTTTGTATTTCTGGGAACATTAATCAACAATGTTCATAATTATAAATTTTTGTATGGATTTGTTTTGTATGGAAATCGAGCCTGGGACTACGAAGTGGGTCCGAGGAGCGGCTCTAATTAATAGACCTAGTGGTTACATGAAGTTAATTATCATATTATATATTCTAACTTTAATGTATTAAAAATCAATTTATATCTGAACACCACTAAGACCATAATAGGCATAATACATTTACAACTCCACAAATTTTAACTAATTTTGATAGTTGACGCTAATAACGTTACTTAGGTTCATAAGCCACTCAAATTTTATATCAGAAATTTAATATTATATGAGAAAATGGAACCCTAAGAACGAAATTTCAAAATTTAATTTATTCATTAATAATCTCAATGAACCGTGCGTGGGTATAAATGTGGGCGGTTACATTGCTTATCGTAATTTACAATTTGTGTTTAATCACGAGGTACAGATTGCCCAGTAAAAAGTCGTTATCTTTTATCGGAATAACAGGAAATTAGCCATAAAGTTGAGTTTACAAAATAGTTTTGATCCCAAAACGATGAAATTGGATCGGTCGTAAAACCTGATCGCTACGGATTCGTAACGGCTACGGCGTAGACGCGCTAGGAGGATCATAGCGGCCGGGAGAGTACCCGAGGGTCTCTACCCTCTGTTGTTATCTGTTAGTGACACAGGTAATATAATACAACAAATAAAATTCTTGTAAGTTCTTGTCTCCTGGGCAGAGAACAACGAAATGATATATTAAGTTTCCATATTTTGACTTTTATTGAACAATTTGAATACTTGAATTTTGCAGAAATCAAAATCGGCTTCAAGGTGGCTTTGAGTGCTGTTAAACTTGGTAAAACAATTTACAAAGAACTGTTTATACATAATAAAATTTCGTATACTTTTATGATCAAAAGTCAACTTAGAATATAATGGGAATAAAAATTAATAAACATAAAAATGTTTTCATTTTCAAGTTGTTTCGTGATAGTTCTATGATTGCAGAATAAAATTATACTATACCATTGGAACTCTGCACTCTCTGCCTACGCCGCAAGAGACCTAACGTGACGATATAAATAAATTAATAGAATCAAATTGTACATTCATAGTGAGTAAACGAGATAGTCGGTAGACCATCTCTAAGTTATCGTTTCCAACCACAATTTCTGTGATATTTATACGTGTAAATATTACTTTACTAGGTATACACTTCCGGGTTAAACAAGAGGTAGGCAAAGAGATCCGTAGTAGGTGCGATCGGTTATGAGTGAATTGTCTAAAAAGCAGAGTGCCGGAGATGGCGAAATACCCTTAATGCATTATGGCTAACAAGCAGGATGTGTAAAATAAAATAAATAACTGTACGGATAGGATATCAAAAGATGCTATATCATAAATTGAAACAGCATTTTCTCGAATAACATTACGTTACGTAATGTTATTATATCACCGGTTGATTCTACGACCTTGCAATTGTGCTCCTTAAGCGATCGACTACTTAGGTAATTAGCTTCACAGACATTTAGTTACTTAGGCAGTTGGTTTTGTAGGCATTCTACCGTTCAGGCAATTCGCTTCGCGGACATTCAACCAGCCAGGCATTTCTTTATAGGTTTATTTAGGTATTCTACCTTCCTAGGAATTTTGATTTTAGGCAACTCGTTCATAATCGTTCAATAATTCCACATGCATTGATAAAAATATCAGCCGATACTGTCCCACTGCTAGGCGAATGCCTTCTCCCACAAATCGAGGTGAGAGAGAAAGTCAGCAGTCCAGTTTATTTGCTCGTTTACGTGCATCTCAAACCTATCACGCGGGCAGCCTACGAGCCGTCCAGATAGATTGCCCGATCATCCAGCCGGGTACTCTAATATCGGGATCTGGGAAAATCCTATCAGTCGCCTCGCGACTCGCAATATCGGCGCTTTAGCGGTGACACTGGAGTTTAAAAGGTTATAAAAGTGCGGATGTTAAACTGAATTTGTTTTGGCCGACTTAAAATTTACTAAACTTACTATTATTTTTGAGGACTGGCGAAAGATAACGCGGTAAAAAGCATATGTAACAAACTTTGTACACCTAAGTGTACAAATTTTATAAAGTCCATATTTTATTTGATTTGAGAAGGGCATCAAAGGCTTCTTTTTATGTGGATTCGTAGATAAGCCCGATATTTTTTTGCAAAATAATATACAAAACTTTAAATATAAGCATTAGTGGAAGTCTTTTGTCTGATGGTTCAAATACTTGATACTTATAGAATTATCCTCGACATCTTACGTGTTCACCTACAATTTTTCAATGATTCGAACAATTCTAAAACCAATAAGTAATCATCCATAACAGTAGAAAGGTAAAAGGATAATATTTTCTTTCTTTTCAACCAATTTTCTCACACAAACCACAGTAAAATATGATCGATACATTGCAATAATATCAACTTTAGAAATGAAACAGTCCGCAAGAACTGAGTTCTTAGATTTACTCGAATATTACACATGAAATAAAACTATTTTACGGATTAAATCGCGGTTTATTTTTGATTATTTGTTCCCGACGTTTCGAGTGCTTTGCAGCACCCATGGTCACGGAAGAGACTGAGGTGTTAGACGTCCAAAAGGCATGTTGTTCCGGGGTACTCTCAAACTTCTTAATTATTTTGTTGGTCCGATCTACGCAGAATTAGCTCACGGTGTCTCGAGGTCTTGCAGTGTTGTGCTTGGTTTTGGATTTGATTATATTAATTACTGGAATTAGATGTCACTCAAAGAAGTCTGCAGTCTGTGAACACGTCCTTGACCGCACCCGCCATAACATCAGATTTGATAGACCACAAATTCTCGTGAAAGAACACCGATTCCTACCAAGGATGGTTCGCGAGGTTATTGAAATTAAAAAACTTCCTAATTTCAACAGAGAAGATTGCTGGGTGCTTCCATCGACTTGGGATCCGGTAATTAATATAATCAAATCCAAAACCAAGTGTGGTGTACTCAAAAGATACACTTCTTTGGTTATCACCATAAATACACTCAATGCATAGACAACCGCCCATGGCGGCAGTCAACAAGTGAATGTCCAATGTCACCGTTCGCCCCACCAAGCCATCCCGTAGTCTATACGTCACATGCCTCTTCCTTGTTAAAAATAAATAAATAATGTTAGACATTTATGTAAGATAATATGCTCAATTAATATACTCGCAAAAACAAGCAAACACGCAAGCCTGTGCGCAAGACTCGTTCGATCTTATCGAGACACCATAATAATAATTCTTTTACCTTCGATGAAACCAGGTGAAGGTTTGAACTGAATAACCAAAGACGCACACGTCACATTTCCCTGAGCAAAGCTCCACACCTTTGACTTAGTCATAGTAATCCACTTCAGCCGCTACATATTATTAACCTGGAAGCTATGGATTTAAATCAGATATTAATATTATCCTTCCCTCTCTCCTCCTTTCCATAATTTTCCACACTTCTTATACTTCCTTCGGGCATATCCGCTGGTTCAAATCAGGGTCTTCAGTTCATGGTCATTTCAGTCTCTTTACATCTTCACGGATAAGTAGTAAATCGCAATCACCTCTAATAAAACTGTATGAAGGGAGAAGGATTATAATAATACTTTATCATATAAATCCTTATATAAGCGTTCTTAATATATGTCTTAGAAGATACCTTATAGATTGAGTTTAGAGAAAATGAGATCTCCCATCCGGGAGATGTGAGTGGGGTTGTTATTAAATTGTCAAATATCACAAAAGGTCCAGAAGAACTTAATTTCAGTATATGTAACCGTTCCTAATATTTGCAACAACTCGCACCTAGCTTCACAAGAACATATGTGTCATGTTGTAAAAGGCTGTAAGACTTGTTTATGGAAGTCACGGTACATCTATCTGGCCCACAAATGAGGGTACCTATGGGCTAATACAGGTATGGAACATCTCACATAGAATACGTTAAAAATCATATGAAATTTTCCTTCATTCGTCGCACCTGCTACTTTTCCTCACGATAGCTGCTATAATCACAATTTGTATTAGTCACACTTTATTTGAGCTAAATTTGCTTACTACAGATACATAAAGTACGTTTAATCCAGTATGTTGAGGTTTTCACTATCGGCAGTTCTTAATTATCCGTAGCTGAACACGATCACAACTTATGCCTCGCTTTATTTCCTGTGAAATTCCACCTGTGAAGCCACAGATTCAGAACTACAATATGGAAATGAACTAAAATTTAAAATAATTTACATATTCACTATTATAAATCCATTGCGATGTCGACCCATGCTTGCACGGGGATTTCACGACCTTGACTGGATTCAGTAGCCTAGGTGTAGAAGTAAATAACCTTAAATATTTAGGTCTCAGGGTCCCAGCCTTTTCCAGATCTTTGATCGTAGTTGGGACTCCATTGTGACGATTTCAGGATGACAATTATACCGTAGTTAAATCAAAGAGTTTCTGCACTATAGAAGATTATTTAGCAGTTGTCACCGCCTCCAGCACTGCTCAAGTATTGTGGACCTAGTAATGATTTCCACCCGGGGATTACATTTTGCACGGTTTACTTTTCCTAGACCAAATCATGTTTAGATTCGCAGACTATATTTACAATAGTGACCAAATGCATGTTCCAACTACTCTGTGAAAATAGCTAAAATAGGAAGCAATTTCTTACAAAATTATTATTTTTTACAGGGTTTGGCTGCCTAATATGTAATTCTCATATAATCTGTTCTACTCGATTGGATTAGTTTCCACCTAAGTAAGTGCTGTTAGAGAATTCTGATAATTAGTTTCGGTTACACATTCGCCATATTTTAGGTTAACATTTTTTAAGTACATACTTATAACAAGTTGTTGATTTTTGGTGTGATCAGTTTAATTATAATTTATACACAACAATGTTGTCGTAAAATTGATTATCTTTACACTGTACAAATCATTATTTATTTTCTATTATTCCATACATATTTTTTAAAGACTGTAAGGTATGAATTTATAAGCCTTATATCCATGCTGTAAGGGAACTCATTTTAGCTGAACTATCCCTATCATCACTATGGTATCTTGTTTTGATCTAAATCGAAGACATTCATAGATTTCGTCGTAAGAATGTCTCTTCCAAAGAAATCGATATCTGAATCCAGCGCACTAGAATCCATTATAAATTAAATCAAGGACTAAAAGTTTTAATCGAATTGAAGTCCATTTCCGAATGAGCAAAATTTTGAATAATGCATTTGATTTAAGGAAAGCATATAAAACGGAAATCTTTCAGAAATCATAAAAATAATGATGTTTTACAAGGCACGTATTTGGTATTTATTCGAATCTATAGATGCATACATTAATCATACGTGAATGACTACTTCTGTGATTACACTTCGAAAGATTCACTGAATCGTCTCAATGTTTAAAATCGATTAAAAAGGAATTATAATTTCAATCGAAAAATCGATACTTCGACTTTTAAACATTTACTTTGCTTAAGTACATATATATGTAACTACACGCATACATATATTTTTATGCAGCATTTGCTACATTCAACCATACAGTTGTTTAGTTGGCATCTAAGCATCTATATATACATTACACAGATGTATATATATATACACCATCTATGCAGCCTTTGCTACATTCAATCACAATCGGCATCTACGTCTACATATACACATTACACACATGTATATATACACCATCTATGCAGCCTTTGCTACATTCAACCACAATCGGCATCTAGGTCTACATATTTTTTTTTTTTTAAAAACGTAGCCCCACACTAGGATTTATTCCTGTGTCGTGGGTGCGTTTACAAACATGAAAATTCACAAACAAATACCCAGACCGGAACAAATAATTGTGGATCACACAAAGATTTGTCCCGTGCGGGAATCGAACCCGCGACTATTCGACACAGTGGGCGGAGCAGCTCAAGCTCTTAACCACTGCGCTAAATCGTCCGTCAAAACACATACACATTACACACATGTATATATACACCATCTATGCAGCCTTTGCTACATTCAACCATAGTCGGCATCTAGGTCTACATATACACATCATACATGTATATATACACCATCTATGCAGCCTTTGCTACATTTAACCATACATTGTATGGCCGGCATATTTTCTATGTTGCGAACTGCGACACTAAACCATACGTTGTATGGCCGGCACAATTTCTATGTCGCAGTCTGCCACATTCAACCATCCGTTGTATGGTGGGAACATTTTGTATGTTGCAAATTGCGACATTCAACCATCCGTTGTATGGCGGCCACATTTTCTATGTTGCAAATAAGCACATTTAACCATACATTGTATGGGGGCCCATTTTGATGTTGCAATTTTCACAATAAACTATACTTGAGTATTCTCTGCATACTTATTTTTGTCTTAATATTCTATGTAGCTATTTGCTACAATAAACAATACTTTTGTATAGTCGGCACATTTATTTTTGTCTTGATACTTTTATTAAAGGTTTGCCATATCCAACCATACCCTTGTATGTTGGACACATAGATCTATATATTACTTCGGTAGTTCTATATAGTTGTTTGCTGTTGCTACGCTCAATGTAATATTTTATATTTCACTGTAAATTATATAAATTTACCCTCTAAAACGCGACAAAGTACACTTTTATTTTATTTCTACATCTTCCCTTATTTTGAACTATCATAGGGATAACCGAAGTGACCTTAAAGCATTGCATTGCAAACCATTATTTATGAATAGCATGAACTGATACTTTTGTCAGTCTATTAAGAACTTCGTATTATACGAAGGATAATTGAGAGTTTGTTTTATCGTATTATTTGGTATACTTTTTGTAGATTCTTCGACCCGGCTAATACCTACAGGCACAATTTAATTGTGTGGTTGATAGCAAGCTCTTATACATTTAAGTCCACATAAATAATTGTAGGTAGTTTTTTTCCATATATCTACCGTCACTCGCGAAATATTAAAATCCAATCATGTTTAATTCTTTGTTAAATGCAATGTATTCATATTTACTGTGGTTTTTTATAAAATTATTATATAACCACAGTGTAACAGACAACCACACACAAAGATAATCTTTGTCCTGTTGATAAGTATTAGCAGGCACAAATGTTAGATTGACCTGACCGGAGTAATTAATGTGTTTGATTATTTAAATCTCAGGACGACATAACTGTGACAATTT
The DNA here is from genome assembly GCA_905147815.2 of Phalera bucephala. Lineage (NCBI taxonomy): Eukaryota > Metazoa > Arthropoda > Insecta > Lepidoptera > Notodontidae > Phalera > Phalera bucephala. The sequence goes on along the minus strand of LR990621.1, from coordinate 645,768 downwards.
GACTGTCTACCACCTTTTCCTTTTGAAATTAAAAAGATAATCATTATAGTACAATAATAAAGTAGTATGATTAAATAATAATTCTTAGAGTATTAATAATAAAACAAACAGGGTAGGTGGTGCGGTCATTTCAATGTCAAGCATTTAATTAATATTCCGGTCATTTTTCAGTCGTATAATTGCTTTTGTATGTATTACTCACATTTTTATCTTCGTCGCAAATGTGGTGTACTCAAAAGATACACTTTTTTGGTTATCACCATAAATACACTCAATGCACAGACAACCGCCCATGGCGGCAGTCAACAAGTGAATGTCCAATGTCACCGTTCGCCCCACCAAGCCATCCCGTAGTCTATACGTCACACCAAGCATAACACTGCAAGACCTCAAGACACTGTGAGCTCATTCTGCGTAGATCGGACCAACAAAAATAATTAAGAAGTTTGAGGGTACCCTGGAACAACTATGCCTTTTGGACGTCTAACACCTCAGTCCCTCCCGTGACCATGGGTGCTGCAAAGCACTCGAAACGTCGGGAACTAAAAATCAAAAATAAACCGCAATAAAATCCGTAAAATAGTTTTAGTCCGCAAGAAGCTCGATCAACGAAGAAGCTTCTACAATCTCGCTGCAACAGTAATAACAGAATCCGGTTCATCTCTCATCCGACATACAATCCCACCGGTCCGCGCATGCTGTGTATGGGCAGCTTAACAACAGCTCGTTTACTTTAGAAACCGCTATCTTTATTTATTATGACGCCTGCTTGGTCCAACGATTAAAGTAAGCTTAAATCGCTCTGCCCCCTGGATCGAGAGTGGCGGGTCACGAGACAGTTTTTGTGTGACCCACTAGTACTTGTTTCGGTCGGTTTTTTTGTATGTGAAGGTTTGTAAACGCACTCCAGGACACAGGAATAATTTTCAGTGTGGGATTATGGTAAGAAAACAGAAAAGGGTTGTAAAAAGAGAATTGGTACATTTAGCTGCACCAAATTTATTATTTATGTTATTTATTATTTATTTATTATCATAAGAGTTACAATTATTTTAACAACGATTCCTGCACTAAGCTCGTGGCTTGTATCGCAGGAACCAGACCATATCAAATATTTTGATTTACAATTTTGTTGGACACAAGTTCAGGTACAAGTTATAACAAACAATATTAAAAAGAAAAGCAAATAAAATTGACTCGCATTAACATAAAGGTAACGCTATTATAAAAATAAAATTAAACTATTAAATTAAATTAAAAATATTCAATTAAACATTGTAATGCATCAAGAACGACAAATTAAAATCTTCTGTATAATAGCCTGATTGTGCGTATCGTGTGCGATTGTAATTGAGTGTGTGTGTATGTGTGCGTGCGTGGGTGTGTGTGTGTGTGTGCGTATGTGAGTGTGTGTGTCTAATGAATTAGATATGATTTGTAAGAATACGTTCAGTGTCATCATAGGATAAAGTGGTTAACCACTTCTTAACAATATTTTTTACATTTCTAATGGAAGAATGTTTTATGTGTGTAAACAGTTGACAAACTCTGTTGTACACAGAAAATTATAAATATTTTTCAAAAATGAAATATGATTTATACTTCGAGGGCGCTATGTAGGTGTAAGGGCTTAATTTTACCATGCGTCGTATGCATTGGCGTGGCTATTGTTCAAAGTAGTCTTCGGGCCACGGATTCAACTGCATGAATTTTATGTAGTGTTGTAAAAATGAGCGCTAAAGTCGAGCGTTTAGCGCTGAATCGACGCTCACGAGCGTCGAAACACATACAAGACGCATGCGGTTTCATCGCCGATTTGAGCGTTTTTACAACACTAATTTTATGCACCGTCTATTTGTATGATTGTACTTGTTGAGAGTTCTGTCTGGTGTCGCCAGCCAGAACGACTACCGTCTAATTGCGGTTGTACACTTACGTAAATTACTGTGTTTATTGTGCGTGGTTGTCAGATTCGGTGCTGCTGTAATGGTGGTCACAGATATACAGTTTGCTTATATTTCCTAGCCTATATGTTTCTCCTAAATAATTACACATATATAGGTACTTTTGTAGGAGATCTGAAACTAACGAAGCCTGCATCGTCAAAAATAATCCTTTTGAAACACAGTGTGAAGTGAACTAGCTGTCGCTACGCTGACGTTACCTACTCCATCCACATTTATTCTTCATTTCTGCAACTCGTACACTTGCATTAGCTACAACCCCGATTCGTTCACCATACACACAAGACACCGTGTCAGAACTAAATGGAATTGTGTCTTAGTTGTGTGCAGTTGGAAAATGTCTGGCTTGGTTTATTTCATATGGATGTGCAGTGTTCGTGACTTGGGTGCGGGAATCGAGGCTGTTTCAATACAAACAGCGCTTGTGGACTGTGTTCTGATGGGGGGATTATGTGGCTTGATTTCCATATCAGCACCAGTGTTAGGATTTAATTACTCGTACTGTGTGGAAAATTTGCATCGTTCGTGACTGTTTTAAAGTTATTAAAGCACATATTATGCAATATCACGAATTTTATCTTAGGGCTGGTCAGTATTGTTTGAAAAATTCCACCACTTAATAACGTATTCAGTTCAATAGCTTGGGTATTAAACTAAATCTTTATAACATAGCTTTGTGAAATACCAACAATTCCTCTTGATCTAATGGTTACAGCGCAGGTCATTAGATCGAATTGTCGTGGGCTTGATCCCCATATGAAACGAATCTTTGTAAGACCTATTATTTGATTTGGCTTGGGTATTTGTGTATGTAACACTGATGAGTGATCTTTTCAGTGAAAGTACCTACGGTGCAGAAACAAATCCCCGTGAGAGGCAACAATCTTACACAACATATGCATTGCATATATTCGTGACAATATTACCGTATGTGAGTAGAGATCTCCTTAAATACCTTCAAAATTTTACGAACTCAATGTAAAAGATATAAAAGTAATAAAAATAATGTTTCTAATGGAAGTAAAATTGATGTTCTGCTCATTAAGAGGGCTACATAAAGCGATGAAATATTAAGCTTTATCAAATGATATTTCATTAGCTAATTTAATCCTCATTACTTTGTACGAACGACTGTTATTAGTGGCACATTAGTATTAAGTAGTGGTCACCCTTTGGTCGTAATTCGATCATAATTAATTTAAATTATAAGTTTGAACATTATTAAGGTTCTATTGTCTAAGACTATACTTCTATAATCACAGATTTCGCCAAGGCTACACTAATAATTTGCCTATTTTTAACAAACAAATTATATGAAATTTAAATAAAAAAAAAAAACAAATAATGATTAAAATAAAGAATATCTTTTTGTATTTATTTCTTATTATAACAAAAAACCATAAAGAAAATGCTGGCCATTGAACTTGACAAACATATTTCGATAATTTAATTAATGATACAAAACTTCACTGTAAACGATGTTTTTCGTAAAAACTCTTTTATCGTTTGTTGGCTATGTTTGACATTCAGTAAGACTATAGACAAATAATATTTAAAACAAACAATATTAATCTTTTCTCAATTTGAAGTGTATTGTGTCAAATATATGGTAGTGTGTGTAATGTGTTTTTTTATTGATTTAATGTATTTTTATGCGTAATTTAAAAAAATATTAGCATTCTGCACTCCTTCTCGATATAAACTATAAGTGTGGGAAATTTCATACTCCTCCGTCCGCGCAATTTTCGTAAAAAGGGTACAAAGTTTTTGCTTTACGTATTAATATAATGATTCAGCCATGAACTTGTTTTAATAATTTATCATAGTTCAAATAACGTTTATCATCTCTATTTATTTTGTGTTTGCATTCCAGTCATGGAGTTGATAGAATCAGGGCTAAACCACTTGGCTCATAAATAAATGTTTATTTACAGTCAGCTGAATTCTAAAACGAAAATCCCAGAAAACCGCCTTACGAAATAGAATACATAGGTGGAATTTTTTTTTTGGATTTTTACTGTTTAGTAAAACGAATTTAATGTTGTTTAATATTTTATCGAATTAGAAACTTAACGTTTAGGATTATAAAATTAACTAGCAGTTTTCCGTTTCGCACCCGGCTGGCAACAGCGCCACCTACCGGCTCTAACTATAGCTAAGAACCATCCAAGTGACCTCATACGTACAAAATAATCATCAAAACCGATCAAGGCGTTTAAGGGGAGAAGAAATACGAACATAAGGACATCGTAATTTTATATAATACAAATAGCCGCTATCCGCGACCACGCATGCGTTTATTTTGAAATATCTTTATAAATAATAGAATATGAGCTAAAAAGCTGTAAAGTTTCATTAAAATCCATTCAGTTGTTTTGCGTGAAAGATTAACAAACATCCACAGGGATGTTTGTTACTTATCATCTACACAAGCTTTATAATATTAGTAGGATGTTTATCTAATGACTTATGACCTCCCGCAGTAGTGATCCACCTTATTAGAAATGCCCGCCAAAGGGTTACATGCGCTCGCATATTGGAGGCAATTTACCGGCGCTAACTGCGTCCCGTCGCGTCCCGTTCCAAACTCTCACTCCTAATTTGCACGCCTGTTTGATTTTCGACACCTCACTACTTGAGTAACGAGGATTCCTTTTGGATATCGTAGTCTAGGCTAGGTAATAGGGGTTTTATGTTACAAGAGTGAAGAGGCATGGACGAAAAATATTGCTCTTGTGTGCAAATAGAGGACGTTTAAAATAATACGTTATGGTTCTAAATTTATTATGGGATGGAAAATAAATGCCATTTAATTAAAGGGCATCGTGGAACAAGTTTATAATAGTTTATTTTTAAAGTTAACACTCCTGGAATTTGAAGCTGCGACTTTGTGAGACGGTTACTACTGATTACTATAATGTGGAGTCCATTAATTTTTTATGGGATGTAATATTCCTTTCTGAAGATAGGAAGTATTGAGGATATGATCATATGCTTATCTATGTGACCTTCACACCCGTTAACAAGAATGACAGATTTTGTAGATAATAAAAATATAAAAAATATTTTTGAAGAATATTATAAAGCGTGAAACGTGACTGGCAAAAGATCATTCAAAAGCAAAAATGAACCTTCAAATTGTTTAAATTAATATCATAGTTACGATAGAAATTTATTCGTAACGACGGTAATCACAGTTCACGCAAGACATAAATAATACATTCATCTAGATTTATAGTCTAATCAGTGCGAAAGTAATAAAAAAATCTGCTAATTAATATTAATTTTTATAGTTGGCAATAAAAATTAGTTGGTGTCTGGCAACATCGCGTCGTGGCGCGAGCGGCAGGATGGCGGGAACATAACCTCGTTAACTCATTGTCACTTCACACTGTGAAATACTCGCGCTAGTCCGCTGCCATTGTGCATAATTAACCTTCAATAAAGGTGAGATATTAACTCGGTCTGTAGTTGAGTAATTAACGCTTTTAGCAACCCTTTACTTAGTGTACATTATGAAGCTTAATTTTTTTTGACCCGTGACATATACATACCGCCGTAATCCTGACGCTTTCGCTCTACCTCATTATGAAAAAATAAATGCGGAATTTAGTATTTTGAATTTTGGACCACATTCGATAATCTCGATTTACGTAATAAAGGAGAGCTAATAATTTCAGTTTCGGATGTTGAAAGATTTTCAATTTATCAATAAGCAAAAAATACCGTCACGTGGTCACGCCTATACTTCCCAACTAGTGTACTGGCTACACCCACACATCGGCAACAAATGTAATAGAGAACGAGCCTATTTCCTTTTGACTATTATTTCTCAGGTATGTTTTGCAAAATAACATTTGCACCGATAAATGTTATCGCTTATCTATTTTTTTACAGAAAGTCGTGTTTAGTTAAAATTGTGCAGGAAACGAGAAAGGTTTGTTGGGAAAGAACCAGTTAGAACTCTGTCTCTGCCTACTGCGGAAGGGATATGGCGTCATAAAAGAGATGAAATAACAGTAGCACTAATGAACAATAGTAACAAATAAGCAACTACAAGCTTTTAGCCCTCATTCAAAGTATTGTTAATGAGTGACCCACACGTAGGTGCTACGAATGCGTTCACTCAGAGAATAGTCCGTTATTCGCCTTTTCACTTATTATATTGCGAGATTTAAGAGCAGGCAGTTTTGATAAAATACATGCTTTCGAAAATAATCTTTACTATACAAGCCATAAAAACTAGCACAAATGCAATCTATCCCGGCGTCACATACAGAGAGTATGTTTAAGTATTCCTCTGACTGAAAGTGAGGGGGGGGGGGGTGACGGGGCAGGCCAGGACCATAAGACGCAAATAGCACTCTAGAGGAGCTCTTAGCGCCGAGTGAAGTGGATGACAGAGACCCTACAGGTCCTTCTCTCGCAGACCTCTCTGGCTTCATCCATAGACATAGTTCGCCACGTCAAAATTTAATGCAAATTAATAAAAATCTAGTTATTGTTTTTTTTTCAGAACGTGTCGAACAATTGTATTATATAGAATCTATATCTATCTATCTAATATATTTATATAATATTTTATATATCTATCTATCTATAACCTCACGCCAAATCCCTTGCGGGGTAGGCAGAGAGTACAGAGTTCCAACAGGTTCTTTTCTTACATACCTCTCTGGCTTCCTCGACTCTCATAGTTCGTCTCATACACGCTCGCCGGTTACGGAGACTCTTGACTATTTTATAGGGAAATGTTACATATTTTATTAAATCAGAAAAAACAGGTTACGCTGTCGAAGCGATCGGATAAGGTTGTCGGGCTACGGGGTGTGTAGTAGTATTTACTACCGATACTCTGGGTGTTGGTCTCAACTCTGATAATTGTATCAGATAATAAACTAGAATAGGAGACAGAATGTTTAATAACAAACGATATTTGATTTGATTTTGTATTTAAATTTTCATACTGTCTGTTTAGATAGACATCGCAGTTAAACACAACATTTAGATGTTGTCTCTAAAAAGTTACTACTGCAATATAATTGCGGCGAATAAGTAATATTCCGCCTCTCTAGTATATGTGTCGTGTAAACAAACGCAATATATGCCACAGACAAAGTTAATGTTCAACGTTTAATAAAAGTTATGCGACTAGCTCGCCGCGCGGTCTCGGTCAGAGGGCTTGGCTTAGAACGAACAGATGACGTTAGAGTAACGTTGCAGAGTTAGCGTTCTGTTACGCTCATCTCTATTTAACAAATTTGAAGTTTGAAAAGGATGTTTACATCAATCTGTTCATGTTAAGTTCTCAGTTTGTAGTGCAACTACGACGCAATCGCGCGAGAACCGCCGGCGTACAGGAAGTGCGCTGATACGATAGCCATGTTGAATATTATAATAGACATGTTAATAATCACCGCCCCGCATATATTGCGACGTACAGGTGGTAGAGGTGTACTGTGTACCTTCACATTTTCCCGACGGTGGTGGAGCCCGTGTAATAAGAGACCCCTGCCACAGGGGAGGCTCCGCAGGACACTGACCTACTACCCCGCACAATGGGGAAGCGAATAAAGGTGAGGGATGAATGGAGACGGCTGTTATTAAAAATGTCTGTACTCTGTGTATAGTTATAAGTCAATATAGCAATGTTTACTTGCTAATTAATTTACGTCAAAAAAATAGAAGGTATATGATAATAAATATTTTTATGAAATGTTTAATTTAATTATGTATGTTTAGAGACCCATAGGTTGCCGATAAAGTAATTGAATTGTTTAAAATACAATACAGGACTGCCCATTCAAAAGATCTTATTTCCACTTCACCACTTCTTTTAGGAAAATGCAGAAGTCCTCAATCAGTGGCTAAAGTATGTAAATGGACTTGTACATACACAGAGATATAAAAGGTTTTGTAATGGGAAGCATTTTTAGGTCGATATATCAATGAAAAGCAAATTGATTAAAACAACTCTGAAATAGAATCGAATTGCATTCACACAATTTTGTTTAAAAGTAGGAAATCAAGCCTATTGTCACTCTATATGGATGTGTGAACATGGAACTAACATTACTTCGTGGAATTCACAACAAATTACGAACTAACTCATCTATTGGTCGATGGTTTATTAGCGTAGTAATAACGTAGCCACATACTAGGATTTATTCCTGCATCGTGGGTGCGTTTACAAACATGAAGGAAGGTTTGTCCCGTGCAGGCATCGAATCCACGATTGCTCGATCCAGTGGGTGGAGCGGCGGACGCTCTTAACCACTGGACCAAGTCGTTAGTAGTCGGACAACCCGTGTATGTTCACTGCCCGATCGAACTATTATGTACAGCGTAAACAGAACAGGCCGTTGGGGGCCCCTTACATTTAATAGGCATGTTGTCAGCAGCGTTTAATTGAGTGAATCCGCTTAACATCTACTAAGCATCTTACCGACATAGTAATAAGACTTTACAGCGATCGCAAGAGCGATTGAAATTAATTTGGCGAAGAATTTAACTTTGATTAGATAGGTATGTACTTTACGTACCGATCTATTCGAGGTAACAGCGTTTTTGCCATAGTCCGATCACTGAGCTGGTTTCCACGACATTATGCAAACGTATTTTTTATTCAAACATTTAATATGAATCTTCGTGTTTTTTTTATCATTCATTATTTTTCATAATTTTGATTTATGACGACTAGGTACATACATAAAAGTCTATATCGCATTTGTAGATAACACTAAAATACCGTTTTCTGATTAGAGTTCAAAGAGTAGGTTAAGTAGTAAATTAGGAGTCAAACATAACTGAGGACTTACCACGATAAGATTGACGTTAGTGCGACCCTATTGAGTTTATATGCCACCCTTTTCGCACTGCAAATTCACTTAATAAACTTGAACTTGACAGGACGCTTGCTCGACAACGCTACTGTAACTGAATTTGATCGAGCCATCTGCTTGGCTAGGTGGCATCGGTTTATTCCTATTTAATCATCTAGGTGATCAAAAGCGACTAACTAGAATCCAATGATCACCCAGCTGTAAATCACCCAAGTGATATTTTAGTTCATGCCGGGTGATTGCTCTGCCGGCCCCTGGATAGCAGAGTGTGAAGGGTGTACCCGCCAGCAGATAACGCGGACAGAGACAGATGGCGGTCTCATTTAGAAAACGTCACCGGCGCTTAATAGCTTTTGTATCCCATTTGTTATCTACACGCAAATAAATACTCCGCTCTCATCTTTTTTGCAATCCAACGTTTATCTTAATAATAATTCGATCGAAAGGGCTTATCATTATATTAATACGTGACGCAAAAACTTTGTACCCTTTTACGAAAATTGCGCGGACGGAGGATTATTAAATTTCCCACACTTATAGTTTATATCGAAAAGGAGTGCAGAATGCCAGAATTTTTTTTTTTAATTATGAAAAAAAAACATTAATTCAATTAAAAACACATTACACACACTACCATGTATTTGACACAATACACTTCAAATTTAAAGATTAATATTGTTTGTTTTTAATCAATAATGAATAGATTAATATCTTGTCTTACTGAATGTCAAACATAACCAGGAAACGATGAAATAATTTTTACAAAAAACATCGTTTAAAGAGAAGTTTTGTATCATTAATTAAATTATCGAAATATGTATGTCAAGTTCAGTGGACAGCATTTTTGTTTTGGTTTTTTGTTTCAATAAAAAAAAAATAAAAAAAAGGTATTCTTTATTTTGATCATTTTTTGTTTTTATTTTATTTAAATTTCATATAATTTGTTTGAAAAAAATAATAGTGTAGCCTTGGCGAAATCTGTGATTATAGAAGTATAGTCTTTGACAATAGAACCTTAATAATGTTCAAACTTATAATTTAAATTAATTATGGTCGAATTTCGAGCAATGGGCGACCATTAGTTTATTTAAATATCGGAATTATACTGATTGTAATTAATCAGACTAAATGCGTAAGTGAATAATTAAGTAGTTTCCAGTGTCGTAGATTCGTGGTATGACTGAGTAAAATCCATATGATTTTTTGATTTTAGTAAGTAGATTTTGGTTGCTTATTTTGGTTTCGAATGTTCATCATCCTTTGTAAAATAAACAGTAAACCGGGTGGTATTTAATCACCTAGGTGTGTATAAACGGTGTGTGTGTGTGAATGGTCTACGCTGTTGGCCGCGGGGCCTTTACAGGTTCACTGGACGAAAGGGGGAGGATGTAACCACTACGCTCGATCCAGAAGGGCACGGGGGCAACTAGCCCAAGGACGCCTCAAGAAGAAACAGCCTCGGCTTGGGCAGTCGCTATGGGGGAGGGCACCACGGCGAGACACCTAGGTGTCTCGCCGTGGTGCTCTGCACCGGCCGGTGGGCAAGAGATTCTTCGACCTCGCGAACGGCGGTAGCGGCTGATAGGAGGGGGCTAGGTTCGTAGTCGGCAGCGGCTACGATTAGCGGATTTATATGACTGGACGCGTTCGCGAAATATTGAGTTATCGCCTTTTTAATAAAGGCGCGAATAGGTTCGAGACCCAGATCCGAATAGAGATCGGCATTCCGTATGAACCCCGGGTTTCCACCAGCTTTGCGGAGGAATCAGGATTGAACCATTTGGAGTCTGTCGATGTAAGAGCGGGCAGGGTGCCCGAACACCTCATAAGCGTACGTCATGATGGGCCGTATACAAGTTTTGTAAAGTGTCACCTTATTCCTAAGAGACATTTTACTCCGCTTGCAGATCATCGGGTAAAGACGACCGAGCACAAAAGCTGCTCGGTTACGCTTGATGTGCTGTCCGAAGTTCATGGTATTGTTTAGGGTGACCCCTAAATATTTTACCTGTTTGACCCAGGGAATAGGTAGGTCAAACATGGTCACTTGACCGAGATTACTTCTGGGGTGCCGCAGGGAGGGGCGCGGGGTGGCACCTCTGGAAAAAAACACCGCAGCGCTCTTGTCCGGGTTCACCTCAATACACACTTCCTGAATCAATCCCCTAGGGTATGGGCGGCTGCCTGAAGGTTTCTGGTAATAAAACCCTTATTCCTATGCGAGACATAGAGAGCGGTATCATCCGCGAATAGGGCTAGATGCACCTTACTCGAACGAGGAATATCGTTCGTGTAAAGGCTGAATAGGAGGGGGAAGAGAACTGAGCCTTGTGGGACACCAGCTTGTATGGAGTAGGGGGTAGAGCGCGTCATTTTGACGCGATACCGAAAGGCGCGATTCCACAGGAAGTCTTGTAAGATGAGCACGAGTCTGTCCGGCACACCCATTTCGCAAACCTGGTAGATCAAGCCGTTGTGCCAGTTTTTATCGAACGTCTTCGCGACGTCTGGGCGGGTCAGTAGGGGCACGTCAGACATGGAGTCGGATTTAAGGGTACGCGCTAGCTTCCAGTTAGCCAGATGCGATAGCGTGAGGCCCTCTAAGAATTCACTCCAGCGATCATCGTTGCGAGCCACGTTGTAAGGCTCGCATCCGGGCCCGGTTGGCTTCGCTGGGGTAGTAGTCGGATGCTCAGACTGCGGCATTTTTAGCCCGAATAAGTTCCGTAACATCGTCTGGCAGTCTTAAGCGGTTGAGATCCTCCGCGTCGACTTGCTTTGATGACCGACTGACAGATGATCGGATATGGCGGTGAAACCATTTACAGCCTGATCTATGTACTGAGGGGATGGGGTGGAGTTTGGCATCCGCCAAGGCCGTACTCAGCGCATACCAATCCACAACCGTCTTCTTGAGCGGCTGAGGGGTGGACGGACGACCGAGTCTCATGACTATCTCCAAGGAGCACAACCTTATGGTTACACCCTTCAGAAGCGCCATGTCCAGGACATCAGGGTGGTCGTCGATGTTGTCCTGATAGTGAGTGGGGTGCATAGGCGCGATGACGTCAAAGTCGAGCTGGTCGACCAGGGCGTCAAGACCACGTACTTGCGACTTAAGGCAGGAAGGTCTTAAATCCATTACGGATTGTAAAGGCGATGTGTTTTAAAGGAGGCCTTGGCGTCGTGAACGTCCATGTACGACAAAGGGCCGCACGAGGGCGGCGTTGACCGCGCCCTGTCCGGCGATTCCCCTTTGGGGCTTTGGGGCAATCGCGATAGTTCGCGGTGTGTCCGTTGGTCCCGCAGAGGACGCAGCTGGGCGGCTCGGTCGCCGTCTCCCTCGAGCGGGAGCATTTCGAGGTCGCGTGGTCCCCGACACATTTGACGCATCGAGGGCGCGCGTGGCAGTTACGGGCAGAATGCCCGTACAGCTGACAGTTGTGGCATTGCCCGGGTATGCCACGTTTGTGTGGCACTTCTACGCAGAGGCCAGAGATGAGGCATACGGTCTTTATGTCAAAGACCTTGCGACCGGCCACGGTGCCATCGAGGACGACCAGCACCATGCCGTATGCCTGTTTGTTGTGGCACTTAACTATCCTGTGTACCTGGTGCACCAGGTTGTGTGCTACTCTGAGCCTAGCGTGCGTCCTTTCGTCAAACTTGTGTGCGAAAGCGTGTGTATCTATCACTAAATGCTCCGAGGCAAAGAGAACCGCCGCTCGGAGAATAGGATTTCGGAAAAGGAAAAGGTCCTGGTGTAAGGATGAGCTCTGACTAGGTTGGTGCCCAAGGCCAGAACTCAAACCCTTTCGAGTTAGCCGCCCTCTGAAGGAGGGAGGCGAGCGCTCGGGTCCCGCTTAAGACTGGCTTAATTGTCACCGTTAGGTATTCACCAGTCTAACCACGAACAAAAAAAAAATTGTGGTTTTCCAAACAAACTGCAACGCAACAAGGCGCCGTCAAAACGGCGCGTCGTACCTACCGAAAATACGTAAATACGTACGCGCGAGCAAAGGGCGGACTGCATCGCGGGGGGAGCGGCGCGGTAAGCGGTGACGCGACCGAAGGCGGCGAGCGACACAGTCGGAACCACATGTACAAAGGGTAATAAGTAAAAAAAAACGGAATTTAATCAAGAACAATCACGCTTATATTCCCTAAGCAGGAGGCGAAGAGGTGTACTATATACATCCACTTTTGGTCCACGATGTTTGGTCCAACGTGATGGCAGGCGAGCTTACTGCCATAATATCGGACACAACGCCAGGCTCCGAACCTGAGACAGTGGAATACGTATAATCACGTGGGTGATTTTTTCCTGGGTGGTTATTTAACATTAATAAGTCGGATTTGTGCAGCTGGGTGATTTAAGTAGAAGAAATGAACGTACTGATTTGAAAAGACGAAAATGTTTAGGGACTTGTATCGCTGACAGTACTTACCGTGCGTTTCAAACGTAGGTAATTATCACCTCCACCCCACGACGGCGTCTTGTGCTTTTAACAGAGCATTACAAACGTTCCGTGTACAGCACAAAGCTTTATTATCGCCCGTTGGAATTTGGATGCCTGTTTGTATTTTGTCTAAAGAATTTTTGGAGCGCGCTATCTTTTTGGTTAGGTACGGTCAAACATGGCCGCCAAATGTGTATAAGGTGTACATGCTTTTGTGTTGAAGAATAATAAATGTGTGGCCAAGTACTTTAGAGAAGTTCTGTAGGGCAAAGTTGATTGAAATTAGGGGAAACTTTTGCAGGTTCAGATATTTTTATCGAGTTAGGAAGAAGTGAAAGTTTTAACTCTCGTGGGCATATTTGGAAAAGTTATTTATTTATTTATTTGCATAAAAGTTGGTAGTTACATTTGCGGTCTTATTTTAATATAAAAAGGTTCATACAACTTTAGTCACAACATGTTGACATGCAAAATATTCGTCTTACTTGCTAAGAAATGGCTAAAATAATAGTAGAAATTCAATTCAGTTAGTATAATTAAAATTGTCAGTTCAATAATAAAATAATCCAACAATATTAATGCCAAGTAATAAGATAAGTGTCAAAGGCAAAGTTTAAGACTATGTAAAAAAAAATCTATGTTAGGAAGTCAGATACAGAGTAAACATTAAAGTCGGAAGGTTTCTAAAATCACCAGGAATTTTATTGTAAATGCGACCGCACATTACATAACAATTTTTCTGATATAAAGTAGTTCTAGGTATTTTAGGCAAAACAATATTTTCAAGATTCCTTGTGCTTCTAGGAAACCTATAATATGTTTGAGTAAACAGGTGTTATGTTCTTTAACAAACTTTGCTGGTTCATATATATACATGCTGGGCTGTGTTAAAATTTTTAGTTTTATAAATATGGGCTTACATGATTTCCAGGACCTTATACCGGCTATCACTCTGACACATTTCTTCTGTGCAAGAAACGCACTTTGTACTTCAGTAGAGTTGCCCCATAGTATTAGACCGTAACTTAATATTGCACCTACGTAGCCATGGTACGCGGTTAGGACAGTGTGTTGATTCGCTGTTTTACTGAGGCGATATAGAACATATACAAACTTATTTAATTGAGTGCATACCAGGTTAACATGGGATTTCCAGTTACAGTGTTTATCAATTATAATGCCCAAAAATTTGGCATCTACTTCTATTAGTTTTTGTCCCTCATAATTTATATTCATATTTTGTTTTTTTTTTACCATATGTGCTAAATTGTATTTTTGTTTTTGTCACATTGACATTCAAGTTTTTTATGTCAAGCCTATTAGATTATGCATTTAATTGTAGCATTGATGTCCCTGGAAGAATTTTTACTGTCATTATTTAAGGGAATTATTATAGATATGTCATCTGCAAACAAAATGCATGGATATAGAGAACCTTTGGGTAGATCATTAATTAACAATAAAATTAACAATGGCCCAAGAACACTGTCCTGTGGCACACCCCAAGAGTTGGATTTGTAAGTTGACCTATTTGGGACTTGTTCATTCTTTTTATTTATACTCATTATTTCAACGGTTTGCATTTTTTCATTTAAGTAGGATTCTAGCCATTTTAGAGCAGGTCCTCTGATTCCATATATTTCAATTTTGTCCAACAATATTTTGTGCGAGACAAAATCAAACGCCCTTGACATATCAACGAATATTACAGTGACAGATTTACCATCGTCTAGATTATCAATTACTTTATTCATTAAGTGAAAGCAGGCTAATGTGAAAGATTTCTTTTCATTGAAATCCGAATTGCTAATAATGTTGTGTTTTTCAATAAAATCCCTTAAACGTTTATACATGGCAATTTCAAAAACCTTTGGGATTATTGGTACAAGGGTAATGGGTCGGTAGTTTTGCATCTTAGTATGATCATCTTTTTTGTATAGCGGTTTTACTAGGGATTTTTTAAGGCCATCATTATTAATTCTAAATATGTTTTATGTAGGAAATTACTACGAAAATCTACAAACAATTATCTCACTATCCATATATCTATATCATCACGTCAGATCCCTTGCAGGGTAAGCAGAGAGTACATTATCTCACTACTACTCCAAAATGTAGTTGTAAGATAATGTATTGTGTTAAAGAGGCTAAAATCACTTCGTAGAGTGATGTATCAATGTGTAAGACCATATCTCTGACCAAACCATTGTAGAAATCATCGTTGAGGTAAAATAGATACATAGAATATTTTTATAAAGCAGTGAAATGATAATTAAAAACACAATGCCTCTCAATGAGTATAAATGAATTGGTGGAGCAGATGCTACATTTTATATGAATAAGGAAAATAAATTATGGTTTTATTGACTTTATACAAGTACAATGGAGAGATAGATACGTAGTACATAGTTTAAAGCAAACTGCAAACAACGAATACAGACGATTTCACTTTTTTCCTAAGGGAATAATTTCCAAAATATCCCTCGTCCTCGGGGAGATATGTGGAATTTTCCCCACAGTGAAAACCTTGGATAGAGCGACGGCATCGTGATGGTGGCCGGCAAATGGTAGAACACACTAGCCCAGCACCGGAACAAGTGGCGTGATAGAGGACAGTCCTACACTTAGCAGTGGGTAGATACAGGCTGATGTATGATAATGAAAGTCCTGGTGGAGGCCTCCCTGCGACTCGAGATCTTTTAAATTAAAAGTCAATAGTTGAAGTATGACTTAACAAAACTTTTAGACTGGTTTTGGGTGTAAGCCAATACCCGCATGGTGAGCCGGTGGAGCTAGGTCACCGGACAGTGTCTAGGATGCCTTTCTCTTAGGTTAACTCTTTCTTATACCCTTAGATAGGCTAAACCCGTTAGATTGGTAATTTAAAATCCTTTTCGGGGAAGCGCTTTTCTCTAGTTAGATCCCTCCTATCAGCCGCTACCGCCGTCCGCGACGTGTTTTTACCGACCCTCCCGATACCATTACATCCCTTCTTTCGAATACAGATACCGCACACAGGATCAGATACCGACCTCGCCGGCGAGGTCGAATAATCCCTTGTCCGCCGGCCGGTGCAGAGCACCAGCACTGGGTTAAATTTTACAGAAATGTCTCCTAATAATTCTAGCCCATGCACTGTTGCTAATGCCATAATTTCCCAAAATGAGACTTGAACTGTTATTTACCAGTATAAATTGGATGCATTTTCTACAGGTTTAGGCATAGCTATGCTTACGTTTACTGTAATAGCAATCGTCCTTGGTATAACATCGTGGAAACGGATCGACATTTTAGAAATCTCAGAAATTACGTGTATTTGAACTTAATTGCATCTAATGCATTGTGTATCGGCACTTCCTTTGAGCTACCGCCAGAAGGATCAGCTTTATTCTACTAGCTGTTTCCCGCGGCTTCGCACGCTTTTCTTTTGTAATTTGACATAGGTAGGTAGGACTTTTTTGGATAGCATTATTCCAAGACATAAGAGACACCTCTAGATTTAGTTTCTTTTTTATCTGTTCAGCCATGTTAATATGGAGCTAGAAAATCAAAATCGACTCTTTTTTTCCTTTCTCAGGTATTGTTCAATTTTTCGAAAACATGAGTATACAGAGTATAATATGATTATTAGTATATAATGATCCTTAGTGCGGGCTAAAACTATCCAAAATTTCATTGAAATCCATCAAATAGGTATGGAGTAAAGTGTCTTTTTGGAAATTCAATGTTTCGATTGTTTTTGTATTTTGTGAAAATACTTTTTGATTTTCCGGGATAAATACTATTCATTGTGTTATTCAACATTTTAAGATATACGCATGCAAAGTTTCATCAAACTCCCCCACAGTTTTTGCGTTATGATGGTGCATATAGACAGACAGACAAACAGACACGAAAGCCAAAAATTTTAGAATTGGCTTCTACATCTATAGAATGGGATCCGTTGGTTGTTATTTAAAAAAAATAGCACAAACATGACTTCCTTACAGTTTTATTACTACATACAGTAGTATGTAGAGACATAAATGCTTTACTTTTCCCTACAAAGTGTTTGAGTTCCTGAAAACATAAATAGTGACTATATTGTCCGTCATATAAAATATCTCCATGCTAAGTTTCACTGACATCTAAAGAGCAGTTTTGGAACAATGAATGATAAATCGGAATTGACTTTTATCTCTTGCCTCAAAAACCGTTAGGTTTTTCGAAAATAGAAGTTATATACGGATAATACGGAGTTGTGACCTTTTGTACAGGTTACAATTACACCGAGGATACCGCACGATGTCTTTTGAGGCGGCTACTCTCTTAGCTGGAACGCCTCCGTGGCATCTAAAGGCGAAGGCCCTCGCTAGATTGTACCGCTGGCGATCCCGATCCTGGAGTCATGGAGGCCAGGCGGAGAGAGCTCCGATGAGCTGTCTGCAGAGAGTGGCGCGAGCTACTGAGCATCCCAGCGCCGGGCATACCACATTGCTGCGGTGATGCCTATCTACTGGAAATGGCTGGAGCGGCGACATGGAGCGCTCACGTACCGGCTGACGCAGGTGCTGTCCGGGCACGGATATTTCGGGCGGTACTTGTGTCGGACCGGTCGTGTGGACACGGAGGAGTTTCACCACTGTGTGGCTCCAGTAGACACGGCATCCCACACCCTGTTGGTGTGTCCGGCGTGGGATGGGCAGCGGCTCCAGCTGGCTGCTGAATTGGGGGAACGGGCGCTCTCGCTTTCGGGCGTGACATCCGCCATGGTCGAGAGGGAGAGCGCCTGGGCGGCAACTGTTGCCTTTTCCGAGGTGATGATGGCAGCAGAGGAGGAGGCAGAGAGGGAGCGAGAGGAAACTTCCTCGAATCCCACCCGTAAAAGACGCGCCGGGCGGAGGTGCAGGGCGTACGCCGGTAATGATCTCCGTCTGCCTTGAAGATTGGTCTGCAGGCGTTGGGGGAGGGCTCCCCGATGCCTGACCAGCAGCAGGCCCAAGAAGAGAAGGCGCCGTATCACGCGCGCTTTGTACGGAGTCACAAACACAGACGTGGTCTGCGTCATTAAACTTAGACCGAGGCCCGCCCTATCGCAGACGAAATGCCCACGAGGTGACCCCTGCGACAGAGCACTCGGCCAAGCGAAGGACACCGGGGGGTTTTAGTGGGTGCGAGCCCCACATAACTGCCAAACCAAGCCTACTCTGGTGTGGCAGTATGCGGCAGGAATTTCACACCGAAAAAAAGGGTTACAATTACACAAAATTTCTTTGAAATTCATTAAACAGGTTATGAATAAAATGTATTTTTTTTGGAAATGCAATGTTTTGCTTATTTTCGTCTCATCTGGAAAAACCTTTTAATTTTCCAGATTAAATATTAAACAATACGTTAGTCAACATTTTAAAGTCCGCACGCATAGTTTCGCCAAAATCCGCCTGGTAGTTTTTGCGTGATGCCGGTTCATACCCTCCGACAGACAGACATCATCAAACTCCCCCACAGTTTTTGCGTTATGATGGTTCATATAGACAGACAAACAAACAGACAAGAAAGCCAAAAATTGTAGAATTGGCTTCTACATCGATAGTATGATACCCCTAGGTTGTTATTTCCTAAAAATATTCCATGTACAGAAACGACTTCCTTACAGTTTTATTATATGTATGATGTGCCTTTATATGTATGATTTCTTTTGTTTATACTTCGAAATGCCAAATTACGCGTGGTTGATAATACTGTGCTGTTTGTTCTACATGGATATCGTTAAGGTCTATCTATCTATCTATAACCTCACGCCAGATCCCTTGCGGGGTAGGCAGAGAGTACAGAGTTCCAACAGGTTCTTTCCTTACATACCTCTCTGGCTTCCTCGACTCTCATAGTTCGTCTCATACACGCTCGCCGGTTACGGAGACTCTTGACTTTTCCATCAGATAAGACTCGGTTTATTTGGTCGTGATAAGATAGTCTAGGTCTTCCTCCGTACCTGCATCCTTCCACTTTCACATTGTATATCTGTTTTGTCATTCTTTCCTCTGGCATTCTTTCTATATGCCCGAACCAACGGAGCGTGCCCTTTCTCATCTTTACACCGATACTATATTTCATACCTACTCGCTGTCTTACTATGCTGTTGCTAATTCGGTCGGTCAGCTTCACTCCGCACATCTTCCGCAGACCTCGCATTTCTACCGCATTTATCCTACTTTCATTCTCCTTCTTACATACCCAGCTCTCGCTACCATATAACAGCGTTGGGACAAGAACTCCGTTATGTATGGCCAGCTGCGCCTTATGGCTTAAGTGCCGGGTCCCGAGTAGCTTTCCCATCGCACCATTCACTCTGTTCCCTGCACTCACTCTTCTCTCTATGTCAGCGGTGTATTTCCCATCCTTACTGAAGGCGCATCCAAGATATAAAAACTCATTCACTTGCTCCAGCACACCCTTACCAACCACAATCCTTACATTCGTTCTGGTTTCTTCCCTTTCAAAAACCATAATCTTGGTTTTCTTCACATTTAAGTGTAAGCCATTGATCATGCAGTCGTCTTTCATAACTGTGACTAGTGTTTGCAGATCAGTGGCTGTTGGCGCTATTAAAACCGCGTCATCTGCATAAAGTAGATGGTTTACCACTAAGTTACCCATTTGTACACCTTCATTCATCGCTTTCAGTCTTTGAAGACTTTTGTCCAGATATATTATAAACAGTCTAGCGGACAACACGCAACCCTGCTTGACGCCGATTTTAACGTCAAACCAGGGTGACATGTTACCACCCACCCGTACGCATGCCTTGCAGTCCACATAGGTGGACTGGACGGCTCGCAACAGAGTGCCATCTATACCATATTCTGGCAAAATGTCCCAAAGTCTCTTTCGCACAACTCCGTTAAATGCCTTCTCCAGATCTACAAAACCGCAGAAAACCTTCCGCCCCACTGCCAGGTGCTGCTCTACGATGTTGCGGAGTGAGAAGACTTGATCCGAACATCCTCTTCCAGACCTGAAACCCCCTTGTGCCTCGCACAACATTCCATCGGACTTCACGCGCATTCTCCGCTAATCAAACTGATGGCTCTGTAATTGGCGCAGTAATATTGTGAACCCTTGCCTTTAAACAAGGGTACTATGACTGCGCGGCGCCAATCTGTAGGGACTCTACCGGTCCTCCAGCAAAGGTTTGCAAGGGCCCGGAAAGCGTCCCGGACGCAAGTTCCACCATATTCGATCATCTCGGCAGATATCCTGTCTACTCCCGCAGCTTTACCGTTTTTCATACTTCCTATCGCCCAATTAACTTCTGCCATAGTGATGTCCTCCGTTGATTCTGGTGCCGCAATCTCGCCTTTGGGCACGTCTGCGGCATCAGCATCCGGGTCATCTCCATACATTTCTCCAAAATATTCACTCCACCGGTTTAGCACAGCTTGTGTGTCTGCAAGAATGTCACCATCTTTAGATTTTATCCTTTCCATTCTGGAGCCTGACGAATCACCTCGAGCCTTTCTCACCTTGCTCCAAAAGAGTTTGGTGTTGTTCTCGAAGTTCTTCGCCAGCCTCTCCTCCTCAATCATACTGGCTCTTTCACGCTTTTCTTTCACTAAAGTTTTAGTGGCATTCTTGCATTGCCGGTATATTTCTTTCCTCATCTCTGTCATACTGGCATTCAGGTTCAAAGAAGATACATAGTCCTGCCACGCTTTCTTCTTACTTTCTACGGAGCTTTGCAACTCCGCATCCCACCATGCATCACCTTTTGCTGTAATATGCTTCTTTGAGCAACCACAGACTTCTTTCGCGGATTCCACCAAACTCTCTTTCAGGCTATTCCAGCATTCATCTACATTTGAGTCCGAAGAGCCTGCTGTCAAAAGCTTGTCCCGGACTCTGTATTCATACATTCTCCTCACGCTCTCATCTTGCAACTTTTCAACCTTTAATCTTTCAAGGTCTCCGAAGGGGATACGCTCTCGCCAGTGCCTCCACTTCCTGAACAGACCACTAAACCGCGCAACTACGAGATAGTGGTCTGATTCCAGAGTGGGGCCTCTATACGTACGCGTATCTTGTAGTTTGCTTCGGAGACGGTTATCAACCAGGATCAGATCTATCATGCTTTTTTGTTCATTCCTTCTCCACGTATACATATGTATGTCCTTGTGCTGGAATATCGTGTTAGACATAAGGAGACCCCTTTCCAAACAAACATCTACAATGAGCTTACCTGCATCGTTCACTCTCTTATCACCATAAGGACCCAGAGCAGCGTCGCAAGTTTGCCGCCTGGTTCCTACCCATCCGTTCAGATCGCCACACAAAATCACCTTTTCGTTAGCCTCAGCCAAATCCAGAACTTCCCTGACATTATCCCAAAACTTCTCAAGGTCCTGGGGTGTCGACGAGCTTACAGGAGCATATGCTGCGACCAAAAATACTCTAGTGACACCCAGTTTTAAACGGACCCAGAGAAGTCTCGCATCGCACAGGCCATAATCTCTCACTCCAGAGGCCAGGCGACGGGACAGCAAGATACCCACCCCCATGCTGGCACGACTGCTCTGCGGTACCCCAGACCACAGAGCCATCGTTCCATCAGGAAGATCACAGGTTTCACTGCCCCTCCGCTTAGTCTCTGTTACACACAGAGCATCCAGGCGTCTCTCTTTCATCACATCAATCACCTCATGCATCTTATCTTCCATACCACCTCTTACATTCCAAGTGCCTATTCGGCACTCTGCACCCCACGACTCGCCAGTTCGGGCCAGGCGTGGTGGGTGCCGCTTCCACCTATATTCGTACCGACGGGGGCGGGCCGGTACGCGTCGCCTCGGGGGGACGCCCTAGCCCGCACTGCGGTACGTCTTCGGTCCAAGATTGCAGCCATAATGACTGGCAGGGGTCGCGACGAGCACGCTCTTGGACAGACCCCCGTTAATCATCGTTAAGGTGTTTAATGTAAATGCGGAGATTTTAAAAGATAATTTTGATGCATTGTTTTACACATTTGTGGCGTTTACTTTCTTACCGGTGGTTAATTAAATTTGTATATTTTCGTTTTAGTTGAATTGTTAAGAGGTTCAGGCGCAAAAATACCGGCCAGAGGTAACAACTTGCTGTTAGCAACTGTGATATTTGCACTAATCGGTGTAGTGATGATGATTCGGCCTTTACGAGTTCTGTTAAGATTTCCTCTCAATTTGGCGCGTGCTGTGATTTATATTTAGATATTTTTTCCAAACGTATTTTTCTTGGCTGTTACGTTTAAGAATGAACTGTAGTATAATACGTTTTAAGTTTAAGATTAGAAGGGTTAAATTTAATGACTTGGTAACAAGGTAAATTATGCCTACATTGAATAAACTAATTATAGAATTGACGTCATAGCGATAATTGTTATTTGTGCATAATGGTACGAGTACTTGTAAATGAAGCTAGTAACTGGAGCTGACTAGTAACTGGACTGAGCTAGTAACTGGGCTGCTAGTAAATAACTTTGCGAGTCTAGTGTTGACGAAAGTAGAACAATGATGTTAACGCAGGTTTCCGGTGCCGTGAGCATAGACAGCAGCCCGCGTATATCGCTCGCACGTTTACTAGCACCTTCAGAAAACGAAATGTAATAAAAATGTATGAGCGATGTATTTTGTGTCTTTATTTTTGTAAATAAAATATCCTTTCAACCGACTTAAAAAAGGAGGAGGTTCTATGTTCGTCTGCATGTATTTTTTATGTATGTTCACCGATATTTTCGTCAATTTTTGACCGATCTAATAATTATTTTTGCGTTGGGTTCAGTATAGCTTTAAGGTGGCCCCCTTTTAGGCAACTCCTTAATGACAAACAATACGAAGGTGTAGATTATAGGTTAGATATTATGTTAATCCTATAGGTAGTTATGTATACTAGACCAGTACACAGCTCAGTGCAAGTACTTTAAAAGATGATGCAATATAAACAGACTGTTGCTCATAGAATATAATTCCAAGTACTGTTTTGCTTAATCAGCTTAACTTGCCTCAGCTGCGTATTTATCATGTAAACAGATATCAGGTTACTTGTTTAGTCTCAGTCCAATTCTCATAACTGTTTTGCTAAATAAGCAGATATCAATTAATAAGACGTATAACGCGTGGGTTCATTCTAGAAGGAGTTGTTTACTTGACGATGCCTATAAAAGTCATCGCCAAGCAAAGTACATTTAATATCGACTCAGCTCTCTTACCGTTCGCACTAACGTTAAGTAATATTAATTGACTGCATTAATATTTTGAGTATCTATTATTAATTTGTATTGTGAAATAAATATATTTTTATAAAGTCACGCCGGCCTTTATATTTGACTGGCGCAGCCGAACGGTAGGATTTCAGTCGCGATAAGTGTTGCAGTAGTCATACCAGACAAGCTCAACGCCGTGTAGGAGTACAAGCATCGATTCCGGACCACAATCGCCTGGCTGAATCCTAGAAAAAGGACCTACCCTACCTTCGAACAAAGAAATTTTGTCAAGAAGTGCCTGCTGATACTCAAAGAGCGGATATTCGGCATGAAAAATTGCAGCATTGTGTGAGTTCTGACCTTTCCCACATGTTCCTATTTTTCTGTCTATTCTGAATTTAATTGGACAAGCATCGCTAATTTCATTCAGACCCCGAGCCTGTAATTCCGGTCAAAAATCGCGGGAATTATTTGGATAAAAGGATATCGCATTATTAGACAAGCATCGCTAATTTGTGATTAGAATTTAGGATCTCACGGGATTTAGACACGCATCGCTAAGCCGTAGATCACCACTTAGGGCCGTAAGAATCAGACAAGCATCGCTGAACTTACGTAAAACATTGTCGTATTTTATTAAAAAAGAAAATTACTTCCAGTGGGGTGATCACAAGGTCCACTTGAGAATGTAAAATATTGAAAAGAAAATAAATCTTAATGAAAAGAAATTAAATATTATAAAAAAATAATAAACGTTGTTCTGCCTATAAAGGCTAAGTTAAATAATAATTGATAGGAGTTATATTTTCGGACAAAAATCGCCGAATCTATAAACTTTTGCTTTTATTATATAAATTTATTTTAAACTTTTTTTTATGTGTTATTTTTAAATTGTATTTTTTTTGTGTGTGTTATTTTAAATTGTATTTTTTTTTTGTAAGTGTAATATTTATCTTATTGTGTTTGTAATCATCATCATCATCATCTCAGCCTATACTTGTCCACTGCTGAACATAGGCCTCCCCAATCGCTTTCCAGCGTAACCGGTCCGATGCCACCTGCATCCAACGACTTCCTGCGATTTTCACAAGATCGTCGGTCCATCTGGCAGGCGGTCGTCCCACACTGCGCTTGCCAATACGTGGTCTCCACTCTAGAATCTTTCTGCCCCAACGCCCGTCCGATCTACGCGCTATGTGGCCCGCCCATTGCCACTTCAGCTTGCTAATCTTAACGGCTATGTCGGTGACCTTGGTTCTTCTACGAATTTCCTCATTCCTGATTCGATCGCGTAGAGAAACGCCGAGCATAGCTCTCTCCATAGCTCGCTGAGCAACTCTGAGCTTTTTTATGAGACCTATAGTAAGAGACCACGTCTCTGATCCATATATCATCACTGGTAACACACACTGACTAAAAACTTTAGTCTTAAGGCACTGAGGTAGTTTGGATGAGAAGACGCTGCGCAGTTTCCCGAACGCTGCCCAGCCGAGTTGGATTCGTCGATTGACCTCTCTCTCAAAGTTGGACCTACCTAACCGGACTATCTGTCCCAGGTAAATGTATTCGTCGACAACTTCAAGAGTAGAGTTCCCAACGGTGAGTGCGGTGGGTACGACATGGACGTTACACATTATTTTCGTTTTGTCCATGTTCATTTTAAGACCCACTTGTTGAGATACTCTGTTGAGGTCACCGAGCATTCGTCCTAGATCTTCCAGCGACTCCGCCACGACCACAATGTCGTCGGCAAATCGAAGGTGAGTGATGTATTCGCCATTGATGTTGATGCCAAGTCCTTGCCATTCCAAGAGCTTGAAGGCGTCCTCTAAGGTGGCCGTAAACAGTTTCGGAGAAATGACGTCTCCCTGCCTTACTCCTCTTTTTATGGGGATCGCCTTCGTGCAATGCCCCTGTACTCGGACTGACATGGTGGCGTTATTATACAAGCACTTCAACACTTCAATGTACCGATAGTCAATGCGGCATCGCTGGAGAGATCTAAGAACCGCCCAAGTCTCGATCGAATCGAAGGCTTTCTCATAGTCCACAAACGCCAAGCATAGTGGCCGATTATACTCCTCGGTCTTCTGTATAATCTGCCGCAGCGTATGTATGTGGTCTATGGTACTAAAGCCTTTCCGGAAACCGGCTTGTTCGGGAGGCTGGAAGTCATCAAGCCTGCGTTCGAGACGATTCGTGATGACTCTCGAAAACAACTTATAAACATGGCTCAGCAGTGTGATGGGCCTATAATTCTTCAGTAAAGTGTTATCACCTTTCTTGAAAAACAGTACCACCACTCCCCTGTTCCATGCTTCCGGCGTTTTCTCTTCGAGCAAGACGGAATTAAACAGCCTCTGAAGGACTTTAAGTACCGGCGTTCCGCCCGCTTTCAGAAGCTCTGCGGTAATTCCGTCTGCGCCTGGTGCTTTGTTGTTTTTAAGTTGTTTGAGAGCCATCCTAATCTCATACAGGCTGATGTCCGGGATATCTTCAGTGTAGTGTCGGGTTAGCTTGGCTCTTGGGTCTTTTACCAAGTCAACAACAGGTTCAGCTACTGAGGTGTACAACTGCCCATAGAACCTCTCTATCTCCCTGAGCACCTCTGACCTATTCGACGTTACGTTTCCGTCCTCCGTCTTCAGCTTCGTCAACTGGCTTTGCCCAATAGACGCGTCTCTTGCGAACACTTTGGAGCCCTTGTTCTGTGCTATGGTCTCCTCAATACGCCTTGTATTGAAGGACCGTAAATCGTGACGCAAGGACTTCAGTATCTGTCCATTGAGCTGCCTATAGGACTTAGCATCATCGGAGGTTTGGAGCGTCATGGAACGTCGCTCAGCCATGAGATTTCGGGTGGAGTTAGATAGTTTTTGAGGTCTATTTTTACGGTGGGGCTTATAATACTTGGACCCGACCGTATGGACAGTCTCTACCAGCCTGTTGTTGATTTCGTCCACTGATGCGCTGCTGTCTAGCAATTCGAAGCGGTTTGCCAATTCGATTTGAAAGTTCTCGGGGTTTTGGATATGTGCATTACAAGGTCGGAGCGTAGACTTCATCAGACGCGATCTTTCCATTTTGACATTAATATTTAATGTGCCTCTGACCATTCGGTGATCACTGCCGGTTTTTACCCTGTGAATCACGGAGACATCATTAAATATTTGTCGCTTGGTGCTCATGATGAATTCTATCTCATTTTTTGTGGAACCATCAGGGCTCATCCAGGTCCATTTTCTATGAGGCGGCTTCCGGAAGAAAGAGTTCATCATAAAGAGTCCCTCCTTCTCCAGATATTCGGCCAGCCTCTGACCCCTGGGGTTGCGCTGCCCATATCCAAATTGCCCCACTCTCAACTCATCATCGCCCCGTTTGCCCAGCCGCGCATTGAAGTCACCCATAACCACTGTAAAGTGTGCTTTGGAAGTATGTATGGCTCTACTAATGTCCTCATACATTACTTCGACGTCATCATCTGAGTATGCCGAGGTCGGTGCGTAGACCTGTATGACCTTCAGCGAATATCTTTTGGATATTCTGAGTATCAGGTACGCTACCCTGCTCGACACACTAGTGATGGACACAATGTTGTCTATGAGTGACTTGTGGACGATAAATCCGACACCACCTTGGGACTGCTGTTCACCCTCCCGGTAGTAAAACAAGTTGCCGGATTTTAAGGTTATCGTGTCCTCGCCCTTTCTTCGGACCTCCGATAAACCAACAATATTCCACCGCAACTTGTTTATCTCTTCTTCCAGCTCAACAAGCTTCTCATCTGTCCTTAACGTGCGTGCATTGTATGTCACCAGGGCCAATTTTCGATGTTGGTGGTAGCCGAATCTCTGCCGGAGATTCTTAGCACCCCTTGTCCTGTCGTTACCATAGCTGCTACCGTGGCCAGGACGAACAGGACCGCCGGGGACTAGGGGCCTGGTTTTATTCTTATCTTCCATTTTAATAAATTGGGGGTGTTTGCCATACTCGCCACGCTTGGCAGGCGGGTTGGCGAGCGCAGTTTTTGATGGTAGAAGTGTTAAGGGAACGCTGCTGCCCATTCCCTAGTTTTCCCTTAGTCGCCTTGTACGACACCCGATGGGATGAGATGGGTTGGTCCTATTCTAAGCCGGGAACCACGCGGCAAAAGTGTTTGTAAAAGTGAATAATAATTGTTCAAAATATTCAAAATGAATCAAATTCAAATTATTCCGAAAGAAATTCTCGACTTAATTCCGCGTTACGACGGTAACAATCAATTATTAAATTTTTATATTCAAAAGTGCGAATACGTAATTAGAAGTTTTAATCGCGAAAATAATGCCGCACAACAAATGTACATTTACCATAGTCTGACGAGTAAATTAATAGATAAAGCCGCGAAACTAGTGAGCGAAAGAAATATTATCAATTCTTGGGATAGCTTAAAGGAACTCCTCATAGAACATTTTGGAGATCCTAGAACAGAAGATTGCATTGCCGTAGAATTAGAAAACATTAAATTAAAATCAGGAGAATCATATATAGATTTAGCTCATAGAATTCAGGACGTAAAAAGTTCAGTTATAGCCAAAGTAAATTTGTTAACCGATGAAGGCGTTAAAGCCGCTAAAATGATTATTTATAATAATTCTGCGTTAAATAGCTTTTTGTTTAACTTACGAGAAGACCTATTAAGGATCGTTAGGTTAAATAAATGCGCTAATTTAGAATCAGCCTTAGGAGTAGATACAGAGGAAGTAAATTTCCATAACCATTATAATGCAAAAAGTAAAGTCAAATCAAATAATAGTTTACAAACAACCAAACAAATTCCGACCCAATATGAATTTGGCATACCTCAAAAAGTAATTTACCACAAAGACAACTAATGAATCAAAACTTCCGACCTAACTTTAATCCTAATTTAATTCAACAAAATCAACAAAAAGTATTTAAAAATGATCAAAGATTACCTTACAATATGAATAATTACAAGCAATCTGGGTTCTTCAAACCCAACCCAAATCAACAATTCCGTTTCG
This sequence comes from Phalera bucephala, assembly GCA_905147815.2. Lineage (NCBI taxonomy): Eukaryota > Metazoa > Arthropoda > Insecta > Lepidoptera > Notodontidae > Phalera > Phalera bucephala. The sequence goes on along the minus strand of LR990621.1, from coordinate 617,265 downwards.
GTATTCCCAATAAATTCATGAATAAAAATCAAACAGATAATGATGTCACAATGAGGACAGCAGTTCGTAATAACATGATTGAAAATTTATATGAGAATGACGTAGATGACATCGACTTTGAGACTGACGAATACTTTAATGAATATGAGCCAGTGACAATCGATGAAGTCGACGACGAAAACCCCGATAATAATGTTTCTCCACCTGAAAATTTTCCCATGGATCCGGTCCAAGATCCCCCGAAATAGTTAAACTTAATTATAGTGAAACCTTAAAATTACCACATATTATAATACCAGAAATTCATTCAAAATTTATGATAGATACAGGAAGCACTAGATCCTTCATTAGCCCCGAAATAGCAAACAAATTCTTTTATAATTTTATAACTTTAGAACCTTTTGAAATAATTAGTACACATGGACATAGTAGGCACAGTAAAGTAGCTTATATGCCCTTAACCAAAACTTTTAAAAGTAAACTTTGTCACAAATTTTACATTTATGATGTGGATAGCAGATACGAAGGTTTATTAGGTTCAGACTTGTTAAAAGAACTAGAAGCCACAATAGATATGAAAAATCAAGTTTTAAAAACCAGAAATACTAAAATTCCGATATTGTATAGAAAACCTTATGAAATTAAATTATCACCGCGTTCAGAAACTCGTGTTAAAATTCCGACAAATCTCAAAAATGGTGAAGCTATAGTACATTTTTTAGAATTTCAACCAGGAGTTAGAATGCCCGATGCCATAGTAAATTGTAAAAATTCAATAGCCCAAACAATTATACAAAATTCTACAGATCAGAATGTTATATTAAAATTTGATAATCCATTAAAAGTATACAAATTTGAGGAAAAATTTTTCAATAATCTCAATACCTTAAATTTAAATACAAATAAAAATAAATTGCTACAACAAAACCTTTCAAAATTAAGATTAGATCATTTAAAGAAAGAAGAAAAACAAGCCATACAACAATTATGTTACAGATATAGAGACATATTCTATTGTGATGATATTCCTTTAACTTTTACGAATCAAGTTAAACATAAAATTCGAACCACTAATGAAGATCCCATATATATAAAACCATATAGACATGCCCCCACAGAAAATAAAGAAATTGGAAAACAAATAGATAAATTATTAAGAAACAATGTCATTAGGGAATCGCACTCTCCATGGAGTACCCCAGTACACTTAGTTCCTAAAAAAATGGACGCTTCGGGCGAACGAAAATTTCGCATGGTCATAGATTACAGACGAATGAATGAAATAACCGTAGACGACAAATACCCATTACCTAACATTTCAGACCTTTTCGATAAATTAGGAAAAGCGTGTTATTTTTCTACATTAGATTTAGCTAGTGGTTACCATCAGATAGAAGTAGAGAAACAGGATCAATCTAAAACAGCATTTGCAGCACAAAATGGTCATTATGAGTTTACTAGAATGCCATTTGGTTTAAAAACAGCCCCCGCAACATTTCAACGTGCAATGGATAACATACTTAGAGGTTTACAGGGTATCCATTGTTTAGTTTACTTAGATGATATCATTATATTCTCAAGTAGTTTAGAAGAACATTTAGAAAAATTAGAAAAAGTATTTGAAAGACTTAGGCAAACAAATTTAAAAGTAACATTAGACAAGTGTGAATTTCTCAGAAAAGAAGTTCTTTACCTAGGTCACACTATTACAGAAAATGGTCTTCAACCAAATGATGATAAAATTAAAGCCATATTACAATTTCCGTTACCTAAAACACCTTCGGAAATACGTAGTTTTGTTGGATTAGTAGGTTACTACCGAAAATTCATTAAAGATTTTTCCAAATTAACACAACCTCTCACTAAATGTTTAAAGAAAAGACACAAAATTATAATTAATAAAGAATATATTGATGCATTTGAGAAATGTAAAGAAATTTTAACAAACGCCCCAATCTTACAATACCCCGATTTTACTAAACCATTTTTGTTAACAACCGACGCATCCAATTATGCCCTTGGCGCTATACTATCACAAGGACCGATAGGTAGTGACAAGCCTGTAGCTTATCTTAGTAGGACATTAAACGACGCAGAAACCCGTTATAGTACAATAGAAAAAGAATTATTAGCCATAGTATGGGCGTGTAGAAAATTTAGGCCATACTTATATGGAAATAAATTTACCATATTAAGTGACCATAAACCCCTAATGTGGTTAAATTCAGTTAAAGAACCCGGAAGTAGACTTACCAATTGGAAATTACAATTAACAGCATTTGATTACGAAATTAAATGCAAACCCGGTAAACAAAATGGAAACGCTGATGCGCTTTCACGTGCAAAAATTAATAAACTAAAAGATAATCTATTAATGAAAGTTAATGCCTCAAGTCCCACAACAAAATCCCCCGTAGATTCAATTAAATCAAAATTAACTAACCCAGTTTCTTCTTTAAATAGTAATACTTTGACCGTGTCTGAAAACCCGAAATCATCCCTTATAACTATCCATTCAAAGGAAAACATAGATTCTTCCGATATTCCTATTTTATTTAAAGATAATTTTTCAATGATGGTTAATACATCGAATCCTTTAATATTTTCAATCAAAGACTTTAATCCAAACAAAATAAAAGTTAAAAAGAAACGTAAACGTAAAGTAAAACAGGATGATAAAATATTATTAAACCATGGCAAAAATAAATCCCGTTCTAGGAAGGTAAAAGCCCCAATAAAAGATATAAAACGTCCTCCGCAGGTTCGCGCTCCTGATCCTCGTACAGGCAGCCCAAAACCTGGCCCTTCAACTTCAGAAAATTGAAGATAATCCTGGAATCTTCCCAGTTAAGGAAGGACAAGCATTCATTAGCACTTATAATTGGAATATAATTAAAATATTAGATTTAAAATTTGTTAGTAACAGTATCGAATATAACGTTAACAAGTATTATGAAGTTAGCGATTATTTAAAAGAAAAATTAAATGTATATTTCTTAGACGGAAATATCATAGATGCACAAATGCAAACTGAGTATATTATGAGTTTAACATTAGAGCGTTATAATCAATTAGTCCCAACAATTAGAATTAAAAGAGGTATTTTAAATCCCCTAGGTTCAATAGTTAAAGCCATTACAGGCAATTTAGATAATGAAGACGCAATCAGATACGATTCCTTAATAAGTCATATTCAATCTAAACAAAACGCTATTGATAACAAAATATCATTAGTTTCCGAAACAATTGGAGTATTAGTAAATCTGACAAACTCTACGAGAAACAATTTTATTGAAATAGACAAAACAATTAACGAAATAGAATCCATTCTGAATAAAACTCAATTTCAACATAGTAAGGAAATTGTCTTGAATACTTTCGATTTAATTATCCATAATTTTCAAATTTTGTTAACTAGGTTAGATGAGGTTGAAACAGCTATTGCTTTTAGTAGATTAAATATTTTACACCAATCCATTTTAGACATAGATGAATTGTTATCAACTCTTAAAGACATAGAGAAAATAGATAAATTAATGTATCCCGTAAATACCGATAATTTGATCAAAATTGTACATTGTATAGACATAAGAGCATATATTAAGAACAAACGAATAACGTTTATTATGTCAATACCAATTGTCCAATTAGATTTCTATAACTATTACAACCTTCATCCTTTTCCCATGTATAATCCTCATTTAAACCTAACATTCCTATTAACACCTCAATATTCCCAAATCCTGGTCAGAGGGTCAGATATACTTCCACCATCACAATCATGCAAAGAAATAGACGAAGGAGAATTCCTGTGTTATGAAGATAATTTATCTGTCACTAATGAAGACTTATGCATTACAGATTTGATGAAATTTTCTTCACAAATTACATCATGTTCTCCACTTACAGTAAAATCTTCAAAAGTCAAGGTCAAATCTATTCGGCCTGACACATGGTTACTATATTCAGGAAAACAGACATTTCTCACAGAGCACTGTGAAAATGATTTCAACCAGTTCAACATTTTTGGCACCTATATATTAACCTTAGATAATGAATGTGAAGCTAAATTAGAGAACATCACATTAAGGAAACGTCTCATTCAATTAACTAATCAAGTCTTCCATCAAGTTCCAGTTATAAATTTACCAAGCATCACAGCAGCAGAGAGAATCTACAAGCAGCCAATCAGCCTAGATGAGGTCAACTTAGAAGATCTTCAGTTCCTGTCACATGTGTTAAACAGTAAAAGTGAAAATCTCAGTGAAAACCACGTATATTCAGTGAATGTGCATAGCATAAGTTTAGGTTCTATAATCATTTATGTAATATTATTAATTGTGCTTTTGATTGTTTTATATATTTATAAGTCTAAAATATTGTCCTTATGTAAACATAAGCAAAATCAACATTCTCAAAAATCGAACGCTGATTTTGAACTTATGGAGGGAGGAGTTATGTATACTAGACCAGTACACAGCTCAGTGCAAGTACTTTAAAAGATGATGCAATATAAACAGACTGTTGCTCATAGAATATAATTCCAAGTACTGTTTTGCTTAATCAGCTTAACTTGCCTCAGCTGCGTATTTATCATGTAAACAGATATCAGGTTACTTGTTTAGTCTCAGTCCAATTCTCATAACTGTTTTGCTAAATAAGCAGATATCAATTAATAAGACGTATAACGCGTGGGTTCATTCTAGAAGGAGTTGTTTACTTGACGATGCCTATAAAAGCCATCGCCAAGCAAAGTACATTTAATATCGACTCAGCTCTCTTACCGTTCGCACTAACGTTAAGTAATATTAATTGACTGCATTAATATTTTGAGTATCTATTATTAATTTGTATTGTGAAATAAATATATTTTTATAAAGTCACGCCGGCCTTTATATTTGACTAGGTACCTTACCATAGAAGCAGAATATTAACTGACTTCAAAAAAGGTGAAGGGTGACAATTCGTCTGTTTTATAATAACTTCTATGTTTATAATCCGATTTTAATAAATTTTTTTACGTTGGGTTTAGCTTTGAGGTGGTCATATTTTAATTTCATTAGTATGGGACTTAAGAGTTTAAAGATACACCAGGGGAGTCCTTAACGACAAACTGCACGTATGTGTAGTTTGAGTTATATGGGTATTATTACAATCTCGTAGGTATCTTATTGTGGAACTAAGCAGAATAATATAATATAGGTACATGAATATTAATAGTTAATTTACTCATCACTTAAAGTTGTAAAATAAATAACTTGTTTTAAAACAGGGAACCCGTCTTGTTATATAATATTTGAAGGCAGTGTCAAGTTACCTGCACCAACCGACTAGCATCGACTTCAAATATTTAGTTTATGATTTTTGAACTTCGTTTCTCCTTTTTAGTAAGTTATTTATGTGTATTATATTATAAACATTACAACGTTACACGTTTATTCCTCAAGTGGAGATGGTAGAGGTCATAATATAATACCTAATATTATTATTGCAAACACTATTCCAAAGTTACTACTAGGAGTTTTTCACATTTTGTGCAATCTAGGATTTGAGCCCCAGATCTCGTGGTCGCTAACTAAACCATGCGCCTGGAGACCAAAAAGGTCGAAAATCGTCACGAATCGTCTCGAACGCAGGCTTGATGACTTCCAGCCTCCCGAACAAGCCGGTTTCCGGAAAGGCTTTAGTACCATAGACCACATACATACGCTGCGGCAGATTATACAGAAGACCGAGGAGTATAATCGGCCACTATGCTTGGCGTTTGTGGACTATGAGAAAGCCTTCGATTCGATCGAGACTTGGGCGGTTCTTAGATCTCTCCAGCGATGCCGCATTGACTATCGGTACATTGAAGTGTTGAAGTGCTTGTATAATAACGCCACCATGTCAGTCCGAGTACAGGGGCAGTGCACGAAGGCGATCCCCATAAAAAGAGGAGTAAGGCAGGGAGACGTCATTTCTCCGAAACTGTTTACGGCCACCTTAGAGGACGCCTTCAAGCTCTTGGAATGGCAAGGACTTGGCATCAACATCAATGGCGAATACATCACTCACCTTCGATTTTCCGACGACATTGTGGTCATGGCGGAGTCGCTGGAAGATCTAGGACGAATGCTCGGCGACCTCAACAGAGTATCTCAACAAGTGGGTCTTAAAATGAACATGGACAAAACAAAAATAATGTTTAACGTCCATGTCGTACCCACCGCACTCACCGTTGGGAACTCTACTCTTGAAGTTGTCGACGAATACATTTACCTGGGACAGGTAGTCCGGTTAGGTAGGTCCAACTTTGAGAGAGAGGTCAATCGACGAATCCAACTCGGCTGGGCAGCGTTCGGGAAACTGCGCAACATCTTCTCATCCAAAATACCTCAGTGCCTTAAGACTAAAGTTTTTAGTCAATGTGTGTTACCAGTGATGATATATGGATCAGAGACGTGGTCTCTTACAATAGGTCTCATAAAAAAGCTCAGAGTTGCTCAGCGAGCTATGGAGAGAGCTATGCTCGGCGTTTCTCTACGCGATCGAATCAGGAATGAGGAGATTCGTAGAAGAACCAAGGTCACCGACATAGCCGTTAAGATTAGCAAGCTGAAGTGGCAATGGGCGGGCCACATAGCGCGTAGATCGGACGGGCGTTGGGGCATAAAGATTCTAGAGTGGAGACCACGTATTGGCAAGCGCAGCGTGGGACGACCGCCTGCCAGATGGACCGACGATCTTGTGAAAATCGCAGGAAGTCGTTGGATGCAGGTGGCATCGGACCGGTTACGCTGGAAAGCGATTGGGGAGGCCTATGTTCAACAGTGGACAAGTATAGGCTGAGATGATGACTTCGAAAATAATTTTAAACAAAAATCTTTAAAGATAAGTTTACGCTACGAAGCAACGAACACTTCCTTACTGTCTTAAGTACTTCTTTTAGTTCATGTTGGCAAGGTTGCCCTTGCACAATGTAACTTTGGCGAAGTCTCCACCAGCGAGGATATCGCAGCGATCATTGTTCTGTACGCCGTGCACCGTAGTCATTAAGAATCAAAGTTCCTAAGGCTAGATATAGTTCCTAACGATAGAGAATTTCGATAATTTACAAACTTAAATAGTTTACTTTTGACAATACATCACAGCGAGTCTGTGGTTTACGTCTATTCTTTTGGCCAATTTGGTGGACAGAGTGATCCTTTGCAAGTACTCATGCTGTAAGTATAATTAACCAGAATACCACCTACTTACACATAACTTGAATCTTAAACCTGAAAACTCCACCAATTTTCAAAAAATGTGCAAAAAAACGTTAACGAGTTTGTCACTTACGGCCGTTTTCTATATTTAACTAATAGATAGATTTGCTTACTGCCAGTAGTATTTTGACAGATTTCACATATCTATTATATATGTATGTCAAAATTTTGCTGGTCGTGGGCTAATCTATTTTGAGATAAATATAGGGACCGGCCATTAGGGATAAAAATATCCTGTTGTACGTGTATCGTCTGTTTATCCACCTTTTCGCAAGCATTCAATCAATATGAGAAATATTACCCTTTTTACTTTAAAATTTATCTGATGATTGTCAAATGAAATCGACGCGAGTAAGTCGCTTGTGGAGTCAGTCCCTTAAGCTTTTAAATCTTAGTATTGATCTTATGGCTAAGTACTCCAAAAACATCAGTAGGTCAAGCTATTCAAAAAGTAATATTTTAGCTTTGAGGTCACTTAGTTGTAACAAACACAGAGTTGCATACGAACAGTTTTTATATAAGAGATGTCAAGTGACAGGCCCGTTTAGTTAACAGTTAACTAAGTACCGTGCGTATAGTTTATCCAGTAACAGCTTGCGTAGATGAAAATGTAATTTAAGAATAGTAAAAGTAAAAGAAATTTATACAGACAAATTGGAATCACCTCCTTTTTTGAAGTTAATTAAATATAGTTCTTTGGATACAAGTCTTATGTAAGGTGCAAAATATGTTGATAAGGCAGTTTTGTTTTAAATTACTAAGCAATTATTGTTTAACTTTTAGGCAAATATCTCTCCACCGCTGACACTCGTCTCTGTTCCCGACTGAGTCCCACTCGAGCTGAAATGACACCACTCTAGTAAATTACCCATGTGTGTGTGTGAGTGATGTACGCTGTTGGCCGCGAGGCCTTTACAGCTTCACCGAACTTAAGGGCGAGCGTGTAACCACTACGCTCGAGCCAGAAGGGCAAGGGGCGACATACTGTCGGTTGGGACAGTCGCCGTGGGGGGACGGGGTGCACTACTAAGTGCACCGGTCAGCCGCCGGCTACGGGAGGGGATCTACGACTATGTCGAAGCATCGGGGGGATCGGAGAGAACATGTCGCGGCTGGCGGTGGCGGCAGGGGTCAGGGGGGGGATCGTAGTCGGCGGCGGCTACGATTAACGGATTCGCATGGGTAGATGCGTTCGCGAAGTGTCGTGTTGTCGCCTTTTTAATATAGGCGCGAATAGGTTCGAGACCTAGATCGGAGTGGAGATCGACATTCCGTACGAACCAGGGGACTTCTACGGCTTTACGCAGGAAGCGGTTTTGTACCACTTGGAGTTTATCGATGTGAGAGGGGGCCGAATGCCCGAACACAACACACGCATAATTCATGATGGGTCGAACGCAAGTTTTGTAAAGCGTCACCTTATTTCTAAGGGACATTTTACTCCGCTTACAGATTAAAGAATGGAGACGACCGAGCACAAAGGATGCTCGGTGACGGACCCGCTTGATGTGCGGGCCGAAGGACATGGTACTGTTTAGGGTGACCCCTAGATATTTGACCTCTTTGACCCAGGGAATGGGTCGGTCGAACATGGTTACTTGGCCGAGATTACTTCTAGGGCGGCGCAGGGAGTGGCGCGGGGTGGCACTTCTGGACAAGAACACCGCAGCGCTCTTGTCCGGGTTCACCTCAATACGCCACTTCCTAAACCAATTCCCTAAGGAATTGGCGGTTGCCTGAAGGTTTCGGGTAATGAAACCCTTATTCCTATGCGGGCGGTATAGAGCGGTACGGACGGGTTTGGGTCTGTTAAGACCGGAGAGGATGTGCTCCGTGATGCGGTGCACTTGGTGGACGCAGGAATGTTTGGCTCGAAAGCCGAACTGCTTGTCGATAAGAATACCCCTGGACACTACAAATTCTTTGAGCCGCGCCAGAAGTAGGCGCAGACAGGGATAGGAGGAAAAACTCGACGCACTTTGGCTCACTTACGGCCGATTTGTAGATCACATTTTTTTTCTACACGACGGTCAAACCTTTCGATGTGACGACCAACAACCTACGCCCATGTCTATCTATCTTTCTTAAATGACATTTAATTAGGGTTTAGCACCTCATATGAAGCGGAAGTCACTTACAGACAGAACTCCCATCACCCAACACCGCCTGCTGGATATGAACTGAATATGATGATACGAATCGATCTTACCCTATTTCCCCCATAATTTCCGCCCGCCGAGTGGGCTTATGCCAAGTTATTCTAATATTTGATTGATTGTAAACTGTACTCTGGCCATTTGTAAAAAGCGGAAGGTTATCGTATTTACCAACACTGGAATTATTCAGAAGCATACTATTTGTTGCTTTTTTAAACATTGAAATGTATAATAATATATTATCGATATCTCATAATTTATTGACTGTATCTTGTTATTATAAGATACTGCCAATTATATACGTATCCAGTATATTTACGCTTACTACAGGATATCACTGCACGTGATTTACCTACATAAATAACTTAAAATGAACGTAAATAAACGGTTTTAAACAATGAGTATTTTAAGTTGAAGAAAATTTAAAGAGTATTATACCCTGACGTAATAGCAAAATTCTCTAAAATTCCAGCCGTCTAATAACGGTCTTCTTTTGACTTAGTACTACTTCTTTTCCTTTCAGGAGTTTACACTGGATGCTTACAGTGGTAATGCTGCATTCCAGCGGCTCGAAAGTCCGAGGATTCCTGAAAATACATGAAAAGGACTACACAATGCCAAATAGGGTAATCTTGAAAGGTACGAGTACGATACTATTTACTTTAATGATCGTACTTCTCCAGTTTTTTGAAATGATCTTGATGAATAAATTTTACTAAAAATTTACGAGCACAATTCACCTATTGTTGTCGTATAACATTTTCAAACCGGTCATGCTGTTCTTTCAGATGGGGAGGAGTTTGATTACATCGTGGCGGGCGCGGGCGCATGTGGCTCCGTGGCGGCTGCGCGGCTGGCACTCGCCGGCGCCGAGATGCTGCTCGTCGAGGCTGGGGGAGACCCTCACCCTATCACAAGGGTACTGCTTCCAAATATATATTTTTTGTCCTCCACTACCAGACCTCTATGTTCGTCTAGATACATATAGTGATTCCTTTGATGTTCTCCGCAGATCCCCGGAGCTGTGATGGCCTTACTCGGCTCTCAGATGGATTGGCAGTATAAGACGATCCCCAACAACAAGTCCTGCTTCTCCTTGCAGGGCGGGCAATGTCGCTTCGCGCGCGGAAAGTGCCTCGGCGGCTCCACCTCCATCAACTACATGCTGTAAACACGCGGCAACCGCCAGGACTACGACGACATCGGCCTGCCCGGCTGGAGCTACGCCGACCTGCTGCCTTACTTCCTGCGTTACGAGGGCCTGCAGGACCTCGACCTGCTGCCGGCGTCCTCCATACCCTACCACAACACTACCAGGGAAATGAAGATCAAATTCTTCTCTGACTCAGACAATCCCTGGCACACGCGGCTTATAAAAGCTCATAGAGAGCTTGGGTTTCCATTCAATCCAGATATAAACGCGGAATCGCAGATAGTAGTATCTAGGGTAATGTGCTACGTGCACGACGGCGAGCGGATGAGCACAGCGCGCGCGTTTCTGTCGTGAGCCGACGTCAAGGCGAAGCTGAAAGTGGCGAAGCACACGACGTGCACCGGAGTGATCATAGACGAGGAGAGGGTGGCGCGCGGCGTCACCGTGGCGCAGGCCGGTGGCACGCTGCGGCTGCGCGCGCGCAGGGAGGTGGTGCTGAGCGCGGGGTCGGTCGGCACGCCGCAGATACTGATGCTATCGGGCGTCGGACCCACCGACCATCTACGACCCATGAGCATACCCGTGAAAGTGGATCTACCCCTGGGCGATAACATGGGCGACCACATATTGTCTCCTATGTCTATTTTAATAGACAAAAGTACAGGTCTAAGTCAAGTAGTAAATTTAAGCAACTCTTACAGCTGTTGATATGGCGTAGTTGTCCACTCACAACTCACAATGGTCTATCTGACGTCACTGCTTTTGCGAATACTGACTGCTACGACTTTGAAAGGAGACGACTGACCAGCAACGGAACTGATTGTGAGTTACCAAACCTTCAGGTTATTCATGCGTACATCGATACCATTTAGCCCTGGCAAATGGCATGTTCAAGCACGCCATTGGCTTCGATGATGACATTATTGACCAGCTGAGCAGAGCTAACGAGGAGTGCTGATCGTGGTGTCGCCGATCCTGCTGCGGCCGGCGTAGCGCGGGCGCGTGCGGCCATCTTCCCGAACTACCTGTCTATGGAGAGTGACGCGGCCGCCGCGGCGCGCGCCGCACGCGTGGTGCGGCAGCTGGTGCGCGCGGCGGCGCTGCTGCGGCCGCCGCTGCCGCGCTGCACGGATGTCGGCTACTGGCGCTGCTGCGCGCCACGTGACCTTCGGCGTGTTCCACGCGGTGGGCACGTGCGCGCTGGGCGCGGTTACGGACGCGCGCCTGCGCGTGCGCGGCGTGCGCCGCCTGCGGCTCTCCGAGGCCTCCGTGCTACCCGCCGTGCCACGCGCCAGCACCGAGGCCATCGCAGTCGCCATCGGGGAGAGGGTCGTCGACTTTCTCAAGAAAGATGGGCCTTTATGACAGTTGTAATTGTAGTAGTACCTAGTAAGTACCTACTTTCAGAAACCAGAGAGGTCCGTAAAAAAAGAACCTGTTAGAACTCTGTACTGTCTGCATACTGCTCCAGGCATCTAACGCGATAATATAGATAGAGATCTACTTTCAGTTTTATTACTGTTGACAATACAAACAGGCGTGATGATATTCGTGAGCGTGTTTACAACGTAACGAGAACAGAATGGACATGAAACTGGTCAAACCAAAAACTGTAAACTGCAGCAGTAATGAATATGACATGGGCAAAGTGATTATCTAAATTGAACAGGCCCGCACTACTAATTTCTATGGCAGAAGTGGGGTTTATGTAATTCGGAGGTTATGGTCTTAGAATGTAAGTGTGTAGACTTATTGACCGTTTGATAACAAACATTTTCCGGCTATGGTGTATTATTATTTTATACATTTACTATCACCGTCACCTCTAAGCATAGGCAGAAAACCAGAGTAACCAGTGAAATAGATGTACGTTATCTGGCAAAAGTTTTGACGAACATGGGTATGCGATCCATAATTCAATATTAAGCCGTAAATAATATTGAACACTGTGGAAATCAATTTAAAATTATCTGAAAACGCACGAGTTTAGACATACCACTTGATGGAGTATGCAAATATTTATGAAATGGATTTATTTGCGCTTATGCGGGAGAGATTTATATATTTGGAAGCGCCCTGATGTGTTGATAACAAATACATCTTTCACTCTTGTGTAACATCGACCAAACCGCCTGAAATCAGGATTGATAATTAATTATTTTATAGTCGGACTTGTTACGAGGCTCAAGAGGATTTGCTTAACAGATGTACATCTAATTATTCCTTTGAGATAGTGTCATAAAGGTATGCTAGATATTTCAATATTTTAAAATATTAGGTGCAGTAACAATAGTCACACTACACTATTACTCAAGTTACTGGAGAAAGCCAATCTAACAGGAATAAATTGTTATTCTACGGAATAATTATGAATGTGAAAAAATTTGGCTCCTCACTACAATGCACAAATTTCACAATCACAAATACCCGAAACGAAGATCTGTGGGTCACAAAGATCAATCGTCGATCGAACCCAGGACTACTCGGTTACCCAAACGGCCTGCAGTCAGACCGCGAGACCAAGTTGCTGTTGTGCCAATGTCGTTACCATACTTAGATAGTGTAGTGCCATGGATTATTAGTATTGTAAACATGTTCAAGATTTTGTTTGTGTTCTGTTTGTGTGGATTTCAACTTATCATTTTGTGAACTCTCACCATCATTTTCACTAATGGTACAATTGATAAAGTTGATGTGTTTTTGCTACCTATTTAGCATCTGAAAGACTTAACCCATAAACTCATACAAATAAGGTGGTAAACTGAGCGTTAATAAGCGGAAGCTATGCGTGTATCGGAGTCGAACGTAAAGTGTGCTCAACAGGTAGGGGATGTAAATAAAGAATGGACTGTAGTTCGAAGTAAAAGTTCTAAACGGTATAAATTAATCGGTCAAAAAGGGTGTGCGTCTACCTCGCCAAATATTAAATTCAAGGCAGCTGACGTAAATGTACCTCTGTTCATTTCAAATCTTAGAACAAGTTGTTGAAACAAGTGTGCAGGATATAATCAGTTATGTAAAGAAGAAAACAGACACAACTGTATCATTAAAAAAGATAAATATGAAGTCCACTAAAAATTATAACGCATATAAGATATACGTTTCGAGAAATAAATTAGATCTATTTCTAAGCGATCAATTTTGGCCAGCTGGTATTACACTTTTAGGCGTTTCGTACATTTTACATATCGCACAAAACCTGAAGGTACTAAAGTTACAGTTAGTTAAAATAATTGTAATGGGTAAAGAGAAAAACAAGTATTGTAAATTTACCAGCTTCAATTGTAAGTCTTTAAAACGTTCAATAGATGATGTCAGGGCAATTTGTGCAATGACAGATTTAGTGGCACTTCAAGAGACATGGCTTCTTCCCCATGACATTCCATTATTAGGGACGGTCTGTGAACAGTTTGAGTATACCGGTAAATCAGCCGTAGATACTTCGGTTGGCATACTGGTAGGTAGACCTCATGGGGGAGTGGCTATTCTATGGAGAAAAAATATCTTTGAAACAGTCTCTGTAGTTGAATGTGGTAGCCCTCGCCTCACTGCCATCAAAGTTACTACGTGTGGGCGTTCTGTTATTATATTTTCTGTTTACATGCCGACGGACTTGGTAGAAAACCTTACTATCTTTACGGAGGTGCTAGGTGAAATTAGTGCAATTGAAGCAAGTGAAAATGTAGAAAGTATATTTTTACTAGGAGATTTTAATGCTCATCCTCACGAATTGTTTCACAAGGAGTTAGCTAATTTCTGTACGGATCAGTCGTGGATTTGTGCCGATTTCGAAAAGCTGGGTTTAACGACAAGTAGCTACACTTATGTTAGTGAGGCTCACGGTAGTAGGAGGTGGTTGGATCTCTGTATTGTCTCCTTAGCCGCCTGGCATACTGTTGTGGAAGTAGGCAGGAAAATGTGTATATGTCAGATCATATGCCAATATATGTTAAGTGTGATCTAAATCTAGTAAGACAAAAGTTAGGAACTTGTAATATACCGCCCAACACCATAATATGGGGTGAGAGAAAGGAATGCCAGATACGTAAATACCACGACTTATGTAATAACAAATTACGTTTCCCCCGGGAGTTTCGGGAGTGTGACTCTGGGATATGTAGTTTAAGCAAGCATAAACTTGTATTAGATAATTTATATGCACAAATTGTCTATGTTCTTAGTGATGCAGCTGAGCAAACAAAAGAAAAAGGAGGAGGTAGACCCAGGAGGGATATAGTTCTATGTGGCTGGAACAATCATGTCCGCGACGCTCATGGGGAGGCCAGACTTAAATTTAAAATGTGGGTGTTACATAATCGACCTACCGAAGGAACGGTATATAATGAAATGTGTGAGGCTCGTCGGATCTTTATAAGTCGCTTGAAATGGTGTCAAAATAACCAAGACCAAATAAAAATGGATATAATTGCCAAACAAAGATCTAAGAGAAATTTCAGTAAATTTTGGAAATCCACAAATAAGCTGGATATTAGGCCCGGCCTACCCGTAAGCGTTGGAGGCAAGAACGACTCTGGGGAGATAGCGAGGATGTTCATGGAACATTTCCAAGTGCGGTCTCTACTTGGCCCTTCAGATGTGAGAGTCGATGCTGAGTCGTACTGTTCGGGAGAGGAGCCGATACCACACCTGTCAGCTAAACATATCGAAGCCGTAATTAAGAATATGAGTAGAGGCAAATAACCAGGCCATGACGGACTGAGCATCGAACATTTAAAATATGCTGGGGTCCACCTGCCGAGGATCCTATCCTTGTTCTACGCGATGTGCATTACGCACTCATGACTGACATTACCAGCTGACTTGATGAAGACGATCGTAGTCCCCATCGTTAAAAACAGGACAGGCGATATTTCAGACAAGGCGAACTACCGTCCTATCTCTCTCGCCACTACCATGGCTAAGATATTGGATAGTCTCCTTGATTCATGGTTAAAAAAGTATCTAAGCTTGCATGACGCACAGTTCGGATTCCAACCCGAACTATCAACTGAAAGTACAATCCTGAGTCTAAAGCACACTGTCCAATATTATATAGATCGTAAAACCCCGGTATACGCCTGTTTTCTCGACCTCTCCAGGGCCTTCGACCTTGTATCATATGACGTGCTCTGGAAAAAGTTGGGCGACAGGGGTATACCGTTACAGGGGGGTACCGTAAACGTTCTGAAAATCCTCCAATTTTGGTATGCGAACCAGTCCAATAATGTGAAGTGGCCAACACTCTTTCCGAGTCATATAGGCTGGAGTGCGGAGTAAGACAAGGAGGCTTAACGTCTCCCAGACTCTTCAACCTATATGTAAATGATCTGGTAGTCGTGCTCAGCAGTATGCGTGTCGGATGCCGGGTGCATGGTGTAACTATAAATAACATCAGCTACGCGGACGACATGGTGCTACTGGCCCCGACTGCTGGAGCAATCGGAGAGATGTCGAAGGTTTGTGAGAATAATGCGGCTGCACACGGACTTGACTATAATGTAAAAAAGTGTGAATACATTGTCTTTAAGGCTGGAGGTAGATACCCAGAAAATATACCGGATATTACCCTATGTGGCATGAACATTAAAAGACTAAATAAAGTAAAATATCTTGGGCACTTTCTAACTGACGACCTTAAAGACAATGTAGATATAGAGAGAGAGCGTAGAGCGTTAGCGATTAGAGGCAACATGCTGGCACGTAGATTCTCCCGGTGTACTGCAAATGTCAAAGTCACGCTTTTTCAGGCATACTGTCAGAGTTTTTACACGGGAAATCTATGGATCAGATATGCCAAAAGAGCGCTAGACGTCTTACGAGTCCAATATAATAATATTTTTAGGATGCTGTTGGGATTGCCTCGTTTCTGCAGTGCCTCAGAAATGTTTGCACAGGCTCGAACGGATGGCTTTTACGCTATCCTTCGCAAAAAAACCGCATCGCTGATGAGTAGAGTAAGAAGCAGTCACAACAGCATCCTCCAAACAGTGGTAGAGAGCTATTGCTCTCCTATTTTGAGACATTTTGTATGGAGGACGATAAATTAAGGAGAAACTAATCTCTCAGTTTGTTGTCCTTCATGCTTAGTGGTTATACTATAAATATTTGTAATAGGTTAAATGTACTAACAATAGTAATAAGTTTTTTTTTGTATACTTTTTAAATAGGTTTTTGTCATTCTTTCCTCTGGCATTCTTTCTATATGCCCGAACCAACGGAGCATGCTCTTTCTCATCTTTACAACTATCTTTCATACCTACTCGCTGTCTTACTATGCTGTTGCTAATGCAGTCGGTCAGCTTCACTCCGCACATCTTCCGCAGAGCTCGCATTTCTACCGCATTTATCCTACTTTCATTCTCCTTTTTACATACCCAGCTCTCGCTACCATATAACAGCGTTGGGACAAGAACTCCGTTATGTATGGCCAGCTGCGCCTTATGGCTTAAGTGCCGGCTCCCGAGTAGCTTTCCCATCGCACCATTCACTCTGTTCCCTGTACTCACTCTTCTCTCTATGTCAGCGGTGTATTTCCCATCCTTACTGAAGGCGCATCCAAGATATACAAACTCATTCACTTACTCCAGCACACCCTTACCAACCACAATCCTTACATTCGTTCTGGTTTCTTCCCTTTCAAAAACCATAATCTTGGTTTTCTTCACATTCAAGTGTAAGCCATTGATCATGCAGTCGTCTTTCATAACTG